>CM055123.1:322085194-322535349 GCA_029206835.1 Rana muscosa
AAACTGGCTGCATTTGGGGGAAACTGGCTGTATTTGGGGGAAACTGGCTGCATTTGGGGACAAACTGGCTGTATTTGGGGGGAAACTGGCTGCATTTGAGGGGGCAATCTGGTGGCGTTTAATGGGCACAGTGGCGGCAATTGATGTTTTGTTTTTTTTCAGTTTGTTTGCGCCCCCCAAATATTTTGAGCACCAGCCGCCACTGACAACCACTTTAAGCCTTTAAGAGTCGGGAGCTTCTTTTTCCAAGTACAGCTCTGTAGTGTGTGGCCACTGGCCAGTGATTGGACGAGAGCTCAGAAAGGCATTTTTAATGATAAATGGTGGAGCCTTCCAGAAAAATTATATTGTTGCTGAATATTGTGACATGTCAGGAATTTAATAATGTAAACTTTAAAGAGGAAGTAAACTCTGATGGGTTTTACTTCCTCTTTTGCTCCCTGGAAATTAAAAGCATAATGGGCTAGTATGCATTGCATACTAGCCCATTATGTGACACTTACCTGCAAAAGAATCCATCGCTGTCCCATGTGCAGGCTGCATCCATCTTCTCACCCCTCTTCCTTCCGGGCCGCGGACTCCGGCTCTGTGTTTCGTCTGAGCCGTGTGACGTCAATCCCGCACATGCGCACGGGAGCCGCCATTAACGGCACAGGCTGGGGAAGAAACGGCACGGAGTTTCATTTCTTCCCAGCGCATGCGCCGTTTACATTATCGGCGGACGTTTAGGAGATATTTCCACTACCTATAGGTAAGCCTTATTCTAGGCTTACCTATAGGTAGAAGTCACAAAAAAGGGTTTACAACCACTTTAAGGCCGGGTTCCCCGCATCCAATTCGCAATAGTAGGAGATTTTGACCTGCTCTCTATGGAGCCGGTTCACATATCTCCGCAGCAGGTCCGGTGCGATTTGTGCGTCTTTTGGTTTGTTTCAGGTCTGAATTCAGACAAAAATTTGGGCTGAATTTGTACCTAAAACAGTGAACCCGGACGCACCGGACCCCCCGCTGTGATCTGCATGCGACACATATGTGAACCCGGCCTTAAAGCTACTAAAAGGTTCACATTTTTATCACTCTTCAAAGCTACATTATAGGACATGGAAAGCAGCAGAATGGATAAATAATTCCCAAGACGGTCGATGTTGGCGATGGAAACGTCTCTTGGCTTAAAACAATGGAGGGTTCTGAACATCAATGCTTCTCTATGGAGACTCGACTCGCTCAGTTCCTCTCCATCCTCGCTGCGTTCAATGCTTTGTAAGATCCCCCCCAATATGGGGGGTGGTCCACCCTCTGGAAACGCTCAATATGGGAAAGGCTTAACCAACCCGGACCAATATGCAGCTAAAGGACCAGGCCCCTTTTTGCGATTCGGCACTGCGTTGCTTTAAATGACAATTGCGCGGTCGTGCGACGTGGCTCCCAAACACAATTGACGTCCCTTTTTTCCCCACAAATAGAGCTTTCTTTTGGTGGTATTTGATCGCCTCTGCGGTTTTTTTTTTTTTGCGCTATAAACAAAAATAGAGCGACAATTTTGAAAAAATTGCAATATTTTTTACTTTTTGCTATAATAAATATCCCCAAAAAATATATAAAAAAATGTTTTTTCCTCAGTTTAGTCCGATACGTATTCTTCTACGTATTTCTGGTAAAAAATATCGCAATAAGCCTTTATTGATCGGTTTGCGCAAAAGTTATAGTGTCTACAAAATAGGGGATAGTTTTATGGCATTTTTATTACATTTTTTAATTTTTTTACTAGTAATGGCGGCGATCAGCGATTTTTATTGTGACTGCGACATTATGGCGGACACATCGGACACATTTGACACATTTTTGGGACCATTGTCATTTTTACAGCGACCAATGCTCTAAAAATGCACTGATTACTGTGAAAATGACACTGGCAGTGAAGGGGTTAACCACTAGGGGGCGCTGTAGGGGTTAAGTGTTCCCTGCATCGTGTTTCTTACTGTAGGGGGGGGGATGGGCTCTGTGTCACATGACACTGATCTCCGCTCCGAGGACACAGAGCCGAGATCCGTGTCATTGTCACTAGGCAGAGCGGGGAGATGTTTACACAAGAATCTCCCCGCTCTATACCACCTCCGTGAGATGATTGCGGGGATCCCTGCGGCGATCGAGTCCGCGGGACCTGCGGTCCGACTCCCGGGGATGGTGGCAGAGTCGCGAGCGCGCCGGCGACCACACGGACAGGCAGTTAAAGGGGACGTACAGGTATGTTGATGTGCCTGTCCGTGCCATTCTGCCGACGTAAATGTACAGGAGGTGGTCGGCAAGCGGGTAATATGGGCGGATCTCCCGACTATAAAGGGACCCCGGGGTTTCGGAGGGTTTCGGGGGGTTTCGGTGTTTTTGGGGGGGGGGGTAATACGGGCATCAAGCAGCTTGTGTGTTCTTCGGAGAGTTTTCCCTCCTCTGTACACGGTTGATTTTTTTTGCAATTCAAGTTAAAAACATTAAATCATCCTTCAAAGTTCCTTCTTTGCCTCGGGCTGTCACCCCGCTGGCTGCAAGTGGCAAATATTAAATATTAATATGAAAGAATTACATATTCACCTGACGGGGAAAAAAAGAAACGTCCTGAGCGTAATAAATACATAAATAAAATATATCTGAAAACACAATTCATTCCCCTTAAAGGATTATTATAGTTATACTTTGTTACACCCCCTTTCCCGGCACCCCACAAAGTTTTATATTCACTTCTTTATGGTCCGTGGGGGGGGGGGGGGAGCACAGCTGCCGGTATATACAGTGGGGGGAGGGGAAATACTGATTGTCTCCCATGCAGATTGTGTAAGTTTGTCCATTACAAAGAAATGAAGGGTCTATCATTTTTATCATAGGTGGCAGGGCCGCCATCAGGGGGGTACATGCAGTACACCTGTAAGGGGCCCAGAGGTCCCCAGGGCCCCGGATGGCAACCCCCCTTTTTATTTTGTTTTATAAAAAAAATAAAAAATAAAAAATTTTTGTAAGGGGCCCATAGGTCCCCAGGGCCCCGGATGGCAACCCCCCTTTTTATTTTTTTTATAATTTTTTTTATTTAATTTTTTTTTGTAAGGGGCCCGGAGGTCCCCAAGGGCCCGCATGGCAACCCCCCCTTTTTATTTTGTTTTATAAAAAAATATATATATTTTTTGTAAGGGGCCCAGAGGTCCACAGGGCCCCGGATTGCAAACCCCCTTTTTATTTTTATTTTTTTGTAAGGGGCCCAGAGGTCCCCAGGGCCCCGGATGGCAACCCCCCTTTTTATTTTGTTTTATAAAAAAAATAAAAAATAAAAAATTTTTGTAAGGGGCCCATAGGTCCCCAGGGCCCCGGATGGCAACCCCCCTTTTTATTTTTTTTATAATTTTTTTTATTTAATTTTTTTTGTAAGGGGCCCGGAGGTCCCCAAGGGCCCGCATGGCAACCCCCCCTTTTTATTTTGTTTTATAAAAAAATATATATATTTTTTGTAAGGGGCCCAGAGGTCCACAGGGCCCCGGATTGCAAACCCCCTTTTTATTTTTATTTTTTTGTAAGGGGCCCAGAGGTCCCCAGGGCCCCGGATGGCAACCCCCCTTTTTATTTTGTTTTATAAAAAAAATATATATTTTTTATTTTTTGTAAGGGGCCCAGAGGTCCCCAGGGCCCCGGATGGCAACCCCCCTTTTTATTTTTTTTATAATTTTTTTTATTTTATTTTTTTGTAAGGGGCCCGGAGGTCCCCAGGGGCCCGGATGGCAACCCCCCTTTTTATTTTGTTTTATTAAAAAAATATATATATTTTTTATTTTTTGTAAGGGGCCCAGAGGTCCCCAGGGCCCCGGATGGCAACCCCCCTTTTTATTTTGTTTTATAAAAAAATATATATATTTTTTATTTTTTGTAAGGGGCCCAGAGGTCCCCAGGGCCCCGGATGGCAACCCCCCTTTTTATTTTTTTTATAATTTTTTTTATTTTATTTTTTTGTAAGGGGCCCGGAGGTCCCCAGGGGTCCGGATGGCAACCCCCCTTTTTATTTTGTTTTATAAAAAAAAATATATATTTTTTATTTTTTGTAAGGGGCCCAGAGGTCCACAGGGCCCCAGATGGCAACCCCCCCCTTTTTTTTTTTTTTGTTCGTCAGCACCCAAAGCCCCCCCCTCCCCAACCTCAACAATTTGCAGCGGCAGCACCCCCCCGCTTCTCAATTTGTGGAGGCAGCAGCCCCCCCGGTTCTCCTCTGCTCCACGGGGCCCATGCCTGAAGCTGTGTAAGGGGCCCCAAAATTCCTGATGGCGGCCCTGCATAGGTGTATTTTATATGATAGAGACAGAATATCAACCAAACATCCAGAAATATCACACAATACAAATGATACAAATGTTATAAATGGAACGTGTCTCCGGTGGGGGTGATACATGGAGGACTTTGTCACCTGGATGTTATTTGATACTTTGTCACACCATCTCTTATTCCTTCTTCCTATTACAGCACTGATTTAGAATTTGATACATTGTACATTGCGCTGCACTTATTTATTGGACATTTGGCTTAGAGGCGTTATGGGATTCGTTTTAAAGGGGTTGTAAAGGTTCGTGTTTTTTTCATCCTATGCATGAAGGTGAAAAAACGCCTGGCAATGACGGCCCCCCCAGCCCCCCCGTTTTACTTACCTGATCCCGTTCACCTGCTGTGCGCGTGTCCCGCATCCTCTTCTCCACAGAGTCTGGCCGTTGATTGGCTAGATTGGATAGATTGATAGCAGCGCAGCCATTGGCTCGCGCTGCTGTCAATCACATCCAATGACGCGGCGCGCCAGGGGGGCGGGGGCCGAGTGATACAGTCAGCTGTATCACGGGAGCGCACCTGCAAGCTAACCCCCTTGGGAGAGCGCTTCCCATGAAGGGGGTTAGCTCTTGCGGGGAGGAGCTAAGACAGCCGCCGAGGCACCCCAGAAGACGAGGATTGGGGCCACTGTGTGCAAAAACGAGCTGCACAGTGGACGTAAATATAACATGTTTGTTATTTTAAAAAAACGAAAAAACAAAACCTTACAACCCCTTTAACCACTTAAGGACCGCCACACGACCATATACGTCGACAGAATGGCACGGACAGGCACAAGGGCGTACAGGTACGTCCCCTTTAAGGACCCATCCGTGGGTCGCGCGCGCACGCTGCGGGCGGCGCGCTCGCGACCCGGTCCGAAGCTCCATGACAACGCCCGTGGGACAAGCGGACACGATCGCCGCCGGTGTCCCGCGATCGGGTCACAGGGCTGCAAGCCGGCCGGACAAGTCATCCCACTCCCAGGGACATTTGTCCTCTGAGGGTACTTTCCAACACCCATCTGGGGATATACCACCTCAGTTCCTGGGACTGATGACTTGTCCGGCCGGCTTGCAGCCCAAATCGCTATCAATCAGACCCACAGGGGATCTGTAAGATTAGGGATATATTACTATTTTCCCTTGTCCCGTACCAGTTTATACTCTCTCTGCTTTCTTCCCCCTACACCCTCCTGCTTATCTAAGACCCTGTACCAATAGTTACATTATAAATCTTATCAATTTCAGATATTTATCAGCATCTGCTCCTGATGAGTGGAGAGTTCCACGAAACGCGTCAAGCAATTCCGATGCTACTATCGTGTATTACATGGGATCATCTTATTATTTCTATTATTTTTCAATTGTATTATGCTGTAACAATCATGATTTTTTTATATATGGTTATGATGTGATATATGGATCAATGTGCCTGACGTTTTATCAGACTATTGCCATTTACTATAATGTTATTATGCTACAATGTATTATGTGTATATATATGAAATAATTATGTATTATTGTCCTGTGTGCTGGGTATTGAGATTCAGCTGGTACAGTCAGAATATTCATTTTACTGGTCAGACACCCATTGCCCGTTATCGCCCTTCAGGTGCGTGTTTCATATAAAGTCCCAACCTTCCTTTCAGCATAACTGCTATACAGGGATGGAGACATTGGACCTACAAGTCCTCTGCCTCATATAAAGTCCCAAATTCCCTATTCCCCCCCCCTCCCTTTATGTCTAACTTCCGGGTTCAATATTGAGTTGGCCCCGCCCTTTGCAGCTATAACACCTTCAACTCTTCTGGGAAGGCCGTCCACAAGGTTTAGGAGTGTGTCTATGGGAATGTTTGACCATTCTTCCAGAAGAGCATTTGTGAGGTCAGGCACTGATGTTGGATGAGAAGGCCTGGCTCGCAGTCTCCTCTCTAATTCATCCCAAAGGTGTTCTATCAGTTTGAGGTCAGGACTCTGTGCAGGCCAGTCAAGGTCCTCCACCCAAATCTCGCTCATCCATGTCTTTAAGGATCTTGCTTTGTGCACTGGTCCAAACCATTTGGTGGAGGGGGGATTATGGTGTTGGGGGGAGGGGAGTGGGGATTATGGTGTGGAGGGGGGATTATGGTGTTGGGGGGTGGAGGGGGGATTATGGTGTGGAGGGGAATTATGGTGTGGGGGGTTATGGTGTGGGGGGAGGGGGGATTATGGTATTGGGGGGAGGGGAGGGGGGATTATGGTGTGGAGGGGGGATTATGGTGTTGGGGGGTGGAGGGGGGATTATGGTGTGGAGGGGAATTATGGTGTGGGGGGGTTATGGTGTGGGGGGAGGGGGGATTATGGTGTGGGGGGGAGGGGGGATTATGGTGTGGGGTTGTTTTTCAGGGGTTGGCCCCTTAGTTCCAGTGAAGGGAACTCCTTAAGGCGTCGGCATACCAAGACATTTTGGACAATTTCATGCTCCCAACTTTGTCGGAACTGTTTGGGGGACGGCCCATTTCTGTTCCAACATGACTGCCCAACTGGTGCACAAAGCAAGGTCCATAAAGACATGGATGAGCGAGTTTGGGGTGGGGGAACTTGACTGGCCTGCACAGAGTCCTGACTTCAACCCTATAGAACACCTTTGGGATGAATTAGAGTGGAGACTGTGAGCCAGGCCTTCTCATCCAACATCAGTGCCTGACCTCACAAATGGGCTTCTGGAAGAATGATCAAACATCCCCATAGAGTAGTGATGGAGAACCTCGGCACCCCAGATGTTTTGGAACTACATTTCCCATGATGCTCAAATACATTGCAGAGTGCATGAGCATCATGGGAAATGTAGTTCCAAAACATCTGGGGTGCCGAGGTTCTCCATCACTGCCACAGACACCCTCCTAAACCTTGTGGACGGCCTTCCCAGAAGAGTTGAAGCTGTTATAGCTGCAGAGGGCGGGGCCAACTCAATATTGAACCCTCCGGACTAAGACTGGGATGCCATTAAAGTTCATGTGCGTGTAAAGGCAGGCGTCCCAATACTTTTTATAGTATAGAGCACAGGTGTCAAACACAAGGCCCGCAGGCCGAATCCGGCCCTCCAGGCCATTTCATGTGGCCCTCGCACCTCTCCTGCAGCTGCCGGAGAGCTCCAGCCCTCCTCTGGTCCTCCTCCAGACCCTGTACTTTCTGCTTTTAAGCAATGCATCCAGCTTCTTCCCAGCAGCAGCATAAGGAAAGGGGGGTGCACTGTGATGTAAGGGAGAGTGGGGGACTCAACTTCTGATGGTGGGGGGGGGGCTCTTGACATCTAATGTAAGGGGAGGGGGTGCGCTGGACATCTAATCTTACAGATACAACCGGCCCTTTTGAGGGCAATCATAATGCTGATGATGCGGCCCACAATAAAATTGAGTTTGACACCCCTGGTATAGAGTATGTACTTCCTGTGCTCCTCAGCTCCATCTAATGGCCATAATGCAGTATTTAACTACTGCCCATAATAAAAGAACATTCGACCAGAAGTGAAAATAGCCTAAAGAACATTCGTTGTTGTCCAATTCACACAGAACATGCAGATTCTCTGGATGAATGGCTGTGCACATGTTTTTATAAAGAGATGTGTTGTCACTGAGCAGGTACTTCGATTTTCTAGATTATAGTAAAGGGGGGGGGGGGTAAAAGTCACTGTTGCTATGGGCACCGCGGTGACTTTTGGTTCAGGAGCCTTTTTTGAACCGCCCAGCAAAGTATTAGGACATTTCCTGCGGAGTTGGCCCCTGGCCCAGCCTGAGTTCCCGGAGCGCGCTGAGTTTTTCTGGAGATCCGACCCGGCAGATACATTCATGGAAAGCAGCGTCGGCGGCGGCGGTGGCGGCGGCGTCTGCGCGCTCATCTGTAATCGGCGTATATTTTATCTGTTAAACGAAAAACAGACAAGAAAAAAAAAAAGGGAACAGTGCTTATTAAAAATGCAATACAGCGGCGCGAGGCGAGAGCTCATCCATTTAATTGTCGGAGGTGAGAAAGCGTTAGCGGTCCCTCAAGAATAATAACTACGCAGAAGCAAGTCTTCGCTGTCTGAGCCGCACACTCAGCGCCCCCCCCCGCTCCCCTCCCCCCCCCTGCGCTTCGCTGTGTGATAATAACGTCAGCTTTCCTCAGCTGCTCGGAAACGTTCTGTCAGCCGGCGTGACTGAATGAAAGAGGACCTGTTATGTAAGGAAGAATTGTATTCCTGTAGATCGGAGCTCAGGATGGACATGCATGTTGTGATCTTACAGCGTTACATAGTATTACATAGTTACATAGTATTACATGGTTACATAGTATTACATAGTTACATAGTATTACATAGTTACATAGTATTACATAGTTACATAGTATTATATAGTTACATAGTATTATATAGTTACATAGTATTACATAGTTACATAGTATTATATAGTTACATAGTATTATATAGTTACATAGTATTATATAGTTACATAGTTACATAGTATTATATAGTTACATAGTATTACATAGTTACATAGTATTACATAGTTACATAGTATTATATAGTTACATAGTATTATATAGTTACATAGTATTACATAGTTACATAGTATTATATAGTTACATAGTATTATATAGTTACATAGTATTACATAGTTACATAGTATTATATAGTTACATAGTATTATATAGTTACATAGTATTACATAGTTACATAGTATTATATAGTTACATAGTATTATATAGTTACATAGTATTATACATAGTTACATAGTATTATATAGTTACATAGTATTATATAGTGTGACAGCAGGAAGGTAGAGTCACCTGGTTGCATCCAGGGGGGTAGATATATTTCGCCCAGATTCAGGCTTTACGCCGACTTATACAACTAGGTGGAGAGTTGTATAAGCCCAGCTGAGGCTAGTGGGCTCATGGATGACTCATACCTCTAGGGAGAGTGTGGGGCGTCGTGCAGACAGGGAGTTGATGAGACCAGCTGAAGCTTGTCAGCTCATTTAGGCCTCTATAAGAACTCCCAGCTTCATTAGATGTTAGCTCATGCCTGGACCCAGACCTGTGTGGACTGTCTAGGGAGAGTGAACCCCTGTGCGGTGAGACAAAGCCTGTGTGGCTATTTGCTTGGACATTTAAAACCAGGGACTTAGGGACTAGGACAGCACTAGGCTGATCCCAGTTGTTAGTTAGGAAACCTGTATGTTTAGTCAGAGGTCAAGTTGACCAGGATTTATTTTGTTTATGTTTCTTTTGCTTTGCTGTGTTTTGTCACTGTAAATAGAAAATAAACCGCACCTTTTTGATTTTGAAAACCACAACCTCCGTTTGCTGGGCCTGTTTTTGTGTGGGGAGCCCATCTCGGGGGTCACACACACCCGCTGCCGAGCTAACCCCCTCACAGTTGGTGGAGAATGCGGGCAGTTTTTTTTTAAGCCAGCATGGAGGAGATACTGAAGCAGCTGGCTCTAGCAAATGCCAATCAACAGCAGACAAATGCAGGTTTGCAAAAGAGCCTTGCAGCTCATCAACAGAGCCTTGCAGCTCAACAACAGAACTTCGCAGCCCAGCAGCAAGCTCATCAACAGAGCCTTGCAGCCCAGCAGCAGACAAACGCAACTTTGCAACAGAGTCTGGAGGCTCAGCAACAAGCCCAGCAGCAATCTGAGGCCCGCTTCATAGACCTGTTGCAGAAGCAAGAGCAGAGACTACAACAACAGATGGAAGCAGTAATGCAGCAACGTCCGCAGACCAGTGAGGAAAGCCGTCCCACTAATACCGCGTCCTTTGGGGTGAGTCGTTTATTGACAAAAATGACTGGAGAGGATGATCCAGAGGTATTTTTGACCACATTTGAAAGGACCGCTGAAAGAGAAAAGTGGCCTGAGGAGCAGTGGGCTGGACTGGTGGCTCCTCTGTTAACTGGTGAATCGCAGAAAGCTTACTATGACCTAGAGCCTAACCAAGCAAAAGACTATGTGATGCTAAAAGCTGAAATATTGGCAAGGCTGGGTGTCACCCAGGCTGTCCGGGCTCAGCGTGTGCATAACTGGACTTTCCAGCTTGGAAAACCCCCCAGGTCTCAAATGTATGATCTCATTCACCTGAGCAGAAAGTGGCTACAGCCAGAGACTTTGTCCGCACCAAAGATTGTGGAACGTGTTGTAATGGATCGGTTTTTGAGAGCTCTTCCTACTGCCATCCAAAAGTGGGTAAGCCATGGAGACCCAGAGACGGCCGATGGTCTTGTGGATCGTGTGGAGAAATACTTGGCTACAGAGAACCTGACGGTCTCTTCCAGAGACACTCAGACTTTCCACCCTAAGACCAGACCATCCCCAGGGGCGGATAAGAGGATTCCAAGGGGTGAGGGTGGAGAGAGTGAGAGGGTGGGAGCTCTACCCCAAGTTTGGCGAGAACAGCCTGGGAAATCAGCGGCTCAAGAGGCCGCAAGAAGGATCGTTTGCTACCGCTGCCGGCAAGCGGGACATATTGCAGCCAATTGCCCGGTTGTGGAGGAACCCATGCAGTGTGACTTTCTGACGGGCAGACGTCAGTCGCTGTGTGCGACAGTCGCATGCACTGCCATTCGAGGAACTGAGAAACATTTATGCAAAATGTGTGTTAATGGTAGAAATGTTGTGGTATTGCTGGATTCAGGTAGCCTTGTGACCCTGATAAAGGCTGAGTTAGTTAAAACAGAGGTCTCTGGGAATAGCAAGGTAGCTGTTATTTGTGTGCATGGGGACACCCGAGAGTATCCAGTGACTACAGTGTGTTTCGAGACCCCCAAAGGTACCCTCTCTCATCCAGTGGGCTTAGTATCTCAGTTACCGCATGACGCCATTGTGGGAAGGGATTTTCCGAAGTTCTGGGAACTGTGGGATGATCCTGAGCCCCCCACTGGTGCCCCTATGTACCAGGAATGTGATAGCCAGAACTCCCCTGAGAGTGGTGAGGACTCTCCGGAATTTCCCTTATCAGTATTGGCAGGGGAGACTCAAGAAACTGGAGAGGAGCCCACCTCCTCAGACGAAAACCTACCGTCTGTGGAGTTTTCTGATCTTGAGGTTCACAGGGAAAACTTTGCCACAGAACAGTTGAAAGACCCCGCCCTAATGAAGGCACGGGAAAACGTAGTGAAAATAGATGGCGAGTTAGTGAACCCAGATAATACCTGCACTTACCCATACTTCAGCGTAGAGAAGGACCTACTGTATCGGGTGGCAAAAAGGGCAGAAGAAACCGTTGAGCAGCTTGTGGTGCCCAAAACTTACAGGAAGTTGGTGTTGGAGTTGGCCCATGGGCACATTCTTGGAGGTCATCTGGGGACAGAGAAAACCCGAGAGAGGGTATTACAGAGATTCTATTGGCCGGGGGTGATGAAGGACATAGAAAATTATTGTTCCTCCTGCCCTGTGTGTCAGAGGTCGGCCCCGATGCCACATTTCCGTAGCCCGCTGGTCCCTCTACCCATCATTGAGGTCCCGTTTGAGAGGATCGCCATGGATTTGGTAGGTCCTATAATCAAGTCCGCTAGGGGGCACCAGTACATATTAGTTATAATGGACTATGCCACCCGTTATCCAGAAGCGATCCCTCTCCGAAATACCTCGGCCAAAACCATAGCCAAAGAGCTATCTCTTGTGTTTAGCCGGGTGGGTATTTGTAAAGAACTGCTTACAGACCAAGGTACACCCTTTATGTCCCGGGTTATGAAGGAGCTGTGTAAATTGTTCAAAGTGACGCAATTACGTACATCTGTGTATCACCCCCAAACCGATGGGCTGGTTGAAAGATTCAACAAAACCCTAAAACAAATGTTGAAGAAAGTGGTGGATAGAGATGGAAAGGATTGGGACTGTCTACTTCCTTATCTGATGTTTGCTATTAGGGAGGTGCCCCAATCCTCTACGGGATTCTCCCCCTTTGAGTTACTGTATGGGAGACACCCAAGAGGGCTGTTGGATATTGCCAAGGAAACTTGGGAAAGTGAGAGTTCTCCCCACAGGAGTGTGATTGAGCATGTCGCCCTGATGCAAGACCGAATTGCACAGGTAATGCCCATCGTGAAGGAACATTTGGCCCAAGCGCAGTTGGCACAGCAGAGAGTGTACAACCGTGGAGCCAAGACCCGTACCTTTTCCCCGGGGGATAGGATACTGGTACTTGTCCCTACGGTTGAAAGTAAATTCCTTGCCAAATGGCAAGGCCCCTACGAGATAATGGAAAAAGTGAGCGAAGTGAATTACAAGGTCAGACAACCAGGAAGGCGAAAGCCCGAACAGATCTATCACGTTAATCTGTTGAAAGCCTGGAGGGATAGAGAGTCCCTAGTCGCAGACACTTGGTCACCAGCTCAAACTGGTTGCGTGATTCCTGAGGTTGGAATAGCAGCCACCTTGTCACAACCCCAACAACAGGAGGTTAAGGAGTTTGTGCTTCGCAACAAGGAGGTATTCTCTGAGCTGCCGGGACAAACATCTGGGGTAGAGCATGACATCATTACCCCGCCCGGTGAAAGGGTGAAGTTAAAACCCTATCGGATCCCAGAGGCCCGACGGGAGGCAATACGGGAGGAAGTACAGAAAATGCTGACCTTAGGGGTGATAGAGGAGTCCCAAAGTGATTGGTCTAGTCCCATTGTGTTGGTGCCTAAACCGGATGGGAGCTGGCGATTTTGTAACGATTTTCGTCAGTTGAACAAAGTTACAAAATTTGACACCTACCCCATGCCACGTATAGATGAGTTGATCGACCGGCTGGGAACAGCCCGATACATGACGACTCTTGACCTCACAAAAGGGTATTGGCAAATCCCCCTGGCCAAGTCGGCCAAAGAGAAAACCGCATTTGTAACCCCAGACGGGGCGTTCCAGTATAAAAGAATGCCGTTCGGGTTACAGAATGCGCCGGCCACATTCCAGCGGAAAATGGACCAGATGCTGAGGCCCCATCGGAAGTATGCTGCGGCTTACCTGGATGACGTAATTGTCCATAGCACAGATTGGGCCTCACATCTGCCAAAAGTGCAAGCAGTCCTGGACTCTGTTCGGGAAGCGGGGTTTACGGCTAACCCCAAGAAGTGTACCATTGGGCAGGAGGAGGCCAAATATCTTGGGTACACCATTGGGAGGGGAGTAATAAAACCCCAACTCAACAAAGTCGAGGCCATCCAGAGTTGGCCACGTCCCAACAGCAAGAAGCAGGTACGAGCCTTTCTGGGAATCGCTGGGTATTATCGGCGATTCATTCCCCACTTTGCTTCTAAGGCTGTGCCCCTAACCAACCTGACGAAGGGGAAAGGGTCGGTCATGATTAAATGGACCCCCGAGGCTGAGGCAGCATTCCAATTCTTGAAACAAGCCTTATGTAGCCAGCCAGTGTTGTACTCACCCGACATCTCTAAAGACTTTGTCGTACAAAGTGATGCGTCAGATGTGGGGTTAGGAGCAGTATTGTCCCAGGTCTGGAACGGGGAAGAGCACCCAGTCATTTACCTAAGCAGGAAGTTGAAGTCCCATGAGGTAAATTACGCCACCGTTGAAAAGGAGTGTTTAGCGGTGAAGTGGGCTCTAGATTCCCTTCGGTACTACCTGCTAGGTAGGCACTTTGACATGGTTACGGATCACGCTCCGTTAAAGTGGATGGCTCAAAACAAGGAAACAAATAGAAGAGTGAATAGGTGGTTCCTGGCCCTCCAGGAATTCAACTTCACAGTAAAGCATCGCCCTGGCGTTCAAATGGGGAATGTGGATGCTTTGTCTCGAGTACATGAATGCCTGATTGCTGGTGTTCCAACCCCGAGGTTAAAACAAGAGGGGGGGTATGTGACAGCAGGAAGGTAAAGTCACCTGGTTGCATCCAGGGGGGTAGATATATTTCGCCCAGATTCAGGCTTTACGCCGACTTATACAACTAGGTGGAGAGTTGTATAAGGCTAGTGGGCTCATGGATGACTCATACCTCTAGGGAGAGTGTGGGGCGTCGTGCAGACAGGGAGTTGATGAGACCAGCTGAAGCTTGTCAGCTCATTTAGGCCTCTATAAGAACTCCCAGCTTCATTAGATGTTAGCTCATGCCTGGACCCAGACCTGTGTGGACTGTCTAGGGAGAGTGAACCCCTGTGCGGTGAGACAAAGCCTGTGTGGCTATTTGCTTGGACATTTAAAACCAGGGACTTAGGGACTAGGACAGCACTAGGCTGATCCCAGTTGTTAGTTAGGAAACCTGTATGTTTAGTCAGAGGTCAAGTTGACCAGGATTTATTTTGTTTATGTTTCTTTTGCTTTGCTGTGTTTTGTCACTGTAAATAGAAAATAAACCGCACCTTTTTGATTTTGAAAACCACAACCTCCGTTTGCTGGGCCTGTTTTTGTGTGGGGAGCCCATCTCGGGGGTCACACACACCCGCTTGCCGAGCTAACCCCCACACAGTTGGTGGAGAACCAGTGGCAGTTTTTTTTAAGCCAGCATGGAGGAGATACTGAAACAGCTGGCTCTAGCAAATGCCAATCAACAGCAGACAAATGCAGGTTTGCAAAGGAGCCTTGCAGCCCAGCAGCAAGCTCATCAACAGAGCCTTGCAGCCCAGCAGCAAGCTCACCAACAGAGCCACCGCCTGTGGAAGGGAATTCCACATCCTTGCCGCTCTTACAGTAAAGAACCCTCTACATAGTTTAAGATTAAACCTCTTTTCTTCTAATTTTAATGAGTGGCCCCGTGTCTTATTAAACTCCCTTCCGGGGAAAAGTTTTCTCCCTATTGTGGGGTCACCAGTCCGGTATTTGTACATTGAAATCATCTCCCCTCTCAGGCGTCTCTTCTCCAGAGAGAATAAGTTCAGAGCCCCCAACCTTTCCTCATA
Organism: Rana muscosa; assembly: GCA_029206835.1. NCBI lineage: Eukaryota > Metazoa > Chordata > Amphibia > Anura > Ranidae > Rana > Rana muscosa. The sequence continues at coordinate 322,100,384 of CM055123.1, forward strand.
ACTAATATCCTCCAGACCCTTTATTGGCTTTGTTGCCCTTCTTTGCACTCTCTCCATTTCCAGTACATCCTTCCTGAGGACTGGTGCCCAGAACTGGACGGCATACTCCAGGTGCGAGAGAAAGAGAGATACCGCTCCAGGTGGGTGCAATCCGGCAATCAATGTCTTCTCAGATACCAAGGGTGCAGGCAATGCATGTTTCGCACTGGGAACTAGTGCTTAGTCATAGCTGGGACTCAGCTATGACTAAGCACTAGTTCCCAGTGCGAAACATGTCAGTTGTACCCCCTTTTTGTCTGCTGTGACTTGTAGTGCTTTGCAATTTTTAAATAAAGGCTACCGTAACGTTTTTTTTTTGGAGTGCGGCTGTCCACATATTCATCCTATTTCATACTCCAGGTGCGGCCGGACCAGAGTCTTGTAGAGCGGGAGAATTATCCTTTTATCTCTAAAGTTATTCCCCTTTTTAACCACTTAACGACCGCCCACTGTAAATATACGTCGGCAGAATGGCACCGGCAGGCAGAATCACGTATATCTACGTGATCGCCTTTGTATAGTTGGGGGGTCGGATCGGACCCCCCTTCTTTATAGTGAGCGGTGGTTAAGTGTTCGAGAGCGATCCGGGATGAGGGGACGGCCGTTCGATTCCAGCCACCCCCTTGCGATCGCTTCCGGCGAATGATATGCTTCCTCTGCCTGTGTAATGTTTACACAGGCAGAGGAAGTGATGTCATCTCTCCTGCGGCGCTCACATATACCGAGCACCGCACATGAGAAAATGCCAGGTTAGTGCACAAAACACTACACTGACACCAGGACACATAGGCACATAAATTGCCCCCCCAGGCCCCCCCAGACACCCCCAGATCACCCCCCAGCCCCCAGTCACAGTGTCACTGATTGCAGTGACCATTTATTTACTGATCACTGCCATACCTCCCAACTTTCAAAAGTCCCGCCGCGAAACATTCAGATCTGGTGCCGCGGGACATGTTAAAAAAATTGTCCCCCAAAAAACCCCCAAAAAAAAGTTGTTGAGCGGGGGGGGGGGGGGGGAGATGCCGAGGGCCATGTGAAAATGTAAAAAGGTCCAGTGTAGTAGCCCCCTAACCCCCCCTAATTAAGGTTTAACCCCCTGATCGCTCCCCAGGTAACCCTTTCACCCCCTGTCACCACTGTCGCTAAGCGATCATTTTTCTGATCGCTGTCTTAGTGTCGGTGATGCCGATCGGTAGCCAGTCATTTTTTTTTAGGTTCCCCGTCAGGTTTTTATATAGCGTCAGGTACCCCCATATATTACCTAATAAAGGTTTTAACCCCCTAATTGCCCCTAGTTAACCCTTTCACCAGTGATCATCATATAAGTGTTACGGGTGACGCTGGTTAGTTAGTTTGCTTTTTATAGTGTCAGGGCACCCGCCGTATATAACCCAATAAAGGTTTAACCCCCCTGATCGCCCGGCGGGTGATATCAATTAGGTTTTAGCGTCAGAGAGGGTCTGCGTCACACCCCAGGCAGCGTCAGGTTAGTGCCAGTAACGCTAACACCCACGCGTGAAGCATACACCCCCCTTAGTGGTATAGTATCTGAACAGATCAATATCTGATCTGATCAGATCTATACTAGCGTCCCCAGCAGTTTAGGGTTCCCAAAAACGCAGTGTTAGCGGGATCAGCCCAGATACCTGCTAGCACCTGCGTTTTGCCCCTCCGTCCAGCCCAGGCCACCCAAGTGCAGTATCGATCGATCACTGTCACTTACAAAACACAACACACATAACTGCAGCGTTCGCAGAGACAGGCCTGATCCCTGCGACTCCAGTGCTGTAGGAGGTGATTTCACCACCACAGTTAAAAAAAAAAAAGCATATATGCCGAAGCATTGGGGCAGCAGGGGCGGAGGAGCGATTTTGCTCCTAATGCCGCGTACATATGGTCGAAATTCCGACGGAGGCTTGCCCGTGGAATAGTCTGACCATGTGTGTGCGGCATAACTTTTGCGGGAGGATGCCCCCATGCTTCGGCATATATAAATGGTGCATGTATGCCCATCATTGGAAGTGGGTGGATGAAGGGCGGTATTCTAATGGTGGGCATACCCACCGATCAATCTTTTTTTTTCGTTCAGCCAACAGGCTGCATGAAAAAAAAGATTACAATACATGTCCAACAAGGACCAGCAACGTACTGGTATGTTGCTGGACTTTGAATGGTTATACCAGATTGATGCCTGCGGGTTTAGGTATCATCTTGGTATCATTCTTTTCAGCCTGCGGCCGGCTTTCATGTAAAAGCAATCCTAGCGGCTAATTAGCCTCTGGACTGCTTTTACAAGCAGTGGGAGGGAATGCCCCCCCCGGATATAAAAAGCGCCATTGGGAAATTGGGAAAGCATTTTATCACACCGATCTTGGTGTGGTCAGATGCTTTGAGGGCAGAGGAAAGATCTAGGGTCCAATAGACCCCAGTTTTTTCAAAAAAAGAGTACCTGTCACTACCTATTGCTATCATAGGGGATATTTACATTCCCTGAGATAACAATAAAAATGATAAAAAAAATATGGAAGGAACAGTTTAAAAATAAAATAAAAAAGCAAAATTTATAAAAAAAAAAAAAAAAAAAGCACCCCTGTCCTGCCCTGCTCTTGCCCAATGGCGAACGCAAGCGTCGGTCTGGCGTCATATGTAAACAGCAATTGCACCATGCATGTGAGGTATCACCGCAAAGGTCAGATCGAGGGCAGTTATTTTAGCAGTAGACCTCCTCTGTAAATCTAACGGGGTAACCTGTAAAGGCTTTTAAAGGCTTTTAAAAATGTATGTAGTTTGTCGCCAATGCGCGTTTGTGCGAAATTTTAAAGCATGTCGTGTTTGGTATCTATGTACTCGGCCTAAGATCATCTTTTTTATTTCATTAAACATTTGGGCAATATAGTGTGTTTTAGTGCATTAAAATTAAAAAAGTGTATTTTTTCCCCAAAAAATGCGTTTGAAAAATCACTGCGCAAATACTGTGTAGAAAAAAAAATGCAACACCCACCATTTTAATCTGTAGGGCCTTTGCTTTAAAAATATATATAATGTTTGGGGGTTCAACATAATTTTCCTGCAAAAAAAATAAATGTTTTCATGTAAAAAAAAAGTGTCAGAAAGGGCTTTGTCTTCAAGTGGTTAGAAGAGTGGATTTAAGCTTCCTAATGTTGTGTATAAAATGCCAGAACAGTTCAAAACCCCCCCAAATGACCCCATTTTGGAAAGTAGACACCCCAAGCTATATACTGAGAGGCATGTCGAGTCCATGGAACATTTTATATGTTGACACAAGTTGCGGAAAAAAGACAATATTTTATTTTATTTTATTTTTTTGCACAAAGTTGTCACTAAATGATATATTGCTCAAACATGCCATGGGCATATGTGGAATTACACCCCAAAATACATTCTGTTGCTTCTCCTGAGTACGGGGATACCACATGTGTGAGACTTTTTGGGAGCCTAGCCGCGTACAGGACCCCAAAAACCAAGCACCGCCTTCAAGCTTTCTAAGGGTGTAAATTTTTGATTTCACTTCTCACTGCCTATCACAGTTTCGGAGGCCATGGAATGCCCAGATGGCACAAAACCCCCCCAAATGACCGCATTTTGGAAAGTAGACACCCCAAGCTATTTGCTGAGCGGTATGGTGAGTATTTTGCAGATCTCGCTTTTTGTCACAAAGTTTTGAAAATTGAAAAAAAAAAAAAAATATATATATTTTCTTTCTTCATTTTCAAAAACAAATGAGAGCTGTAAAATACACACCATGCCTCTCAGCAAATAGCTTGGGGTGTCTACTTTCCAAAATGGGGTCATTTGGGGGGTTTTGTGCTATTTTGGCATTTTATGGCCTTCGAAACTGTGATAGGTAGTGAGGAGTCAAATCAAAAATTTGTGCCTAGAAATCCTGAAGGCGGTGCTTGGTTTTCGGGGTCCCGTACGCGGCTAGGCTCCTAAAAAGTCCCACACATGTGGTATCCCCGTACTCAGGAGAAGCGGCAAAATGTATTTTGGGGTGCAATTCCACATATAACCATGGCATGTGTGAGCAATATATCATTTAGTGACAACTTTTTGTAATTTTTTTTTTTTTTGTCATTATTCAATCACTTGGGACAAAAAAAAAAAAATATTCAATGGGCTCAACAGGCCTCTCAGAAATTTCCTTGGGGTGTCTACTTTCTAAAATGGGGTCATTTGGGGGGGGGGGGGTTTGTGCTATTTTGGCATTTTATGGCCTTTGAAACTGTGATAGGTAGTGAGGAGTGAAATCAAAAATTTGCGCCCTTAGAAATCCTGAAGGCGGTGCTTGGTTTTTGGGGGGCCCGTACGCATTTAGGCTCCCAAAAAGTCCCACACATGTGGTATCCCCGTACTCAGGAGAAGCAACAGAATGTATTTTGGGGTGTAATTCTACATATAACCATGGCATGTGTGAGCAATATATCATTTAGTGACAACTTTTTGTACATTTTTTTTTTTTTAGTCATTATTCAATCACTTGAGACAAAAAAAAAATATTCAATGGGCTCAACATGCCTCTCAGCAATTTCCTTGGGATGTCTACTTTCCAAAATGGGGTCATTTGGGGGGGTTTTGTACTGCCCTGCCATTTTAGCACCTCAAGAAATGAGATAGGCAGTCATAAATTAAAAGCTGTGTAAATTCCAGAAAATGTACCCTAGTTTGTAGACGCTATAACTTTTGCGCAAACCAATAAATATACGCTTATTGACATTTTTTTTACTAAAGACATGTGGCTGAATACATTTTGGCCTAAATGTATGACTACAATTGAGTTTATTCGATTTTTCTTATAACAAAAAGTAGAAAATATCATTTTTTTAAAAAAAAAATCGGTCTTTTTCCGTTTATATCGCAAAAAATAAAGATTGCAGAGGCAATCAAATACCATTAAAAGAAAGCTCTATTTGTGGGAAGAAAAGGACGCAAATTTCGTTTGGGTACAACATTGCATGTCCGCACAATTTACAGTTAAAGCAGCGCAGTGCCAAATTCTGAAATAACCTCTGGTCCTTTAGCTACCAAATGGTCCGGGGCTTAAGTGGTTAATGCCAATATTCTGTTTGCTTTGTTAGCAGCAGCTTGGCCTTGCTGAGCCTATCATCTACTAGGATCCCCAGGTCCTTTCCCATCCTACATTTCCCCAGAGGTCCCCCCCCCCCCCAGTGTATAGATTGCATTCAGATTTTTGCCACCCAAATGCATTATTTTTAATTTTTCTACATTAAACCTCATTTGCCATGTAGTTGCCCCCCCCACCCCCCCATTGATTTGTTCAGATCTTCTTGCAAGGTTTCCACATTCTGCGGAAAAGTTATTGCCCTGCTTAGCTTAGTATTGTCCGCAAATACAGAGATTGCACTGCTTACCCCATCCTCCAGGTCATTTATGAACAAATTAAATAGGATTGGTCCCAGCACAGAACCCTGGGGGACCCCACTACCCACCCCCGACCTTTCCGAGTACCCCCCATTTATCACCACCCTCTGAACTCACACCTGTAGCCAGTTTTCAATCCATGAACTCACCCTATGTTCCATGCCAACGGACCTTACTTCGTACAGTAAACGTTTATGGAGAACTGTGTCAGATGCTTTTGCAGAATCCAGATACACCACGTCTACAGGCCTTCCTTTATCCAGATACACCACATCTACGGGCCTTCCTTTATCTAGATACACCACATCTACGGACCTTCCTTTATCTAGATACACCACATCTACGGACCTTCCTTTATCTAGATACACCACATCTACGGACCTTCCTTTATCTAGATACACCACATCTACGGGCCTTCCTTTATCCAGATACACCACGTCTACGGGCCTTCCTTTATCTAGATACACCACGTCTACGGGCCTTCCTTTATCCAGATACACCACGTCTACGGGCCTTCCTTTATCCAGATACACCACGTCTACGGGCCTTCCTTTATCCAGATACACCACGTCTACGGGCCTTCCTTTATCCAGATACACCACATCTACGGGCCTTCCTTTATCTAGATACACCACATCTACGGACCTTCCTTTATCTAGATACACCACATCTACGGACCTTCCTTTATCTAGATACACCACATCTACGGACCTTCCTTTATCTAGATACACCACATCTACGGGCCTTCCTTTATCCAGATACACCACGTCTACGGACCTTCCTTTATCTAGATACACCACGTCTACGGGCCTTCCTTTATCCAGATACACCACGTCTACGGACCTTCCTTTATCTAGATACACCACGTCTACGGGCCTTCCTTTATCTAGATACACCACATCTACGGACCTTCCTTTATCTAGATACACCACATCTACGGGCCTTCCTTTATCCAGATACACCACATCTACGGACCTTCCTTTATCTAGATACACCACGTCTACGGGCCTTCCTTTATCCAGATACACCACGTCTACGGACCTTCCTTTATCTAGAAAAACCACGTCTACGGGCCTTCCTTTATCCAGATACATCACGTCTACGGGCCTTCCTTTATCCAGATACACCACGTCTACGGGCCTTCCTTTATCCAGATACACCACGTCTACGGGCCTTCCTTTATCTAGAAAAACCACGTCTACGGGCCTTCCTTTATCCAGATACACCACGTCTACGGACCTTCCTTTATCCAGATAAACCACGTCTACGGGCTTTCCTTTATCCAGATACACCATATCTACGGACCTTCCTTTATCTAGATACACCACATCTACGGACCTTCCTTTATCTAGATACACCACGTCTACGGGCCTTCCTTTATCTAGATACACCACATCTACGGGCCTTCCTTTATCTAGATACACCACGTCTACGGGCCTTCCTTTATCCAGATACACCACATCTACGGGCCTTCCTTTATCTAGATACACCACATCTACGGACCTTCCTTTATCTAGATACACCACATCTACGGACCTTCCTTTATCTAGATACACCACGTCTACGGGCCTTCCTTTATCCAGATACACCACATCTACGGACCTTCCTTTATCTAGATACACCACATCTACGGACCTTCCTTTATCTAGATACACCACATCTACGGACCTTCCTTTATCTAGATACACCACATCTACGGACCTTCCTTTATCTAGATACACCACGTCTACGGGCCTTCCTTTATCTAGATACACCACATCTACGGACCTTCCTTTATCTAGATACACCACATCTACGGACCTTCCTTTATCTAGATACACCACATCTACGGACCTTCCTTTATCTAGATACACCACATCTACGGGCCTTCCTTTATCCAGATACACCACGTCTACGGACCTTCCTTTATCTAGATACACCACGTCTACGGGCCTTCCTTTATCCAGATACACCACGTCTACGGACCTTCCTTTATCTAGATACACCACGTCTACGGGCCTTCCTTTATCTAGATACACCACATCTACGGACCTTCCTTTATCTAGATACACCACATCTACGGGCCTTCCTTTATCCAGATACACCACATCTACGGACCTTCCTTTATCTAGATACACCACGTCTACGGGCCTTCCTTTATCCAGATACACCACGTCTACGGACCTTCCTTTATCTAGAAAAACCACGTCTACGGGCCTTCCTTTATCCAGATACATCACGTCTACGGGCCTTCCTTTATCCAGATACACCACGTCTACGGGCCTTCCTTTATCCAGATACACCACGTCTACGGGCCTTCCTTTATCTAGAAAAACCACGTCTACGGGCCTTCCTTTATCCAGATACACCACGTCTACGGACCTTCCTTTATCCAGATAAACCACGTCTACGGGCTTTCCTTTATCCAGATACACCATATCTACGGACCTTCCTTTATCTAGAAAAACCACGTCTACGGACCTTCCTTTATCTAGATACACCACGTCTACGGACCTTCCTTTATCTAGATACACCACGTCTATAGGCCTTCCTTTATTCAGATACACCACGTCTACGGGCCTTCCTTTATCCAGATACACCACGTCTACGGACCTTCCTTTATCTAGATGCACCATGTCTATGGGCCTTCCTTTATCTAGATACACCACGTCTACGGGCCTTCCTTTATCTAGATACACCACGTCTACGGGCCTTCCTTTATCCAGATACACCACATCTACGGACCTTCCTTTATCTAGAAAAACCACGTCTACGGGCCTTCCTTTATCCAGATACACCACGTCTACGGACCTTCCTTTATCTAGATGCACCATGTCTATGGGCCTTCCTTTATCTAGATACATCACGTCTACAGGCCTTCCTTTATCTAGATACACCACGTCTACGGGCCTTCCTTTATCCAGATACACCACGTCTACGGGCCTTCCTTTATCCAGATACACCACATCTACGGACCTTCCTTTATCTAGAAAAACCACGTCTACGGGCCTTCCTTTATCCAGATACACCACGTCTACGGACCTTCCTTTATCTAGATGCACCATGTCTATGGGCCTTCCTTTATCTAGATACATCACGTCTACAGGCCTTCCTTTATCTAGATACACCACGTCTACGGGCCTTCCTTTATCCAGATACACCACGTCTACGGGCCTTCCTTTATCCAGATACACCACATCTACGGACCTTCCTTTATCTAGAAAAACCACGTCTACGGGCCTTCCTTTATCCAGATACACCACGTCTACGGACCTTCCTTTATCTAGATACACCATGTCTACGGACCTTCCTTTATCCAGATACATCACGTCTACAGGCCTTCCTTTATCTAGATACACCACGTCTACGGGCCTTCCTTTATCCAGATACACCACGTCTACGGGCCTTCCTTTATCCAGATACACCACATCTACGGACCTTCCTTTATCTAGAAAAACCACGTCTACGGGCCTTCCTTTATCCAGATACACCACGTCTACGGACCTTCCTTTATCTAGATGCACCATGTCTATGGGCCTTCCTTTATCTAGATACACCACGTCTACGGGCCTTCCTTTATCTAGATACACCACGTCTACGGGCCTTCTTTTATCTAGATACACCACGTCTACGGGCCTTCTTTTATCTAGATACACCACGTCTACGGGCCTTCCTTTATCTAGATACACCACGTCTACGGGCCTTCCTTTATCTAGATACACCACGTCTACGGACCTTCCTTTATCCAGATACACCCAGGGCCGATCCTAGGGTCACAGACGCCTGGGTGCAGAAATATTTCTGGCGCCCCCACGTGGGCGTGGTCAGCCTACAAACTCCTCCCCTTTACACATTTCTATGGCAACGATTCAAACACAGAGATGCTCCCCTAAGAAGTCGTCGTTACCCTAGGATCCTCCCATGATCTTTTAACAATAAAGAAAATACAGGAAGAGCGTACACTAATGAGACCTGGAGGGGAGTCTCTCTGATTCACACAGAGAGGGCTACTGTTAGAGAGTCTGTTAGGAAGAGCCCCCAGACATAGTACAAGAGATGGTCAGAGAGTGCAGACATATTACAGGTGACCGTCAGAGAGTGCAGACATGATACAAGAGACAGTCAGAGACTGCAGACATATTACAGGAGATTGTCAGAGAGTGCAGACGTAGTACAGGAGATGGTCAGAGACTGCAGACATAATACAGGAGATGATCAGAGAGTGCAGACATATTACAGGAGAGGGTCAGAGACTGCAGATATAATACAGGAGATGGTCAGAGACTGCAGATATAATACAGGAGATGGTCAGAGACTGGAGACATAATATAGGAGATAATGGCTGATCGGCCCTCTCACCTGACCCAGCGATACAGCAACAACGGTTCCCCTGATCAGGAGTCAGCTCACTCTGAATTGCCCGTACTGACTCCACCGAGTCCAGATCTGTATTAAGTATAGACTCCCTACTAAGTATAAACCCCTCCCTCAATACAGACCCCCCTCCATTAGTACAGACCCCCCAGGACAAACCACCCCCCTCCATTAGTGGAGACCCCCACAAACCACCCCCCTCCATTATTACAGACCCCCCCCCCTCAGGACAAACCACCCCCCATTAATACAGACCCCCCACAAAACACCCTCCCGTTAGGACAGACCACCCCCCTTCATTAGTAGAGACCCCTCCATTAGTAGAGACCCCCCCCACAAACCCCCCCCATTAGTAAAAGGAAAAATAAGGGCACACCGACCTAGTGCATTACCAATGGCTAGGTTTATTAAAAGTAAATTAAAAGATCATTAATACTCACAAAGCAAGTATAGTAATAGGCACATACACCATTCCATCAAAAGGGATAGATGCCTTCAAAAGGCCTCCTGCTGAAACCAGATAACCAGAGAGTCCAGACGGCATATATTACAGCTACGGCTCATACAGAACACCCCCCCTCTATTAGTAGAGACCACCCCCCCTCAATTAGTACAGACCCCCTCAGGACAAACCACCCCCCCATTAGTACAGACCACCCCCCTACATTAGTAGAGACCCCCTCACAAACCACCCGCCCATTAGTACAGACCCCCCACAAACCATCCCCCCTCCATTAGTAAAGACCCCCCTGGCCCCCACAAACCATCCCCCCTCCATTAGTACAGACCCCCCTGGCCCCCACACACCAGACCCCCTTGGCCCCAACACACCATCACCCCTCTATTAGTACAGACCCCCCTGGCCCCCACAAACCATCCCCCCTCTATTAGTACAGACCCCCCTGGCCCCCACAAACCACCCCCTTCCATTAGTACAGACCCCCCCACAAACCATCCCCCCTCCATTAGTACAGACCCCCCTAGCCTCCACACACCAGACCCCCTCCATTAGTACAGACCCCCCCTGGCCCCTACATCCCAGACCACCTCCATTAGTACAGCCCCCCCACAAATTATCCCCCCTCCATTAGTACAGACCCCCCTCTGGACAAACACAAACCCCATCCGGGCGGCAGCTGGAGAGGACAGTGTGCAGCTGCGCCGCCCAGGTGGAGAAGATTGTGACAGTGAGAACAAATGTCAGGCTGATGCACTGCACTGCACCGTACACAAGGTCACACTGCGCGGTCCCATGTATTGGAAGTAGCCGGGGTCACGTGCTCACCTCCCACCTCCCAGTCACTGGGATTGGAGCAGCAGTGCAGTATGTGCTGAGGGGCGGGGCCTGTGTGCACCTCACTCAGTGACACCCCCCAATTTACCGCCAAGTCACCTACAACGACCCGGATTCTGCCCTTCAGAGGGGCCACTATGTCCCCTACATCCACACACCATTCATGGGCCACACACAGGTACACGCATCACTCAGGTGCTGCACTGAGGGAGCCACACACACAAGGGAGGGAGACACACTCACCGCTGGTAGGGTGACCACATTTCCAAACTGCCATTCAGGGACATCCCCCCCCCCCCTTCTTGAGGGACCGGTTTCGTGGAACAAACTTTTGCCAATGAGCGAGGGGGTGGAGGCGACTGGCGGATGGATGGTGGTGTGCGAGGTGGAATGTAGTCTCTGGAGTTGACGGGGAATTTGTCAGCGGGTGATTTGTTGGGCGAATGGCTGGTGTTAGCACTTTAATCATCCTGACACCATGCTTGATATGGTGTCAGGATGATCAAATCACATTATTTCTGTTACTACATTGTAATATATAATGAAATAGTTCAACTCACCATAATGCAGAATCAGTAGGAACCCTGAGCTTGCCACTTGCCACCAGATGCAGAGTGTCCAATTTGTCCACTGCAACATCGCAGTCCTGCTATAAGTCGCTGTTTGCCACCATTACGAGTAGAAGAAAAATAAATAAAAATTCCATAAATGTTCCATGTAGCTGCTATAACCATATAGGCGCAAACCAATCAATATACGCTTATTGGGATTTTTTTTACCAAAAATATGTAGCAGAACACTTATTGGCCCAAATTGATGATGAAATTTGATTTTTTTCAATTTTTTTATTGGATGTTTTATAGCAGTATTGTTTTTTTTTTTTCAAAATTGTCGGTCACCGCAGAGGTGATCAAATACCACCAAATGAAAACTCTATTTGTGGGTACAAAAGGACATCAATTTTATTTGGTTACAGTGTCACTTGACTGTGCAATTGTCAGTTAAAATAATGCAGTGACGTTTTGCAAAAAATGGCCTGGTCATTAAGGAGGGGTAAATCTTCCAGACAGCAAGTGGATAATAAGGACCGTTTCTTTAATGGACTGTTTATAACATGGACCTTCTCTATACATCAGGGACTGCTTACCAAACAGGGATTAGAACTATGATAGTTTACACTTGGTAGATGGACAGAAGACAATAAAAGGACAGAAGGGGCTGGTTTATAAAACAGGGACTGTCCCTATTAATCAGGGATAATGCCATACACAGTAGTGGGTGAAGGAGAGGGACTGTCTTTCTGTGTACAGTGACATGCTGTGAGTGGTCGAGCAGTCTCTCTGCACACAGCCACTGTTGTCTCATGTCTCAGTGTAGCACACACAGGCAGTAGAGATGTACAAACACAGGCAGTAGAGATGTACAAAGACACAGGCAGTAGAGATGTACAAACACACAGGCAGTAGAGATGTACAAAGACACAGGCAGTAGAGATGTACAAACACACAGGCAGTAGAGATGTACAAACACAGGCAGTAGAGATGTACAAACACACAGGCAGTAGAGATGTACAAACACACAGGCAGTAGAGATGTACAAACACAGGCAGTAGAGAAGTACAAACACAGGCAGTAGAGATGTACAAACACAGGCAGTAGAGATGTACAAACACACAGGCAGTAGAGATGTACAAACACACAGGCAGTAGAGATGTACAAACACACAGGCAGTAGAGATGTACAAACACACAGGCAGTAGAGATGTACAAACACACAGGCAGTAGAGATGTACAAACACAGGCAGTAGAGATGTACAAACACAGGCAGTAGAGATGTACAAACACAGGCAGTAGAGATGTACAAACACACAGGCAGTAGAGATGTACAAACACACAGGCAGTAGAGATGTACAAACACACAGGCAGTAGAGATGTACAAACACACAGGCAGTAGAGAAGTACAAACACAGGCAGTAGAGAAGTACAAACACAGGCAGTAGAGAAGTACAAACACAGGCAGTAGAGAAGTACAAACACAGGCAGTAGAGATGTACAAACACAGGCAGTAGAGATGTACAAACACAGGCAGTAGAGATGTACAAACACAGGCAGTAGAGATGTACAAACACAGGCAGTAGAGATGTACAAACACAGGCAGTAGAGAAGTACAAACACAGGCAGTAGAGATGTACAAACACAGGCAGTAGAGATGTACAAACACAGGCAGTAGAGATGTACAAACACAGGCAGTAGAGAAGTACAAACACAGGCAGTAGAGAAGTACAAACACAGGCAGTAGAGATGTACAAACACAGGCAGTAGAGATGTACAAACACAGGCAGTAGAGATGTACAAACACAGGCAGTAGAGATGTACAAACACAGGCAGTAGAGAAGTACAAACACAGGCAGTAGAGATGTACAAACACAGGCAGTAGAGATGCACAAACACAGGCAGTAGAGATGCACAAACACAGGCAGTAGAGATGTACAAACACAGGCAGCAGAGATGTACAAACACACAGGCAGTAGAGATGTACAAACACACAGGCAGTAGAGATGTACAAACACAGGCAGTAGAGATGTACAAACACAGGCAGTAGAGATGTACAAACACACAGGCAGTAGAGATGTACAAACACACAGGCAGTAGAGATGTACAAACACAGGCAGTAGAGATGTACAAACACAGGCAGTAGAGATGTACAAACACAGGCAGTAGAGATGTACAAACACACAGGCAGTAGAGATGTACAAACACACAGGCAGTAGAGATGTACAAACACAGGCAGTAGAGATGTACAAACACACAGGCAGTAGAGATGTACAAACACACAGGCAGTAGAGATGTACAAACACAGGCAGTAGAGATGTACAAACACACAGGCAGTAGAGATGTACAAACACACAGGCAGTAGAGATGTACAAACACACAGGCAGTAGAGATGTACAAACACAGGCAGTAGAGATGTACAAACACAGGCAGTAGAGATGTACAAACACACAGGCAGTAGAGATGTACAAACACAGGCAGTAGAGATGTACAAACACACAGGCAGTAGAGATGTACAAACACACAGGCAGTAGAGATGTACAAACACACAGGCAGTAGAGATGTACAAACACAGGCAGTAGAGAAGTACAAACACACAGGCAGTAGAGAAGTACAAACACACAGGCAGTAGAGATGTACAAACACAGGCAGTAGAGAAGTACAAACACACAGGCAGTAGAGATGTACAAACACAGGCAGTAGAGAAGTACAAACACACAGGCAGTAGAGAAGTACAAACACACAGGCAGTAGAGATGTACAAACACAGGCAGTAGAGATGTACAAACACAGGCAGTAGAGATGTACAAACACACAGGCAGTAGAGATGTACAAACACACAGGCAGTAGAGATGTACAAACACAGGCAGTAGAGAAGTACAAACACAGGCAGTAGAGAAGTACAAACACAGGCAGTAGAGAAGTACAAACACAGGCAGTAGAGATGTACAAACACACAGGCAGTAGAGATGTACAAACACAGGCAGTAGAGAAGTACAAACACAGGCAGTAGAGAAGTACAAACACAGGCAGTAGAGAAGTACAAACACAGGCAGTAGAGATGTACAAACACACAGGCAGTAGAGATGTACAAACACAGGCAGTAGAGAAGTACAAACACACAGGCAGTAGAGATGTACAAACACAGGCAGTAGAGATGTACAAACACAGGCAGTAGAGAAGTACAAACACACAGGCAGTAGAGATGTACAAACACAGGCAGTAGAGAAGTACAAACACAGGCAGTAGAGATGTACAAACACAGGCAGTAGAGATGTACAAACACAGGCAGTAGAGAAGTACAAACACACAGGCAGTAGAGATGTACAAACACACAGGCAGTAGAGATGTACAAACACAGGCAGTAGAGAAGTACAAACACACAGGCAGTAGAGATGTACAAACACAGGCAGTAGAGATGTACAAACACACAGGCAGTAGAGATGTACAAACACACAGGCAGTAGAGATGTACAAACACAGGCAGTAGAGAAGTACAAACACAGGCAGTAGAGAAGTACAAACACACAGGCAGTAGAGATGTACAAACACAGGCAGTAGAGAAGTACAAACACAGGCAGTAGAGAAGTACAAACACACAGGCAGTAGAGATGTACAAACACAGGCAGTAGAGATGTACAAACACAGGCAGTAGAGAAGTACAAACACACAGGCAGTAGAGATGTACAAACACAGGCAGTAGAGAAGTACAAACACACAGGCAGTAGAGATGTACAAACACAGGCAGTAGAGATGTACAAACACACAGGCAGTAGAGATGTACAAACACACAGGCAGTAGAGATGTACAAACACAGGCAGTAGAGAAGTACAAACACAGGCAGTAGAGATGTACAAACACAGGCAGTAGAGATGTACAAACACAGGCAGTAGAGATGTACAAACACAGGCAGTAGAGATGTACAAACACACAGGCAGTAGAGATGTACAAACACACAGGCAGTAGAGATGTACAAACACACAGGCAGTAGAGATGTACAAACACACAGGCAGTAGAGATGTACAAACACAGGCAGTAGAGATGTACAAACACACAGGCAGTAGAGATGTACAAACACACAGGCAGTAGAGATGTACAAACACACAGGCAGTAGAGATGTACAAACACAGGCAGTAGAGATGTACAAACACAGGCAGTAGAGATGTACAAACACAGGCAGTAGAGATGTACAAACACACAGGCAGTAGAGATGTACAAACACACAGGCAGTAGAGATGTACAAACACACAGGCAGTAGAGATGTACAAACACACAGGCAGTAGAGAAGTACAAACACAGGCAGTAGAGAAGTACAAACACAGGCAGTAGAGAAGTACAAACACAGGCAGTAGAGAAGTACAAACACAGGCAGTAGAGATGTACAAACACAGGCAGTAGAGATGTACAAACACAGGCAGTAGAGATGTACAAACACAGGCAGTAGAGATGTACAAACACAGGCAGTAGAGATGTACAAACACAGGCAGTAGAGATGTACAAACACAGGCAGTAGAGATGTACAAACACAGGCAGTAGAGAAGTACAAACACAGGCAGTAGAGAAGTACAAACACAGGCAGTAGAGATGTACAAACACAGGCAGTAGAGATGTACAAACACAGGCAGTAGAGATGTACAAACACAGGCAGTAGAGATGTACAAACACAGGCAGTAGAGATGTACAAACACAGGCAGTAGAGATGTACAAACACAGGCAGTAGAGATGTACAAACACAGGCAGTAGAGAAGTACAAACACAGGCAGTAGAGATGTACAAACACAGGCAGTAGAGAAGTACAAACACAGGCAGTAGAGAAGTACAAACACAGGCAGTAGAGATGTACAAACACAGGCAGTAGAGATGTACAAACACAGGCAGTAGAGATGCACAAACACAGGCAGTAGAGATGTACAAACACAGGCAGTAGAGAAGTACAAACACAGGCAGTAGAGATGTACAAACACAGGCAGTAGAGATGTACAAACACAGGCAGTAGAGATGTACAAACACAGGCAGTAGAGATGTACAAACCAGGCAGTAGAGATGTACAAACACAGGCAGTAGAGATGTACAAACACACAGGCAGTAGAGATGTACAAACACAGGCAGTAGAGATGTACAAACACAGGCAGTAGAGAAGTACAAACACAGGCAGTAGAGATGTACAAACTAGACATGTGCACACTGAAATATTTCGTTTCGGAATTTCGTTTTCGTCCAAAAAATAAATTTATTTAGTTACTCCCGAAATTCGTTTTTATTTATTTCGTTTTTCGTTAAAAATTGCATTCGTCCGAAAATCTGAATTAATTAAGGTCGAATCTGTCATTGAAGGCTTATGGTGTCTGTCGAATGTTCAAAGAAGATTCGACGGAGCAGCGAAACTGTACGACGCTGCAATCATACATTTCCGGTCGAATGTTCCGCCCACAAGCAGTGATCTTTTCTCTCTATGTCGAATCTTTTCTCTCTATAATGTCAAATCTTTTCTCTCTATAATGTCAAATCTTCTCTCTCTATAATGTCGAATCTTTTCTCTCTATAATGTCGAATCTTTTCTCTCTATAATGTCGAATCTTTTCTCTCTATAATGTCGAATCTTTTCTCTCTATAATGTCGAATCTTTTCTCTCTATAATGTCAAATCTTTTCTCTCTATAATGTCAAATCTTTTCTCGCTATAATGTCAAATCTTTTCTCTCCTATGTCGAATCTTTTCTCTCTATAATGTCGAATCTTTTCTCTCTATAATGTCAAA
The DNA here is from genome assembly GCA_029206835.1 of Rana muscosa. Classification (NCBI taxonomy): domain Eukaryota; kingdom Metazoa; phylum Chordata; class Amphibia; order Anura; family Ranidae; genus Rana; species Rana muscosa. Next base: position 322,117,778 of record CM055123.1, read on the forward strand.
TCTTTTCTCTCCTATGTCGAATCTTTCCTCTCCTATGTCGAATCTTTCCTCTCCTATGTCGAATCTTTCCTCTCCTATGTCGAATCTTTCTCTCCTATGTCGAATCTTTTCTCTCCTATGTCGAATCTTTCCTCTCCTATGTCGAATCTTTCCTCTCCTATGTCGAATCTTTCCTCTCCTATGTCGAATCTTTCCTCTCCTATGTCGAATCTTTTCTCTCCTATGTCGAATCTTTTCTCTCCTATGTCGAATCTTTCCTCTCCTATGTCGAATCTTTCCTCTCCTATGTCGAATCTTTCCTCTCCTATGTCGAATCTTTTCTCTCCTATGTCGAATCTTTTCTCTCCTATGTCGAATCTTTCCTCTCCTATGTCGAATCTTTCCTCTCCTATGTCGAATCTTTTCTCTCCTATGTCGAATCTTTTCTCTCCTATGTCGAATCTTTCCTCTCCTATGTCGAATCTTTCCTCTCCTATGTCGAATCTTTCTCTCCTATGTCGAATCTTTTCTCTCTATAATGTCGAATCTTTTCTCTCTATGTAGAATAATCTTGGACTAATAGAGTTAAGGTTAGGCACATTCGACCACAGGTTCGATAGACACAGATTGTTATTGTCAGCGTCACGTCGAATCTCCTATCTATATCGAACTGTTGTAGCAACGAAAACGATAATAAAGCATTTGTTTATGTCGGATCTTTCGGTTTTCGGATTCTGTGCTTTCGTTTTCGTTTGTTAAAACGATAACGAAAATAGCTGAAATTCGGACGAAAATGCATTCGGACGAAAACGAATGCACATGTCTAGTACAAACACAGGCAGTAGAGAAGTACAAACACAGGCAGTAGAGAAGTACAAACACAGGCAGTAGAGAAGTACAAACACAGGCAGTAGAGAAGTACAAACACAGGCAGTAGAGAAGTACAAACACACAGGCAGTAGAGATGTACAAACACAGGCAGTAGAGATGTACAAACACACAGGCAGTAGAGATGTACAAAGACACAGGCAGTAGAGAAGTACAAACACAGGCAGTAGAGATGTACAAACACACAGGCAGTAGAGATGTACAAAGACACAGGCAGTAGAGAAGTACAAACACAGGCAGTAGAGAAGTACAAACACAGGCAGTAGAGAAGTACAAACACAGGCAGTAGAGAAGTACAAACACAGGCAGTAGAGAAGTACAAACACAGGCAGTAGAGATGTACAAACACAGGCAGTAGAGATGTACAAACACAGGCAGTAGAGATGTACAAACACAGGCAGTAGAGATGTACAAACACAGGCAGTAGAGATGTACAAACACAGGCAGTAGAGATGTACAAACACAGGCAGTAGAGAAGTACAAACACAGGCAGTAGAGAAGTACAAACACAGGCAGTAGAGAAGTACAAACACAGGCAGTAGAGATGTACAAACACAGGCAGTAGAGATGTACAAACACAGGCAGTAGAGATGTACAAACACAGGCAGTAGAGATGTACAAACACAGGCAGTAGAGATGTACAAACACAGGCAGTAGAGAAGTACAAACACAGGCAGTAGAGATGTACAAACACAGGCAGTAGAGAAGTACAAACACAGGCAGTAGAGAAGTACAAACACACAGGCAGTAGAGATGTACAAACACAGGCAGTAGAGAAGTACAAACACAGGCAGTAGAGATGTACAAACACACAGGCAGTAGAGATGTACAAAGACACAGGCAGTAGAGAAGTACAAACACAGGCAGTAGAGATGTACAAACACAGGCAGTAGAGATGTACAAACACAGGCAGTAGAGAAGTACAAACACAGGCAGTAGAGATGTACAAACACAGGCAGTAGAGATGTACAAACACAGGCAGTAGAGATGTACAAACACACAGGCAGTAGAGATGTACAAACACAGGCAGTAGAGATGTACAAACACAGGCAGTAGAGAAGTACAAACACAGGCAGTAGAGAAGTACAAACACACAGGCAGTAGAGATGTACAAACACAGGCAGTAGAGATGTACAAACACAGGCAGTAGAGAAGTACAAACACAGGCAGTAGAGAAGTACAAACACAGGCAGTAGAGATGTACAAACACAGGCAGTAGAGATGTACAAACACACAGGCAGTAGAGAAGTACAAACACAGGCAGTAGAGATGTACAAACACAGGCAGTAGAGAAGTACAAACATAGGCAGTAGAGAAGTACAAACACACAGGCAGTAGAGATGTACAAACACAGGCAGTAGAGATGTACAAACACAGGCAGTAGAGAAGTACAAACACACAGGCAGTAGAGATGTACAAACACAGGCAGTAGAGATGTACAAACACAGGCAGTAGAGAAGTACAAACACAGGCAGTAGAGATGTACAAACACAGGCAGTAGAGAAGTACAAACACAGGCAGTAGAGATGTACAAACACACAGGCAGTAGAGAAGTACAAACACAGGCAGTAGAGATGTACAAACACAGGCAGTAGAGAAGTACAAACACAGGCAGTAGAGAAGTACAAACACACAGGCAGTAGAGATGTACAAACACAGGCAGTAGAGATGTACAAACACAGGCAGTAGAGAAGTACAAACACAGGCAGTAGAGAAGTACAAACACAGGCAGTAGAGAAGTACAAACACAGGCAGTAGAGAAGTACAAACACAGGCAGTAGAGATGTACAAACACACAGGCAGTAGAGATGTACAAACACAGGCAGTAGAGAAGTACAAACACAGGCAGTAGAGATGTACAAACACACAGGCAGTAGAGATGTACAAACACAGGCAGTAGAGATGTACAAACACACAGGCAGTAGAGAAGTACAAACACAGGCAGTAGAGATGTACAAACACACAGGCAGCTGTACATTCCCCCCTCCCTCCTGAGCACTCCTTCATGGTCCCCTCACAGTGATTTATGATTCTTCTAGCACGGCCACTGCGGAGCATTCCAAGCTGGCAGGTTAGGGAGGGGGGAGGGGAAGAAAGTGACCACACAAACAGCTCCTACAACTCCCTCTGACAATCCAGTGTGGCCCCGGCGGTTACCTTATGGTGTGGGCAGAGGCTGGCAGGTCCCCCCCTACTAGAATAATACTCACTGTGCAGTGTGATCGGGAAATATCGCTGGTGTCAGCTGCTCTGTGCTGTGAAGGGTCAGGTGCCCAGTAGAGATCCCCGTGGAGACTGGATGTAGCAGAGACTCTTCTTTGGGATGCGGTGAGTGGGGCCCCCACTGACACCTAGCCCAGATGCAGTGTCACTTGCCAGAAGATAGAAGAGGTCATCCAGCATGGTAGAGAGCACTATGCGCGGAGGAGGAGGAAGTTAACTCCTCCCGCCGGCGCTCATGGCCCTGGTGCAGGCTCTGCTGAGGTTCAGAGTCCAGGGGGACAGAGGCAGAGCGGGGAGCCGCCCGCAACATTAGCTGACACATTCTCCAGGAAGCCATCCTTGCCTGTCCGAGCGCCTTCAGTAGGACCGCCCCCCCCCCACTACGTCACCGCAGGTCTCTCTCAGTCGGAGAGAGCGGCCTCTGGATACCAACAAGGAGGAGAAGGAGGGAGGGGAGCACTCTGGCGCTTGAGCGCCCCCATCTCTGTGGCGCCTGGGTGAACTGCACCCCCCGCACCCTGTCTAGGATCGGCCCTGGATACACCACGTCTACGGGCCTTCCTTTATCCAGATACACCACGTCTACGGGCCTTCCTTTATCTAGATGCACCATGTCTACGGGCCTTCCTTTATCCAGATACACCACGTCTACGGGCCTTCCTTTATCTAGATACACCACGTCTACGGGCCTTCCTTTATCCAGATACACCATGTCTACGGGCCGTCCTTTATCCAGATACACCATGTCTACAGGCCTTCCTTTATCTAGATACACCCCGTCTATGGGCCTTCCTATATCTAGATGGCATCTCACCTCCTCATACAAGGGTAATAGATTGGTTTGGCAAAAACGATTCTTCATGAATCCATGATGATTACTGCTAATGATACCATTCTCATTACTAAAATCTTGTATATAGTCCCTTATCATCCCCTCCAAGAGCTTACATACTATTGATGTTAGGCTGACTGGTCTGTAATTCCCAGGGATGTATTTTGGGCTCTTTTTAAATATTGGTGATACATTGGCTTTTCTCCAATCATCTGGTACCATTCCAGTCAGTAGACTGTCAGTAAAAATTAGGAACAATTCTCTTGTTAAAAAAACAAAACAATTAGGAATGGTCTGGCAATTACTTGACTGAGTTCCCCAAGTACCCTCGGGTGCAAGCCATCCAGTCCCGGTGATTTATTAATGTTAAGTTTCCCAAGTCTAATTTTAATTCTGTCCTCTGTTAGCCATGAGGGTGCTTCCTGTGATGTGTCATGAGGATAAACACTGCAGTTTTGGTTACTGAAGCCCCCCGATTCCCTCGTGAAGACTGAGGAGAAGAATAAATTCAATACCTTCGCCATCTCCCCATCCTTTGTAACCATATGTCCTTCCTCATTCTTTATGGGGCCAATCTGGTCTGTCCTCCCTTTTTTACTGTTTACATAAAGAATTTCTTATGATTTTTTTTTTGCTCTCCTCCGCAATGTGTATTTCATGTTCTATCTTTGCCGTCCTAATTGCACCCCTACATTTCTTGTTGCATTCTTTGTAAAGTCTGAATGCTGATGATGATCCCTCAGCCTTGTATTTTTTTGAAGGCCTTCTCCTTTGCTTTTATATGCATTTTTACATTGGAGTTAAGCCACCCAGGACTTTTGTTCGCTCTTTTACATTTATTTCCCATTGGGATGCATTGGCTAATGCTCTTATTTAATATGTTCTTAAAGCAAACCCATCTCTCCTCCGTGTTCTTTGTTCCTAAGATTTTATCCCAATTTATGCCTTCTAGCAAGGTTCGTAGTTTAGGGAAGTTGGCTCTTTTGAAATTCAGTGTCTTTGTGTTCCCTTTATGTTTCCTATTTGTGTGATTTATACTGAAGCCAATTGACCTGTGATCACTGTTTCCTAAATTGCCCCGTATTTCCACATCTGTGATCAGGTCTGTATTGTTGGTAATCATTAGATCTAGTAACGCTTTGTTTCTAGTTGGTGCGTCTACCATCAATTACCATAAAATTGTCCTGCAAGACATTTAGGAACTGGCGAGCCTTAGATAAATGCGTCCCAGTCTATGTCTGGATAATTAAAATCCCCCATTATGATAACACTTCCCATCCTTGCTGCTAATCCGAATTGTGATAGGAGATCCGTCTCCCCTCCTCCCAGGTTAGGGGGCCTTTAGCATACTCCCAGTATTATTTTCCTCTTAGCTTGATCCCTTTGGAGCTCCACCCATAAGGATTCCACCTCCTCCCTAGCTCTCTTAGTGATGTCATCTCTCACATTCACATGTACATTATTCTTGATATATAGACATACCCCTCCCCCTTTTTTACCCTCTCTATCCCTGTGATAAAGGGAATACCCTTGAATGTTTGCCAGCCAATCATGAGAGCTGTTGAACCAGGTCTCTGAAATTCACACAAAATCCAAATCCTCCTTGTACAACAGTATCTCTAGGTCACCCATCTTGTCCAACAGACTCCTGGCATTGGTAAACATGCCACGTAGTTTAGACCGGTCACATACTATCTCCTTATTGGGTGTTCTGAGATTGCAACTAGAACTTGTTACTATACTTACCTCGGGTTTATGTTTTTTAGTCAACCTACCACTAGTGCCCCCAATACTACCCTCTGGAATATGTTCCGCGCTGACTATCTCTACCTCTGCCCCCCCCCCATCACCTAGTTTAAAAACCCCTCTAACCTTTTGGCCATCTTTACACCCAGCAGATCCTTCCCAAACTAGAAAGAATGCCCTGTTAGATCTATTAATTACAAACAATCTAAGTCTGATCTCAGATGTAGCGATACGGGACAACTTGGGATCTAGCGATCACAGGATGATCACATTTAACGTAAACCATAGAATAAGGAGGCACGAGGGATGCACAAGAACACTAAAGCCCCGTACACACGATCGGATAACCTATGGATTTTCGTCCGATGGATTTGTCCATCGGAAATCCGATGAAACAGTTTTTCATCAGTCTTGGCCACACACCATCAGTCAAAAAACCGTCCGTTCCAAACGCGGTGACGTAAAACACTCCGATGAGCCAAGAAAAATGAAGTTTAATGCTTCTGAGCATGTGTCGACTTAATTCTGAGCATGCGTGGGTTTTTAACTGATGGACTTGCCCATAGACGATCGGAAATTCCCATCGGTTTTTTATCCATCGGAAAATTTTAAACAAGTTCTATTTTTTACAACCGATGGAAAAAAGACCGATGGGTACCATACACGATTGGTTGGTCTGATGAAAACCATCCATCGGACAATTTTCATCAGTCAAACCGATCGTGTGTACGGGGCTTAAGTTTCAAACGAGACAATTTTTCTGAACTGTGGTCATTACTACTTGACATCAATTGGGACCAAATCCTGGAAACATTGAACACGGAAGAAAAATGGGAATGCTTTAGGAACATATTAAACAAAGGTATCACACAGTGCATTCCTATGGGCGAAGGTTAAACCTGGGTGGCTAAACCGTAATGTAAAAATAAATTGCCTTTATACAATATAAAGAGGATGGGTCACCATCAGCATTCCAACACTACAAGGAATGCAATAAGAAGTGTAAGAACGCAATCAGGGCGGCCAAAAAAGATTACAAGAGACACATAGCGGAGGAGAGTAAAAATAAAACCAAATACATTTTTAGATACATTAACGGTTGCGGATGACACAGAGGAGGCAACTGTACTAAATGCCTTCTTCTCCTCAGTCTTCACACAGGAAAAGGAGGGGTATCGCGACGGTGACAGTACTGTTAGTGACACATCACAGGACACACCCTCGTGACTAACAGAGGCCAGAGTGACGGAAAGACTAGATAAATTTAATACAAATAAATCACCAGGACCTGATGGCTTACACCCGAGAGTCCTCAGAGAACTCAGTCGGGTTATAGCCAGACCATTGTTCCTAATCTTTGTGGACAGCATAATGACAGAATTGGTACCAGCTGATTGGAGAAAAGCCAATATGGTACCAATATTCAAAAAATAACAGAGACAAATCCCTGGAAACGACAGGCCAGTCAGCCTAACATCAATCGTTGGTAAATTAATGGAGGGGATGATAAGGGACTATATCCCGAAATTTACTGATGAAAAAAATATTATTAGTAGTAATCAGCACGGGTTTACGAAAGGTCGTTTCTGTCAGACCAATCTGCTAACATTCTACGAGGAAGTGAGCTGCCATCTAAACAGGGGAAGGCCCGTGGATTTAGTGTATCTGGATTTTGCAAAGGCATTCGATACAGTTCCCCATAAGCGCTTAATCTACAAGCTGAGGTCCGCAGGCATGGACCATAAGATTTGTTCTTGGGTAAAAAAACTGATTTCAGGGGCGTGTCCAGAGGGTAGGGATAAATAACGTGTACTCAGACTGGTCTGGAGTGGTGAGTGGAGTACCCCAAGGTTCTGTTTTAGGACCAATTCTATTCAAATTACGGTATTCATACATGATATAGAGGAAGGGATAAATAGCTCTAACTTCACATCAGGATATAGAAATCTTACAGAAAGACCTGAACAAAATAATGGGGGGGGGGGGGGGACTACATGGCAAATGAGGTTTAACGTGGAGAAATGTAAATAAATGCACTTGGGGGCAAAAAATATAAATACAAACTACTCACTAGGGGGAGAACCTCTGGGGGAATCTAGGATAGAAGAAGTACCTGGGCGTCCTAGTAGATGATAGGCTCAGCAATGGCTGCTGCTAACAAAGCAAACAGAATATTGGCATTAAAAAGGGGATTTACTCCAGAGATAAAAGGATAATTCTCCCGCTCTACAAGACTCTGGTCCGGCCGCACCTGGAGTATGCTGTCCAGTTCTGGGCACCAGTCCTCAGGAAGGATGTACTGGAACTGGAGAGAGTCCAGAGAAGGGTAACAAAACTAATAAAGGGTCTGGAGGACCTCAATTATGACAAACGACTGCAAACACAAAATGTATTCTCGCTGGAGAAGAGACGCTTGAGAGGGGATATGAGAGCGATTTACAAATATCTCAATGGGGATCACAGCATAAGGAAAGAAAATATTTAGTCTCAGGGAGTGTAAAAGGACACAGGGCCACACAATAAGATTTGGAGGAGAAGCGGTTTAACCATAAGCAGTGCAGGGGGTTCTTCATTGTCAGGAGATAAGGGTGTGGAACTCTCTTCCACAATTGGTGGTGTCAGCGGGGAGTATGGATATCTTTAGAAGACTCTTGGATGTGCATTTTAAAGGACACAACATACAGGGATTTGGGAAATAATTATAGACACTGACACACGTGCACCTACACAGGTTGAACTGGATGGACTATTGTCTTTATTGAACCTTACCTACTATGTAACTATGACACTAAGGGCCGGTTCACCAGGGGCGGATCCAGGGGGGGGGGCAATGGGGCAATTACCACCCCGAGAAATTCGTTTTAGTTGCGGAACTTGCTGGCCCCTGAGAGTCTGGGTGGCACCGCGTGCGAGTGACAGAGCGGTGCGGCTCCACGGGCGGCTGACAGCGTGGGCTGCCGGGTGCCTCGGTGTGTGGGCGGGCAGCGAGTGAGAGTTAGAGAGTGGGCGGTCAGGTCGCCTCTGTGGGTGAGCGGGCGGCTGGCCAATCAACAAGCCGATGGCCGGGGGAGCAGAGAGATGACATAAATCTCTCACCGCCCCGCGCCCGTCCTGCATCCCTGCAGTAACTTCCACCCTCACTGTGCAGGCAGCAGAAAAATTACATCATCTCTCATGCTGCCTGACTCTGACAAGGAAAACACCACCTTACCAAGTGACAATCCGCAAGGTGTGGCAGGTGAGGTGGCAAGTGACAATCCGCAAGGTGTGGCAGGTGAGGTGGCAAGTGACAATCCGCAAGGTGTGGCAGGTGAGGTGGCAAGTGACAATCCGCAAGGTGTGGCAGGTGAGGTGCTTATTTTATCCCATTGACACCAATGGGGCTTATTTTATCTCACTGACACCAATGCGGCTTATTTTATCACATTTACACCAATGGGGCTTATTTTATCCCAGTGACACCAATGGGGCTTATTTTATCCCAGTGACACCAATGGGGCTTATTTTATCCCAGTGACACCAATGGGGCTTATTTTATCTCACTGACACCAATGGGGCTTATTTTATCCCAGTGACACCAATGGGGCCTATTTTATCCCAGTAACACCAATGGGGCTTATTTTATCTCACTGACACCAATGCGGCTTATTTTATCCCATTGACACCAATGGGGCTTATTTTATCCCATTGAAACCAATGGGGCTTATTTTATCCCATTGACACCAATGAGGCTTATTTTATCCCACTGATACCAACAGGGCTTATTTCATCTCATTGACACCAATTGGGCTTATTTTATCTCACTGACACCAATGCGGCTTATTTTATCACATTTACACCAATGGGGCTTATTTTATCCCAGTGACACCAATGGGGCTTATTTTATCCCAGTGACACCAATGGGGCTTATTTTATCTCACTGATACCAACAGGGCTTATTTCATCTCATTGACACCAATGGGGCTTATTTTATCCCATTGACACCAAATGAGGCTTATTTTATCCCACTGATACCAACAGGGCTTATTTCATCTCATTGACACCAATGGGGCTTATTTTATTCCATTGACACCAATGGGGCTTATTTTATTCCATTGACACCAATGGGGCTTATTTTATCCCAGTGACACCAATGGGGCTTATTTTATCCCAGTGACACCAATGGGGCTTATTTTATCTCACTGATACCAATGCGGCTTATTTTATCACATTGACACCAATGGGGCTTATTTTATCTCACTGACACCAATTGGGCTTATTTCATCTCACTGACACCAATGGGGCTTATTTTATCTCACTGATACCAATGCGGCTTATTTTATCACATTGACACCAATGCGGCTTATTTTATCTCACTGACACCAATTGGGCTTATTTCATCTCACTGACACCAATTGGGCTTATTTCATCTCACTGACACCAATGGGGCTTATTTTATCCCATTGGCACCAACAGGGCTTATTTCATCTCATTGACACCAATGGGGCTTATTTTATCCCAGTGACACCAATGGGGCTTATTTTATCTCACTGATACCAACAGGGCTTATTTCATCTCATTGACACCAATGGGGCTTATTTTATCCCATTGACACCAAATGAGGCTTATTTTATCCCACTGATACCAACAGGGCTTATTTCATCTCATTGACACCAATGGGGCTTATTTTATCCCATTGACACCAATGGGGCTTATTTTATCCCAGTGACACCAATGGGGCTTATTTTATCCCAGTGACACCAATGGGGCTTATTTTATCTCACTGATACCAATGCGGCTTATTTTATCACATTGACACCAATGGGGCTTATTTTATCTCACTGACACCAATTGGGCTTATTTCATCTCACTGACACCAATGGGGCTTATTTTATCTCACTGATACCAATGTGGCTTATTTTATCACATTGACACCAATGCGGCTTATTTTATCTCACTGACACCAATTGGGCTTATTTCATCTCACTGACACCAATGGGGCTTATTTTATCCCATTGGCACCAACAGGGCTTATTTCATCTCATTGACACCAATGGGGCTTATTTTATCCCATTGGCACCAGCAGGGCTTATTTCCTCTCATTGACACCATTGGGGCTTATTTTATCCCATTTGCACCAATGGGGCTTATTTTATCCCACTGACACCAATGGGGCTTATTTTATCCCATTGACACCAATGGGGTTTATTTTATCCAACTGACACCAATGGGGCTTATTTTGTCCCACTGACGCCAATGATGTACAGGCTGTTTTATCCCACTGACACCAATCAGGGCTTTTTTTAATCCACTGGTACTAACAACAGCGCTTTTTTTGCCCCACTGACACCAACAGTGGCATTTATCCCATCTCACACTGATTAGGGCTTATTTTATCTCACTGACACCCTTGGGGTATATTTCATTCCACTGACACCAATGATGGGGCTTATTTTATCCCACTTACACCAGCTGGACTTATTTTATCTCGCTGACACTGATTCAGGCTTATTTTTTATCTAAATGACACCAACAATAACTTTTTTTTTATTTCCACTGTCACCAACAATAAGGGTTATCTTATCTCGCTGACACAAACGCTGGGGCTTATTTGATCCACTGACATTGGAGATGGGATTTTTTTTCTCTCTCAATGACAGCAACAATGGGGCATGTTTTATCTCATGACTCGATTGACTGTGCTTATTTTTACACACCGACACCAATGACAGGTATGACACTCACAATGGATTTTTTTCCATCCCAGTGACACTAATGATGGGGAAAGTTTTATCAAACTGACACCAAATACGCAACTCATTTTTAACTTCCCATTGATATCAACAATATGACTAATTTTATCCTTGTGACACCAATAATAGGGTTTATTTTTTTTTCCACCAACACCAAGCATGGGGTTTATTTTATCCCACTGACACCAATGGGGCATTCTTTGATCCCATTGACACCAATGGGGTGTTCTTTGACCCCATTGACACCAATGGGGCGTTCTTTGACCCCATTGACACCAATGGGGCGTTCTTTGATCCCATTGACACCGATATAGGATTTATTTTATGTTAATGACACCAACAAGGCTTATTTTATTTCGCTGATACCAATGATTTGGCTTGTATTATCCCATAAACAGCAACGTTGGGGTTTATTTTATCCCACTGATGCTGATATGTCCCATCGTCTGTGTCAATGGGATAAATAAACTCTATATTGTTGGTGTCAGTGGGATAATTAAAGCACCATAGCTGGTGTCGGTGAGAAAAAAAATAAGTAGAATTAGTGGTGTCATGGGGATAAATAAGCCCTGTTGTTGGTGTCATTTGAATAATATAAGGCCCATATCAGTGTCACTATTATGGGGCTTATTTTAACACACTGACACCAACAATATAGAGTTTGATTTTTCCCCACTGATGCCAATAATGACACCAATAATGGGTTTTATTTTGCTCCAACCGACACCAGTAGTGGGACCTTTTTTTTTTCCTCTGACTAACACCAAAAATTATGTTTCTTTTGCTCCCACTGACACCAATCATGGGGCCTATTTTTTGACTGACCCTGTAGACCAACAATAGGATTTATTTTCCTCCTATTGTCACAATGATGGGGCGTATTTTATCCCTTTGACATCAATGATAGAATTTTTTTATGCTACTGACACCTACAATTTTTTTACACCAACAATTGGGCTTATTGTATCCGTCTGACACCAACGATATAGAGTTGATTCTACTACACTGACACCAACAATGGCACCTTTTTTATCCCACTGATACAATGATGGGGCTTATTATTTTTCTGATACAATGATGGGGGTTATTATCTTGCTGATACAATGATGTGGGTTATTATCCCGCTGATACAATGATGGGGGTTATTATCTTGCTGATACAATGATGGGGGTTATTATCCCGCTGATACAATGATGGGGGTTATTATCCCGCTGATACAATTATGGGGGTTATTATCCCGCTGATACAATGATGGGGGTTATTATCTTGCTGATACAATGATGAGGGTTTTTATCCCACTGATACAATGATGGGGGTTATTATCCCACTGATACAATGATGGGGGTTATTATCCCACTGATTCTGACAAAGAGCTGCATCTGGTAGCCCTCTATCTTTATAAGAGGGCTATTAGAGAGGCTAAAAAGACCTACTTCTGGTAGCGAATCAGGAAGGCAGCCAACAGCACTGCCAAACTTTTCAAGATTTCTTTGGAGTTAACCCATCCCGAAGCTACCAGCTCTGCTCCCAAGGAGTCACAGGACTGGTGCCAGGAGCTCGCTGACTTCTTTGTCTCTAAGGTTAAGACCATTAGAGACAACATTCCCAGGCCGGAGACTGTGCAAGAGGACATCGGCCACACAGTGATGGCCCCTGGATTGCCTGGTTTCCAACCAGTTACGGTTATACAGGTGGTTGAGGTAATTGCCTCTTTGCAACCACCTTCCTCTCCATTAGATGTATGTCCTGCCGGGCTGGTTAAAAAATCTGCTGCCCTTTTGGCTCCCTTTATTGCTACAGAGGGATGGAGGGTTGGGGGAGATTCAGGTACCTTGCTTGCGGATCACAGGTACTTCCTAATCCAGAGGACAAACAGTTTTCCACGCTGGATCTAGCAACCACCGGATAGGCCTCTCTCACTGACCTAGCAGCCGGTGTGGTGCTCAGCCAAAAGTCTCTGTCACAGACTTTAAGAATATACATAGTCTAAGTACAGTCACACAGTACCAGTTTCTTTCAGCCGATCCGGCAATACTGTGAGATAGATATGTAGGGATGCGTCCTCCAATTGAGTCTCAAGGCTCTTCCCGACTCGGGAAGAGCTTCGTGTTCGAGTCGAACATACGTTCGACTCGAACATCGGCTGTTCGATCGTTCGACGAAGATCGAACGATTTGGGCCGTTCGCGCCAAATTCGAGTGACGCGAACGGCCCACAATGCACTACGCCATCGCAGTGTCATCCAGGCGCTGTGATTGGCCAAGCATGCACTGTGACCCCGCATGCTTGGCCAATCACAGCGCCGGCAGCGAGGAGAGCAATGATTGGCCACAGGCAGGATGCCTGTGGCCAATTATTGCTGAGGGTGTTTAGTACACGCCCCACACTATAAAAGGCCGCCAGCACGGCGGCCTAGTGTAGTGTGTTCCGGAGCAGGGATAGAGCAGCATAGGCAGGGACAGTGACTGTTATTTCTTTCTTGCTTAACCTGGATTCCTTTAGTTTAGGGAAAGAGAAGGATAGGTAGGGAGAGTGTCAGTGTGTTTTGTGCTTGTGCTATAGTGTGCTTAAAAAAAACATTTATTCTAGGGACAGAAAACTGTAGGTAGGGACAGTGTCAGTTTCTTTCACTCTGCAAGTCCTTGTTTCCAGGGACCTGGAAGGACAGTGAGTCAATTGTCCTTGTGCTATATTGTGCTTAAAAAAACATTTATTCTAGGGACAGAAAACTGTAGGTAGGGAGAGTGTCAGTTTCTTTCACTCTGCAAGTCCTTGTTTCCAGGGACCTGGAAGGACAGTGACTGAATTGTCCTTGTGCTATATTGTGATTAAAAAAAACATTTATTCTAGGGACAGAAAACTGTAGGTAGGGAGAGTGTCAGTTTATTTCACTCTGCAAGTCCTTGTTTCCAGGGACCTGGAAGGACAGTGACTGAATTGTCCTTGTGCTATAGTGTGCTTAAAAAAAACATTTATTCTAGGGACAGAAAACTGTAGGTAGGGACAGTGTCAGTTTCTTTCACTCTGCAAGTCCTTGTTTCCAGGGACCTGGAAGGACAGTGAGTGAATTGTCCTTGTGCTATATTGTGCTTAAAAAAACATTTATTCTAGGGACAGAAAACTGTAGGTAGGGAGAGTGTCAGTTTCTTTCACTCTGCAAGTCCTTGTTTCCAGGGACCTGGAAGGACAGTGACTGAATTGTCCTTGTGCTATATTGTGATTAAAAAAAACATTTATTCTAGGGACAGAAAACTGTAGGTAGGGAGAGTGTCAGTTTATTTCACTCTGCAAGTCCTTGTTTCCAGGGACCTGGAAGGACAGTGACTGAATTGTCCTTGTGCTATATTGTGATTAAAAAAAACATTTATTCTAGGGACAGAAAACTGTAGGTAGGGAGAGTGTCAGTTTATTTCACTCTGCAAGTCCTTGTTTCCAGGGACCTGGAAGGACAGTGACTGAATTGTCCTTGTGCTATATTGTGATTAAAAAAAACATTTATTCTAGGGACAGAAAACTGTAGGTAGGGAGAGTGTCAGTTTATTTCACTCTGCAAGTCCTTGTTTCCAGGGACCTGGAAGGACAGTGACTGAATTGTCCTTGTGCTATATTGTGATTAAAAAAAACATTTATTCTAGGGACAGAAAACTGTAGGTAGGGACAGTGTCAGTTTCTTTCACTCTGCAAGTCCTTGTTTCCAGGGACCTGGAAGGACAGTGAGTGAATTGTCCTTGTGTTATATTGTGATTAAAAAAAACATTTTTTCTAGGGACAGAAAACTGTAGGTAGGGAGAGTGTTTTTTTTCTTTCACTCTGCAAGTCCTTGTTTCCAGGGACCTGGAAGGACAGTGACTGAATTGTCCTTGTGCTATATTGTGATTAAAAAAAACATTTATTCTAGGGACAGAAAACTGTAGGTAGGGAGAGTGTCAGTTTATTTCACTCTGCAAGTCCTTGTTTCCAGGGACCTGGAAGGACAGTGACTGAATTGTCCTTGTGCTATAGTGTGCTTAAAAAAAACATTTATTCTAGGGACAGAAAACTGTAGGTAGGGACAGTGTCAGTTTCTTTCACTCTGCAAGTCCTTGTTTCCAGGGACCTGGAAGGACAGTGAGTGAATTGTCCTTGTGCTATATTGTGCTTAAAAAAACATTTATTCTAGGGACAGAAAACTGTAGGTAGGGAGAGTGTCAGTTTCTTTCACTCTGCAAGTCCTTGTTTCCAGGGACCTGGAAGGACAGTGACTGAATTGTCCTTGTGCTATATTGTGCTTAAAAAAAACATTTATTCTAGGGACAGAAAACTGTAGGTAGGGAGAGTGTCAGTTTATTTCACTCTGCAAGTCCTTGTTTCCAGGGACCTGGAAGGACAGTGAGTGAATTGTCCTTGTGTTATATTGTGATTAAAAAAAACATTTTTTCTAGGGACAGAAAACTGTAGGTAGGGAGAGTGTTTTTTTTCTTTCACTCTGCAAGTCCTTGTTTCCAGGGACCTGGAAGGACAGTGACTGAATTGTCCTTGTGCTATATTGTGCTTAAAAAAAACATTTATTCTAGGGACAGAAAACTGTAGGTAGGGAGAGTGTCAGTTTATTTCACTCTGCAAGTCCTTGTTTCCAGGGACCTGGAAGGACAGTGACTGAATTGTCCTTGTGCTATAGTGTGCTTAAAAAAAACATTTATTCTAGGGACAGAAAACTGTAGGTAGGGACAGTGTCAGTTTCTTTCACTCTGCAAGTCCTTGTTTCCAGGGACCTGGAAGGACAGTGAGTGAATTGTCCTTGTGCTATATTGTGCTTAAAAAAACATTTTTTCTAGGGACAGAAAACTGTAGGTAGGGAGAGTGTTTTTTTTCTTTCACTCTGCAAGTCCTTGTTTCCAGGGACCTGGAAGGACAGTGACTGAATTGTCCTTGTGCTATATTGTGATTAAAAAAAACATTTATTCTAGGGACAGAAAACTGTAGGTAGGGAGAGTGTCAGTTTATTTCACTCTGCAAGTCCTTGTTTCCAGGGACCTGGAAGGACAGTGACTGAATTGTCCTTGTGCTATAGTGTGCTTAAAAAAAACATTTATTCTAGGGACAGAAAACTGTAGGTAGGGACAGTGTCAGTTTCTTTCACTCTGCAAGTCCTTGTTTCCAGGGACCTGGAAGGACAGTGAGTGAATTGTCCTTGTGCTATATTGTGCTTAAAAAAACATTTATTCTAGGGACAGAAAACTGTAGGTAGGGAGAGTGTCAGTTTCTTTCACTCTGCAAGTCCTTGTTTCCAGGGACCTGGAAGGACAGTGACTGAATTGTCCTTGTGCTATATTGTGATTAAAAAAAACATTTATTCTAGGGACAGAAAACTGTAGGTAGGGAGAGTGTCAGTTTATTTCACTCTGCAAGTCCTTGTTTCCAGGGACCTGGAAGGACAGTGAGTGAATTGTCCTTGTGCTATATTGTGCTTAAAAAAACATTTATTCTAGGGACAGAAAACTGTAGGTAGGGAGAGTGTTTTTTTTCTTTCACTCTGCAAGTCCTTGTTTCCAGGGACCTGTAAGGACAGTGAGTGAATTGTCCTTGTGCTATATTGTGCTTAAAAAAAACATTTATTCTAGGGACAGAAAACTGTAGGTAGGGAGAGTGTCAGTTTATTTCACTCTGCAAGTCCTTGTTTCCAGGGACCTGGAAGGACAGTGACTGAATTGTCCTTGTGCTATATTGTGATTAAAAAAAACATTTATTCTAGGGACAGAAAACTGTAGGTAGGGACAGTGTCAGTTTCTTTCACTCTGCAAGTCCTTGTTTCCAGGGACCTGGAAGGACAGTGAGTGAATTGTCCTTGTGTTATATTGTGATTAAAAAAAACATTTTTTCTAGGGACAGAAAACTGTAGGTAGGGAGAGTGTTTTTTTTCTTTCACTCTGCAAGTCCTTGTTTCCAGGGACCTGTAAGGACAGTGAGTGAATTGTCCTTGTGCTATATTGTGCTTAAAAAAAACATTTATTCTAGGGACAGAAAACTGTAGGTAGGGAGAGTGTCAGTTTATTTCACTCTGCAAGTCCTTGTTTCCAGGGACCTGGAAGGACAGTGACTGAATTGTCCTTGTGCTATATTGTGATTAAAAAAAACATTTATTCTAGGGACAGAAAACTGTAGGTAGGGAGAGTGTCAGTTTATTTCACTCTGCAAGTCCTTGTTTCCAGGGACCTGGAAGGACAGTGAGTGAATTGTCCTTGTGTTATATTGTGATTAAAAAAAACATTTTTTCTAGGGACAGAAAACTGTAGGTAGGGAGAGTGTTTTTTTTCTTTCACTCTGCAAGTCCTTGTTTCCAGGGACCTGTAAGGACAGTGAGTGAATTGTCCTTGTGCTATATTGTGCTTAAAAAAAACATTTATTCTAGGGACAGAAAACTGTAGGTAGGGAGAGTGTCAGTTTATTTCACTCTGCAAGTCCTTGTTTCCAGGGACCTGGAAGGACAGTGACTGAATTGTCCTTGTGCTATATTGTGATTAAAAAAAACATTTATTCTAGGGACAGAAAACTGTAGGTAGGGAGAGTGTCAGTTTATTTCACTCTGCAAGTCCTTGTTTCAAGGGACAGAGAAGGACACCTGAAGGTAGCCCTTATTGCTTTTTTCCCATCTCCCTGCAGGCCATCTATTAGAATGTCTGGAAGGCAAACAAGGAGAGGCAGACAGTCAGGAGGCAATAAAAGAGGGCAAGCAGGCTCTGTGTCTGGGGGCAACAGTGCTGGTCGTGGACGCGGTGCATTGTCATCAGCACATGGCCATGGGACACGCTTGTCCTTCTTTTCGGCAGCTGGACATGTTGAGCCACATCATGCCGAAGACTTGGTAGAGTGGATGACCAAGCCCTCCTCCTCCTCCTCATCCTCTCTCACCCAGGCTCAGGGTACTGGAAAAGCAGCTGCCAAAGCGTCGTCTTCCCTGGTATCAATGTCAGACAAATCATCAGTCACTCCTTCCCTAGACCCACCATGTCCTCCTCCTGAGGAGTCCCCCGAACTGTTTCAGCACAGTGTTGGGTACATGCTCCAGGAGGATGCCCAGCGTTTCGAAGGGTCTGATGATGAAACCCAGCTAGAGGAAGGCAGTAGCGTGAGAGCAGACAGAGGGGATGCTCAAGAAGGACACCAATCTGGCAGTCATGTTCCAGCAGCTGCAGCATACTGCCAGATTGGCTCCAGTGATGAGGAGGGAGGGGATGATGAGGTCACTGACTCCACGTGGGTGCCTAATAGGAGAGAGGAGGAGGAGGAGGATGAGGAGGAGGCACATCTCCAACGAGGCAGGATGCCCTTTGGTGGCCAGCGTAAGGGCAGTACACCGACGGAATCACACCGCAGAGCTCCGCCTGTGCAGGGCGCAGCCTCTGCCCGTCATTCAAAAAGTTCCTTGGTGTGGGCCTTTTTTGAGGCTAGTGCATCAGATCGCACAGCTGCTGTTTGCAACATATGTCTCAAGCGTATATCGCGTGGCCAAAACATCAGCCGCTTGGGTACCACATGCCTGACCAGACATATGTTGACCTGCCATGCAGCTCGTTGGCAAGCCTACCTCAAAGACCCACACCAAAGAACAAAGCGGACCTCTCCTTGCACCGCATCAGCTGGGATCTCCAACCCCACTATAACTTCAGTCCTCTCTGAAACATGCACTGAGAGGAATGAAGGTGTAGAATTAGGTGTGTCACAGCCAAGTACTTGCGCCCACTCTGCTAGCAGTACACCGACGTCCGATTCTAGCAGGCAAATTTCCCTGCCCCAGCTGCTGGACCGTCGAAAGAAGTTCACTCCCAGCCATCCACATGCCCAGCGGTTGAATGCTAGCTTGGCTAAATTGCTAGCGCTTCAACTGCTGCCTTTTCAGTTGGTAGACTCGGCCCCCTTCCGTGAGTTTGTGCAATGTGCAGTTCCTCAGTGGCAGGTTCCCAAACGCCACTTTTTCTCACGGAAGGCTATTCCGGCTCTCTACCGGCATGTGGAAGGCAATGTCTTGGCCTCGCTGGACAGGGCGGTCAGCGGTAAGGTGCATATTACCGCTGACTCATGGTCCAGCAGGCATGGACAGGGACGTTACCTTTCTTTCACGGCCCATTGGGTCACTCTTTTGGCAGCTGGGAAGGATTCAGGACAAGGTGCAGTAGTGTTGGAGGTTGTCCCACCGCCACGCCTCCAAAATGCTACTACTGGTTGTGACACACCTCTCTCCTCCACCCCCTCCTCTTCTTCTTCCTCCATGGCCTCTTCCTGTGGTTTGTCCTATGAACCAGCGGTGCTCCGTAGCCGTTCACGGGGCTACGCAAGTACGCAGGCAAAAAGATGCCATGCCGTGCTTGCGCTGGTGTGTTTGGGGGACAGAAGCCACACTGGGGCAGAGGTCCTGTCTGCTCTGCAGGGCCAGGCCGAGAGGTGGTTGACGCCACGCCAGCTTAAGCCAGGAATGGTGGTTTGCGACAATGGCACCAACCTCCTCTCCGCCCTCCGACAGGGACAACTGACCCATGTGCCCTGTGTGGCTCACGTCCTTAACCTGGTGGTGCAGCGCTTCTTGGGCAGGTACCCGGGCTTACAGGATGTCCTGAGGCAGGCCAGGAAAGTCTGTGTGCATTTCCGCAGATCTTATAATGCCAGTGCTCGCCTGGCTGAGCTGCAAAAGGAGTTGAACCTGCCCAAGAACCGCCTTATATGTGACATGCCCACCAGGTGGAACTCAACGTTGGCCATGCTGCAGCGGCTGCACACGCAGCAGAGGGCCATCAATGAGTACCTGTGCGACTACGGCACCAGGACAGGGTCAGGGGAGCTTGGTTTTTTTTCTCCACGCCAGTGGGGCATGATCAGGGATGCATGCACTGTCCTGGCACCATTTGAGGAGGCCACGAGGATGGTGAGCAGTGACAGTGCATGCATCAGTGACACTGTACCTCTTGTCCACCTGTTGGAGCACACGCTGCGTGGAATAATGGACAGGGCACTTGAGGCAGAACAGAGGCAGGAAGAGGAGGACTTCCTTGCCTCTCAAGGCCCCCTTTACCCAGACAGTGTTCCTTCTGTCCCACCCATCGCACAGGAAGAGGAGGAGGAGGAGGAGGAGGATTGTGTCAGCATGGAGGTGGAGGCTGGCACTCAGCATCATCAGCAGCAGTCTTTTAGGGATGATTTACAGTCCCAAGAAACCAGTGGACTTGTACGTGGCTGGGAGGAGGTGGCTGCGGATCATGTCGTCCTTAGTGACCCAGAGGACTCCGGAGCGAATGCCTCAGCAAACCTACGCTGCATGGCCTCCCTGATCCTGCAAAGTCTGCGGAAGGATCCTCGTATTCTTCGGATCAAGGAGAGGGACCATTACTGGCTGGCCACTCTCCTTGATCCACGGTACAAGGGTAAGGTTGCGGACCTTATGTTACCGTCGCAGAGGGAGCAGAGGATGAGACAACTCCGGGAGGCCTTGCAGAAAGGTCTGTGCAACGCGTTCCCAGAGACTGGGAGGTTGCAAACTCCTGGTCCTGGACAACGAGTTGCTGAGGCTTCGGCCAGTCAAAGAAGGAGCGGTGGGGAAGGTGGCCGTCTGACCGATGCGTTCAGACAATTCTTTAGTCCGCAGCCCCAAAGTATGATCGGTTCCAGCAACCATCGCCAGCGTCTGATAAACATGGTGCAGGAATATCTAGGGGCAAGGTCAGACTTGGACACCTTCCCCACCGAAAATCCTCTGGCTTACTGGGTCTTGAGGATGGATCACTGGCCAGAGCTTGCACAGTATGCAATTGAGCTACTGGCCTGTCCTGCATCCAGCGTTCTTTCGGAACGCACATTCAGTGCTGCTGGAGGATTTGTCACGGATCACAGGGTGCGCCTGTCCACCGACTCGGTTGATCGACTGACTTTCATCAAGATGAACCAGTCTTGGATCACCACCAGCTACCACACACCTGATGCTGATATAACAGACTAATTGATTTTAACATGTCACATCCCTTCAAGACTGATGCTGATGCTGAGTGCCTGTGCTGTTATGTTGACTGGCTATCCTCCTCCTCCGAGTCCTCAATGATACGATTGATGATGATAGCTTGTAAGATCATTTTTGTTTATGGGTGCCGCCACCAGTGCCTAACGCCCAATTTTTCAGCCCCTGTTTAACAGGGGCGTGTAATTACAATTTTTGAAGCAATACTTTGCAACAGGGCTCATTGCTGTGCTCCAAGTACAGTATCTGTGAGGGGTTGCAGTGTTGTGCCACCAGTGCCTAAGGCCCAATTTTTCAGCCCCTGTTCAACAGGGGCATGTAATTACAATTCTTGATCTAATAATTCACAGCAGGGCCCATTGCTGCACCCACCAAGAGTAACTGTCAGGGCTTACAGTGTTGTGGCACCAGCACCACCATCAAAGGCCCAATTTTTACTACCACTGTTCAACAATTATATGTAATTAAAATTCCTGATATAATAGTTGACAGCAGGGCGTTCCAGCACCAACCAAGAGTAACTGTGAGTGCTTACAGTGTTGTGCCAACACCAACAACTAAGGGGCCTATTTCTGCAGAGTATATACGGCAGGTCCCTACTTTCAAACATCCAACTTACAAACGACTCCTACTTGCAAACGCAAGAAGACAACAGGAAGTGAGAGGAAATCTACCACTAGGAAGGAAAATTCTCTCCTGTAAGAATAAATATGGGAGAAAGGTGTCTCCTCTGTACTGATGCTTTATCAGCAATCCTTGTTTCAAGAAAAACACCACATTTCAAA
Source organism: Rana muscosa (assembly GCA_029206835.1). Classification (NCBI taxonomy): domain Eukaryota; kingdom Metazoa; phylum Chordata; class Amphibia; order Anura; family Ranidae; genus Rana; species Rana muscosa. Next base: position 322,139,942 of record CM055123.1, read on the forward strand.
AACAGTTGTCATTGGGACGGAAAGTGAGGTGAAATGTTCTGAACAGGGGCACAGACAGCAAAACAAATGTTACAGGGGTGATAACCCTTACCTATGTTTTCCAAAAAGTTTAAAAATAGATTTTTGGTCTGGAGCTACACTTCAACAATGTACCTGTTCAAAATTACAAACAGACTCTACATAAGAACAAACCTACAGTCCCTGTCTTGTATGCACCGCCTGTATAGGGCTGTTCAGAGTATATAGGGCCTTTTTTATTTTATGTGCGGGGTTCCCCTTAATATCCATACAAGACCCAAAGGGGCTGGTAATGGGCTGGGGTAGGGGGGGGGGTCATGGGGTAGCTATGCCATTTTTCTTAAAGAATTTCATCCATATTACCGGGACCAGACATTACATTAAAGCCGCAAGCAGTTTTAAATGGCTTTTTTTTCCTTTAGAAGTGTCATTTTGTGCAGGGACAGTTCTAAACACGGGAAACACGTGGCACTTCACAGGCATACTTTAGACACCCCCCAGGTACGATATTTAAAGGAATATTTGACTTTTTTTTTTTCACTTTATGCATCATTAAAATGACTGCTCCCGAAAAACGACCGTTTTTAAAACTTCTTTTTGCATTGATACATGTCCCCTGGTGCAGAACCCGGGTTCCCAAACCCTTTTTAGGACAATAACATGCATAATAGTTGTTATAATTAGCACTTTAGAATTCGAACGTTCGCATCCATTGTATTTAATAGGGTTCTAATGTTCGTTCGAACTTTCGGTCCGTTCGCGGGTTCTGGTGCGAACCGAACCCGGGGGTGTTCGGCTCATCACTATTCCCGAGGCACCAGCCTTTTTGCTTGGTCCTCTCCTGGGAAAAGTCCTTCCCTGGTTTCTTCAATTGCTCAGCTTCTTCCCGCAGGCAAGACAGCAAGGACCACCCCTGATTAGTAGGCCCCAGAACTCCTGGGCCTACTTCCAGTGGAGGTACGGTGGGATCATTCTGTCCACCCCAACACCTTGTCCGTAGGTGGCCCCCGAGGGCCAGAGCTGTAGAGGACCTTTATAGTATAATTTAACGCAGAAACCTCATCGTTAGGGGGACCACATGTCCCGGATTGCCCAGGACACACCTGCATTTTGCAGGTCTGTCCCGAGCACCTTCATGTGTCCCGGAATAAAACTGACACAGCCACCCCCCCACCCCTCCCGAACCGATCTGATGCCCCCGAAAAACGACTGAATTGCTACTTGACACAGTACTTGTCCTGGCCGGCTGAGATGGTTACCCCAGCCGAGGGGCGGCCGGTTTACCTTGTTCCGCCGCTGCAGTGATTAGACACAAGAGGCGGGATTTATGATTTCTCCAATCACAAGCAGAGGGCGGGGTCTAGGGATTGTGCCTCTCCATTCCCGCTCCTCCGTGTTCTGTCAGAAGCTGATCGCGGCCAGACACTGAGCTCCCCTCCCCCAGCCATCACACATCGAGGACAGCATGGCCGGGCCACAAAGTCAGCCAGGTGAGACCATGACCGTGTGTGTCCCCTCCTGCTCCTCTCCGTTATCCTTCACACAGTACACAGATCCAGTTTAAAGCACTTACCAGACATTCTCCTAAACGTGAAGCTTTCCAGCATTGGCTGTTACTGACCCCGCCCCAGAGGAGCCCTCTGGACCTTTCAAATTACATTTTATCCCAATCGGAGGAGGAGACCCTGCTGTCCCTGTCCCGCCTTCCCCCTCTCCAGAACTGACTCCGGCTCTGGGTAATTGTAGCACATCGAAGGAAGGCCAAGTTATGGACCCGGAGACATCAGGCCTTGATCAGCATTCTGGACCTCGCTTGAACATGGCGGCATATTGTGTTACCAATGGTTTGTTTGGTGACTGTGGTCCCAACTGCCTTGAGATCATTCACAAGCTCCTCCCATGTAGTTCTGGGCGGATCCTCCACTTTTCCCATGACCATCCTCACCCCATGAGGAGAGATCTTGCATGGAGCTCCAGACTTCTTCCATTTGTGAATAATAATCCCTCCAACAGTTGTCTCCTTCTCACCGAGCTTCTTCCTGATGGTCTTGTAGCCCATTCCAGCCTTGTGCAGGTCTCCAATCTTCTCCCCGACATCCTCTGACAGCTCTTTGGTCTCCCCCATGATGGTGAGCTGTGATTGGAGGAAAGAGATTCTGTGGACAGGTGTCTTTTATACACATAACGAGTTAGGAGAACCTTCTTACATTGACAGGACTGATCTGTGTACCACATGAGCCCCTCCTGTAGCCAGTCTGTGTATACTCCATATATACCCCCCCGTATATACTATATACTCCATATATACTATATACACTCTCTATATACTCCATATATACTATATACACTCTCTATATATACCCCATATATACCCCCCATATATACTAAATATACACTCTCTATATACCCCATATATACACCCCATATATACTATATACACTCTCTATATCAGCCTTTCTCAACCTTTTCAACACAGAGGAACCCTTGAAATAGTTCTCCGGTCTCGGGGAACCCCTGCTAAAATTAGAAATCTACAATTCATGATACCTTTGTGTGATGGTCAGTGGGAAGGATGGTCCTTACACTTGTGGTCATTGGGAAGAATTACCTCCTTACAGATAGCTAAAAAGATCAATGGTGTCAGTAGGAAATTATCTGAGAGGCAAAAATTGCCCAATGCTGAAGGAACCCCTAGCAACCTCTGGAGGAACCCTGGTTGAGAATCACTGCTCTATATACTCCATATATACACCCCATATATACTATATACACCCTCTATATACTCCATATATACCCCCGTATATACTATATACACTCTCTATATACTCCATATATACCCCCCATATATACTATATACACTCTCTATATACTCCATATATACACCCCATATATACTATATACACTCTCTATATACTCCATATATATACCACATGAGCACCTACTGTAGCCAGTCTGTGGGGGGAGAATTATTGTTGGTTGGTCGGGGATCAAATACTTATTTTACTCACTGAACTGCAACTCCATTTATAACATTTGTATCCTGTGTTTTTTTCGGGATTTTTGGTTGATATTCTGTCTCTATCATATAAAATGGACCAACACCAGCAGATGACACGGCTCCCCAAATCATCACTGACTGTGGAAAATGTTGCATTTCATTTGGAAATCGCGGTCCCAGAGTCTGGAGGAGGAGTGGAGAGGCACAGAATCCAAGTTGCATGAGGTCCAGTGTGAAGTCTCCACAGTCAGTGATAATTTGGGGAGGCGTGACATCTGCTGGTGTTGATTAGGGATGAGCCGAACACCCCCCAGTTCCGTTCGCTTCAGAACCTGCGAACAGGCAATAAATTCATTCGAACATCCGAACACCGTTAAAGTCTATGGGGCACGAACAAAATCTAAAGTGCTAATTTTAAAGGCAAGTTATTGTCTTAAAAAGTGTTTGGGGACCCGGGTCCTGCCCCAGGGGACATGTATCAATGCAAAAAAAAGTTTTAAAAACTGCAGTTTTTTCGGGAGAAGTGATTTTAATAATGCTTAAAGGGAAACAATAAAAGTGAAATATTCCCTAAAATTTCATACCGGGGGGGGGGGGGGGGGTGTGTGTATAGTATGCCTGTATGCCTGTAAAGTAGCGCTTATTTCCCGTGTTTGGAACTGTCCCTGCACAAAGTGTAATTTCTGAAGGAAAAAGTCATTTAAAAGCACTCGCGGCTATAATGAATTGTCGGCTCCCGGCAATACAGAGAAAAGTCATTGAAAGTCATTGATAAAAAAAAAAAATGCGTGGGAGTCCCCTCAAATTCAATTACCAGGCCCTTCAGGTCTGGTATGGATTTTAAGGGGAACTCCACCCCAAATTTAAAAAAAAATGTCGTGGAGTCCCCCCCCAAAAATCCATACCAGACCCTTTATCCGAGCACGCAACCTGGCAGGCCGCAGGAAAAGAGGGGGGGAAGAGAGAGCGCCCTCGCTCCTGAACCGTACCAGGTCACATGCCCTCAACATGGGGAGGATGCTTTGGGGGTCTGTGACCCCTCAAAGCACCATGTCCCCATGTTGTTGGGGACAAGGGCCTCATCCCCACAACCCTTGCCCGGTGGTTGTGGGGGTCTGCGGGCGGGGGGCTTATCGGAATCTGGAAGACCCCTTTAACAAAGGGACCCCCAGATCCCAGCCCCCCCTATGTGAATTGGTAAGGGGTACATTGTACCCCTACCATTTCACAAAGAAAGTGTAAACATTTAAAAAAAAAACACACAGACACCGTTGGAATAAGTCCTTTATTAAAAAATGGTGGTGGATGATCTCCTCTCCATCCAGGTCCAGGCTCCACCGATGAGATGTCCAGTGCAGCGCATCCCGTCTCCACCGGAGGCACCCCAGGAGTATCGTCGCGGCAGCCTGACAGGTCTTATGTAGCTGAGGACGGGGCCACCCGTCACGTGACCCCGCCCCCCTCTGACACAAATGGAAACCCGGGCTTACCCAGTGACGTGCGGATGACCCCGCCCCCTCTGATGCAAGGGAAACCTGCGTTACATCAGAGGGTGGCGGGATAACCCGCATGTCACTGGGTAAGCCCGGGTTTCCCCTTGCGTCAGAGGGCGACGGGGTCACGTGACGGGTGGCCCCGTCCTCAGCTACATACGAGACCTGTCAGGCTGCGGCGACGATATCCCCGGGGTGTCTCCGGTGGAGACAGGATGCGCTGCGCTGGACATCTCATCGCTGGAGCCTGGACCTGGATGGAGAGGAAATCATCCACCGCTGGACCCCGGAGAGGAGATCATCCACCGCTGGACCCCGGAGAGGAGAGCATCCATCGCAGGATACCGACAGCGTTGGAGTGGAGACCGGGAGTGGATTACCACCGCTGGAATTTTTATTTTATTTTTTAATAAAGGACTTATCCTAACTGTGTCTGTGTGTTTTTTTACAATTTTCTTGTTACTATGTACCCCTTACCAATTCACATAGGGGGGGCAGGATCTGAGGGTTCCCTTTGTTAAAGGGATCTTCCAGATTCCGATAAGCCCCCCGCCCGCAGACCCCCACAATCCCCGGGCAAGGGTTGTGGGGATGAGGCCCTTGTCTCCATCAACATGGGGACATGGTGCTTTGAGGGGTCACAGACCCCGAAAGCATCCTCCCCATGTTGAGGGCATGTGGCCTGGTACGGTTCAGGACGGGGGGGCGCTCTCTCGTCCCCCCCTCTTTTCCTGTGGCCTGCCAGGTTGCGTGCTCGGATAAAGGGTCTGGTATGGATTTTTGGGGGAAACTCCACGCCATTTTTTTTAATGTGGGGTGGAGTTCCCCTTAAAATCCATACCAGACCTGAAGGGTCTGGATATTTGGGGGGAACCCAACGTATTTTTTTTTTTATTTGACGCAGGGTTCCCCTTAATATCCATACCAGACCTGAAGGGCCTGGTAATTGAATTTGAGGGGACCCCCACGCATTTTTTTTTCTTTTATCAATGACTTTTAATTACTTTTCTCTGTATTGCCAGGAGCCGACAATTCATTATAGCTGTGAGTGCTTTTAAATGATTTTTTTTCCTTCAGAAATGACATTTTGTGCAGGGACAGTTCTAAGCACGGGAAACAAGAGCTGCTTTACAAGCATATCATACACACCCCCCAGGTACGAAATTTAAAGGAATATTTCACTTTTAGGCCCCTTTCACACTGGGGCGGTTTGCAGGCGCTATTTAGCTAAAAATAGCGCCTGCAAACCGAGCCTAAACAGCGGCTCCTTTCTCTCCAATGTGAAAGCCCTGAGGGCTTTCACACTGGAGCGGTGCACTAGCAGGACGGTAAAAAAAGTCCTGCTAGCCGCATCTTTGGAGCGGTGAGAGGAGCGGTGTGTTTACCGCTCCTACACCGCTCCTTCCCATTGAAATGCATGGGATACCGCGGTAATACCGCCCGCAAACCGCGGCTGTAGCCGCGGTTTGCGGGTAGTATTAACCCTTTATTGGCCGCTAGCGGGGGTTAAAACCGCATCGCTAGCGGCCGAATAGCTCAACAATACCGACGTTATAGCGCCGCTAAAAATAGCGGCGCTATACCGCCACCGCCCCCACCGCCCCAGTGTGAAACCAACCTTATTGTTTCACTTTAAGCATTATTAAAATCACTGCTCCCGAAAAAACTGACGTTTTTAAAACTTTTTTTTGCATTGATACATGTCCCCTGGGGCAGGACCCGGGTCCCCAAACACTTTTTAGGACAATAATTTGCATATAAGCCTTTAAAATTAGCACTTTAGATTTCTCCCATAGACTTTTACAGGGTGTTCCGAGGCTTTTAGAATTTGCCGCGAACACCCCAAATTGTTTGCTATTCGGCGAACGGGCGAACAGGCAATGTTCGAGTCGAACTCGAAGCTCATCCCTAGTGTTGATCCATCAATTCCAAAGTCAGCTCAGCCCTCTAGCAGGAAATTCTAGAGCACTTCATGCTCCCCTCCACTGACCAGCTTTATGGAGATGCTGATTTCATTTTCCAGCAGGACTTGGCACCTCCCACACTGCCCAAACTACCAATACCTGGTCACATGATCATGGGATCACTGTGCTTGATTGGCCAGCACACTCGCCTTTAGGGATGAGCTTCGCGTTCGCGTCAAACACACGTTCGACTCGAACATCGGCCGTTCGATGAAGAACAAACTTTACGGTCTGTTCGCGTTAAATTCGTGTTGCGCGACACGGCCCAAAATTAACTGTGGCATCGCAGTGCATTGCTGGCTGATGATTGGCCAAGCATGCACTATGACCCGCATGCTTGGCCAATCACAGCGCGGAAAAAACGGAGAGCCGTAATTGGCCAAAGCAAGGGTGGCTTTTGCCAATTATGGCTCAGGGGGTTTAGTACACGCCCCACACTATATAAGGCCGCCTGGAAGTCGGCCTTGTGTAGTGTGTTGGCATTTGTGAAAGAGGCAGTTTCAGAGAGATAGAGACAGTGTCATTTATATTGAGTTAGATAGAGCAGGCAGACGAGTCAGTTAGCTGCAGTTACAGTGTGTAGAGGATATATATGCATCCCAGGTGTTGTATATATATTTATACACTGTATTCAGTTTAGCTAGATCCGTTCCTGTTATTCTCTATACTGACAGGCAGGCAGGTGATTGTGCTAGCTGCAGACAGTCAGGCCCCTTTCACACTGAGGCGGTTTGTAGGCACTATTGTGCTAAAAAGAGCGCCTGCAAACCGAGCCTAAACAGCGGCTGCTGTCTCTCCAATGTGAAAGCCCGAGGGAGCGGTGCGCTAACAGGACGTGAAAAAAAGTCCTGCTAGCCGCATCTTTGGAGCGGTGAGAAGAGTTTACTGCTCCTCCACCGCTCCTTCCCATTGAAAGCAATGGGAAACCGCGGTAATTCAGGTGCATTGCTGGCGGTATTAACCCTTTTTCGGCCGCTAGCGGCCGAATACCTCCGCAATTCCGACGGTATAGTGCCGCTAAAAATAACGGCGCTATACCGCCACCGCACCAACCGCCCCAGTGTGAAACCAGCCTCAGTGTTTCAGTGTTTCACTTAGGCTGGTTTCACACTAAGGCTATACCGTCGGAATTGCGGAGGTATTCGGCCGCTAGCGGTGTGGTTTTAACCCCCGCTAGCGACCAAAAAAGGGTTAATACCGCTGGCAATGGGCCTCTGTAGAGGCGCATTGCCTGCGGTATTACCGCGGTTTCCCATTGCTTTCAATGGGAAGGAGCGGTGGAGGAGCAGTAAACACACCGCTTCTCTCACCGCTCCAAAGATGCGGCTAGCAGGACTTTTTTTCATGTCCTGTTAGCGCACCGCTCCAGTGTGAAAGCCCTCGGGCTTTCTCATTGGAGAGACAGCAGCCACTGTTTAGGGTCGGTTTGCAGACGCTATTTTTAGCACAATAGTGCCTACAAACCGCCCCAGTGTCAAAGGGGCCTTAGTGTACCACTGTGTCCTTTGCATAGCGATCACCTAAAGCTCACCTGGATACAGTTATTCTCTATACTGTGACAGGCAGGCCGGTGATTGTGCTAGCTGCAGACAGTCAGTGTTTCACTTAGTGTACTACTGTGTGCTTTGCATAGCATTCACCTAAAGCCTAAATTTTTGATGCAATACTTTGCAACAGGGCCCATTGCTGCGCTCTAAGTACAGTATCTGTGAGGGGTTGCAGTGTTGTGGCACCAGTGCCTAAGGCCCAATTTTTCAGCCCCTGTTCAACAGGGGCATGCAATTACAATTATTGATCTAATAATTCACAGCAGGGCCCATTGCTGCACCCACCAAGAGTAACTCTGAGGGCTTACAGTGTTGTGCCAACACCAACACCTAAGGGGCCAATTTCTGCAGAGTATATACGGCAGGCCCCTACTTTCAAACATCCAACTTACAAACGACTCCTCCTTGCAAACGGAAGGAGACAACAGGAAGTGAGAGGAAATCTACCCCTAGGAAGGGAAATTCTCTCCTGTAAGAATTAATATGGGAAAAAGGTGTCTCCTCTCTACTGATGCTTTATCACCAATTCTTGTTTCAATAAAAAAAACGAATTTTCCAAAAACATTTGTCATTAGGACGGAAAGTGAGGTGAAATGTTCTGAACAGGTGCACAGACAGCAAAACAAATGTTACAAGGGTAATAACCCTTCCCTATGTTTTCCAAAAAGCTTAAAAATAGATTTTTTGGGCTGGAGCTACACTTAAAAAATGTACCTGTTCCAAATTACAAACAAATTTGTACTTAAGAACAAACCTACAGTCTCTGTCTTGTATGCACCGCCTGTATACTGCTGTTCAGAGTATATAGGGCCTTTTCTATTTTATGTGCGGGGTTCCCATTAATATCCATACAAGACCCAAAGGGGCTGGTAATGGGCTGGGGTGGGGGGGGGGGGGGGTTGATGGGGTAGCTATGCCATTTTTCTTAAAGATTTTCATCCATATTACCGGGACCAGACATTACATTAAAGCCCCAAGCAGTTTTAAATGGCTTTTTTTCCTTTAGAAGTGTCATTTTGTGCAGGGACAGTTCTAAACACGGGAAACACGTGGCACTTCACAGGCATACTTTAGACACCCCCCAGGTATGATATTTAAAGGAATATTTTACTTTTTATTTTTTCACTTTATGCATCATTAAAATGACTGCTCCTGAAAAACGGCAGTTTTTAAAACTTCTTTTTGCATTGATACATGTCCCCTGGTGCAGAACCCGGGTTCCCAAACCCTTTTTAGGACAATAACATGCATAATAGTCGTTATAATTAGCACTTTAGATTTCGAACGTTCGTGTCCATTGTATTTAATAGGATTCTAAAGTTCGTGCGAACGTTCGGTCCGTTCGAAGGTTCTGGTGCGAACCGAACGGGGGGCGGGGGTGGGGGGTGTTCGGCTCATCACTACTCGCCTGACCTAAACCCCATAGAGGATCTGTGGAGGAAGATGAGAGGCACCGGACCCAACAATGCAGAAGAGCTGAAGGCCGCTATCAAAGCAACCTGGACTTCCATAACACCTCAGCAGTGCCCCAGGCTGATCTCCTCCATGCCACGCCCCATTGATGCCGTAATTCATGCAAAAGGAGCCCCGACCAAGTATTGAGTGTATACTATACTGTACATGGACAGACTTCTCACTAAGACAACATTTCTGTATTAAAAATCCCTTTTTAATTGGTCCTATGTAATATTCAAATTTTCTAAGATACTGAATTTTGGGGTGTCACTCCCTGGAAGCCATAATCATCAAAATTAAAAGAAAGGAATGCTGGAAATATACAGTAGATGCTTGAGGGCTAATTTTTCTTCCACCTCTAAAGTCCTGTAAGGGGGCCCCTTACTTCTCTCTATCCACACATTGGGATGTTGGCCCCACCCCTAGTTTAATCTTCTCAACTTTTCTTCAATTATTTTCTTCCACTGACACAACAATTGGGACTTATTTTATCACTAGGTTGATTAACACAATTCATACTTAATCTTGTGTGTCTTTTGCTTTTAAGTGTAATATTTTTTCCTTTTATGAATGGGGGGAGGGGGGGATACTTGAGATCCAAAAGATAGAAGAAGTCTCTCTGACGCTGTTCAGGTTACTCAAATCGTTATGACAAATGTTGGCGTTATCTGCACCTTGGAGCTCCGTGTTCTCCGCGGTTCAGTAACTTCTGATCTCGATGATTGTCACATTACCCGCCGCACTAGCGACACGAATGAAGGGAAGTGATTACTATATCCTTAAATGACAAAGCTCTGCGGAGCTGAAAGGATTTGAAGGTTCGTTCCTTGGGGAGTGTGAGGTACTGAACGCAATGTCACTTCATTTTTCCAAGGACAAAGCAAAGTATCTTAAATCTCATCAACACTGCTCACGCTAGGACGGACGGACGGGGGGGGGGGGGGGGTGGGTCAGTCATTTTGCCAAAACAAAAGTCGTCGTCATAAGCAGCATTAAGAAAGGACTTTTCATTGAACCCCATCGGAGAACTGGCACACCATAAGATTTCTTCAATGAATGTTGTAAATGCTTTAGCAGAGCAGTGAAATCATTCCACACTTCAGTCTGACTGTACTTGAATTGAAGCAACCCTTTTTCTACAACCCAGCTCTCAAAATCTAGACACATTCCATAAATCCTGATATGATAACATTATAGTCATAACAAGTGTCTACCCAAGATTGATACCAGACATGCCTATGCTATAATGTACAACAAACTGGTCACATTAAACGTCCTAAAATATGTCTACATGTGATGTATATCATGTTTGGTCTTTTTCAAATTATAATTTCATTCTATTCAATAATACGTTGGGTGTTGGTTACTAGGAAATATTGATATAATCAGACGTTGAAGGAGTGTCAACTGAAATGTCATCAACGACCTTCATCCCTCCAACGCCACATTACTTAGCCCTTTTGATCGGGTAGAGTTGGTAAAACCCTCAAGCTTTCAAGTTTCCATGGAAACCATGCTGGATTGCTAAGGGTCATTAATGATAGCCAATGACCTTAATACATTAGACTGGACATATGCTTACATAGTAATTGAGGTTGAAAAAAGTTGAAACCATCGATGCCCCCCGCTGAAAGCACCGCCTGTGGAAAGGAATACCACATCCTTGCCGCTCTTACAGTAAAGAACCCTCTACGTAGTTTAAGGTTAAACCTCTTTTCTTCTAATTTTAATGAGTGGCCACGTGTCTTGTTAAATTCCCTTCCGTGAAAAAGTTTTCTCCCTATTGTGGGGTCACCAGTACGGTATTTGTACATTGAAATCATCTCCCCTCTCAAGCGTCTCTTCTCCAGAGAGAATAAGTTCAGTGCTCACAACCTTTCCTCATAACTAATATCCTCCAGACCCTTTATTAGCTTTGTTGTCCTTCTTTGTACTCGCTCCATTTCCAGTACATCCTTCCCGAGGACTGGTGCCCAGAACTGGATGGCATACTCCAGGTGCGGCCGGACCAGAGTCTTGTAGAGTGGGAGACATCAGATTGGACTCTGCCAAAACCAAATACCAGGCAAACTTTTTTAACATCAACAATGGGATTTACTGTATTTTAATCCCACTGACACCAATGATGGTGCAATGCTTATTTTCTGACAGCAATGATATAGAGTTGTTTTTTTTTATCTCACTGACAATAGGGATTATTTTGCTCTCATTAACAGCAACAATGGGGCTAATTTTATCCCTGTGACACCAATGATGGAACTTTTTTTTTTATCCAACCAGCACTGATATGTCCCATCAGTAGTGTAAATTAAGTCCCATTGTTGACAAGGTAAAATAGACTATCCTACCCACACCTAACAACTGTATTTTCATTTTTCTCCATCTGATCATCCCCCGCAGCTACTACCCTTTGTTCCATGTGACCCTCCCTTCTAGACTGTAAGCTCTAACGAGCCGGGCCCTCTGCCTGATCCCTCCTGTATTCAATTGTATTGTGACTGTACTGTCTTCCCTGATGTAAAGCGCTGCGCAAACTGTTGGCGCTATATAAATCCTGTATAATAATAATAATAATATTTTGGTGTCGGTGAGATCAAATATTTCCCATTGTGTTGCTATCAGTGGTGTAAAATAAGCTGAATCTTTAATGTCAGATTAATCAATAAAATAAAGCCGATATCAGTGTGACCGATATGTGGCTTTTATTTTATACCCATTGACACCAATGATAAAGAGTTTTTTTGTTTTTTTTTTCCTAATGACATCATCAATTGGACTATCAACTGACATCAATAGACAAAAGGGGAACACCGATGCTCTGTGAAAAGCAGCGATGCAAAACAAAAAAGGTTGGGACTTTGAGTAAAGCTCAGAGACTAAAATTAATGGATGTGGAATTGCAAGGTTTACATAAAAAACAAAAGTGAAAAAAAACTGCGCTAAACCAAAATATAAAGGAAGGCTGCTGACACTCAAACAAACAAAGTATAAAACAAATATATAAAGAAATAGTGCAGCGCTCTGAATCTAGGGTTTGCTGGGGAAGCCAACTCTAATGTGTGAATGACTGATAAATACTGTGTGTTAGTGAACCAATACATGAAGTTCATGGTCAGTCCATTCCAATGGATGATATCACACAGTGGCGGCGTCCATAGGGGGCGCCCAGGCGCCGCCCCCCCCCCCCCCCAGGCAGTAAAAAATAAAAAATAAAAAAATAAATACATTTTTAAACATGTCCCTTTAAGATTTTTTTTTTTTTTTAAAGGTACTTATGTGCACTGTGTCCGGGCGCAGGGCGCCGGGCGCAGTACTATATGGGAAACGCCACGTCTGTGCAATCACGGGATTGCAGACGAGGCGCTTCATTTGCAGGGAAAAACGCGCTCTGTGGCGCATTCGAGGCCGCCACAGCTTCTGGCGCGATGCACTGGCCGGGCGGGTGCACGCCTCATAGACTTTAACTGGAGCTGGACATGGGCGGTGCTTCCTATTCTTCTAGTCCCGACGTCAGGACGTCAAACGTGCTGCCTAAGAGGATGGATCATGAAGAGGTAAGCGGAAGCTCTCCATGCATTCCTCTTGAAATGTCAAACCCCCGCCGCTGATCAGCACTTTATTAACATTAACTCATGACATCATGAGTTTGGTGGCAGCAGCAGCGGCACCCCGCCACCCCGGCTTATCAGTTCAACTTTAGCACACGATCGGCGGGAGCAGCGGAATCCCCCCCGCTTATCAGTCAAACATTTTTTAGGTGCCAGCAGCGGCACCACCCCCCCCAGCTTATCAGTCAGATATTTTTTAGGTGCCAGCAGCGGCACCACCCCCCCCAGCTTATCAGTCAGATATTTTTTATGGGGGCAGCAGTGGCACCACCCCCCCCAGCTTATCAGTCAGATATTTTTTATGGGGGCAGCAGTGGCACCACCCCCCCCAGCTTATCAGTCAGATATTTTTTATGGGGGCAGCAGTGGCACCACCCCCCCCAGCTTATCAGTCAGATATTTTTTATGGGGGCAGCAGTGGCACCACCCCCCCCAGCTTATCAGCTTGTCAGTCAAATATTTTTTTGGTGGCAGCAGCGGGCTTCCCCCCCCAGCTTATCAGTCAAACAACATTTTTTAGGTGGCAGCAGCGGGCTTCCCCCCCCCCCCACCTTATTATAATTTTTTTCTAAATTACCCGGCCAGCGGGAGTAGCGTCACAACCCCCCCCCCTTATTATATATATTTTTTTAATTACCTGGCCGGCGGGACAAGCGGCACAACACCCCATTTTTTTTTACACTACATGGCCGGGGGCACCCCAAACCCCCCCCCCCCCCCCCCCCCCCGCCGCTTATTATGTTTTTTTTTTAAATTACCTGGCCGGTGGGAGTAGCGGCAACAACCTCCACCCCCCCCCCTTATTAATTTTTTTTTTACATCACATGGCCGGCGGGACAAGCGGCACAACACCCCAAACCCCCCCCCTGCGCTTTTAACTTAATTTTATAATTACATGGCCGGCGGGAGCAGCGACACCCCCCCGCTTATTATATATTTTTTTAAATTATGGCTGGCGGGACCAGCGGCACACCCCCCACCCCCTACCCCCCCCCCCCCCCCCCGCATTTTACTTTTTTTATTTTTCACATTACATGGCCAGTGATATTGAAGGGGGGTCTGTGTAACATGCAGGGGGGTCCAGAGTTTCAGGGTGCTGTGTAATGTAAAGGGGTCCAGAGATTCAGGGTGCTGTGTAATGTAAAGGGGTCCAGAGATTCAGGGTGATGTGTAATGTAAAGGGGCCCAGAGGTGCAGGGTGCTGTGTAATGTAAAGGGGTCCAGTGATGCAGGGTGCTGTGTAATGTAAAGGGGTCCAGTGATGCAGGGTGCTGTGTATTGTCAAGGGGTCCAGTGATGCAGGGTGATGTGTATTGTAAAGGGGTCCAGTGATGCAGGGTGATGTGTAATGTAAAGGGGTCCAGAGTTTCAGGGTGATGTGTAATGTAAAGGGGTCCAGAGTTTCAGGGTGATGTGTAATGTAAAGGGGCCCAGTGATGCAGGGTGCTATGTAATGTAAAGGGGTCCAGTGATGCAGGTTGTTGTGTAATGTAAAGGGGTCCAGTGATGCAGGTTGTTGTGTAATGTAAAGGGGTCCAGTGATGCAGGGTGCTGTGTAATGTAAAGGGGTCCAGTGATGCAGGGTGCTGTGTAATGTAAAGGGGTCCAGTGATGCGGGTTGTTGTGTAATGTAAAGGGGTCCAGTGATGCAGGTTGTTGTGTAATGTAAAGGGGTCCAGAGATGCAGGGTGCATTGTAATGTAAAGGGGTCCAGTGATGCAGGGTGCTGTGTAATGTAAAGGGGTCCAGAGGTGCAGGGTGATGTGTAATGTAAAGGGGCCCAGAGATGCAGGTTGTTGTGTAATGTAAAGGGGCCAGAGATGCAGGGTGCTGTGCAATGTAAAGGGGACCAGAGATGCAGGGTGCTGTGTAATGTAAAGGGGAACAGAGATGCAGGTTGTTGTGTAATGTAAAGGGGCCAAGAGATGCAGGGTGCTGTGTAATGTAAAGGGGACCAGAGATGCAGGGTGCTGTGCAATGTAAAGGGGACCAGAGATGCAGGGTGCTGTGTAATGTAAAGGGGACCAGAGATGCAGGTTGTTGTGTAATGTAAAGGGGCCCAGAGATGCAGGGTGCTGTGTAATGTAAAGGGGACCAGAGATGCAGGGTGCTGTGTAATGTAAAGGGGGACCAGAGATGCAGGGTGCATTGTAATGTAAAGGGGTCCAGAGATGCAGGGTGCATTGTAATGTAAAGGGGCCCAAAGATGCAGGTTGTTGTGTAATGTAAAGGGGCCCAGAGATGCAGGGTGCTGTGTAATGTAAAGGGGACCAGAGATGCAGGGTGCTGTGTAATGTAAAGGGGGACCAGAGATGCAGGGTGCATTGTAATATAAAGGGGTCCAGTGATGCAGGGTGCTGTGTAATGTAAAGGGGTCCAGTGATGCAGGGTGCTGTGTAATGTAAAGGGGTCCAGTGATGCAGGGTGCTGTGCTGTGCAATGTAAAGGGGTCCAGAGGTGTAGGGTGCTGTGTAATGTAAAGGGGACCAGAGATGCAGGTTGTGTAATGTAAAGGGGCCCAGAGATGCAGGGTGCTGTGTAATGTAAAGGGGACCAGAGATTGCAAGGTGCTGTGTAATGTAAAGGGGACCAGAGATGCAGGGTGCTGTGTAATGTAAAGGGGACCAGAGATGCAGGGTGCATTGTAATGTAAAGGGGTCCAGTGATGCAGGGTGCTGTGCAATGTAAAGGGGGTCCAGGGGTGTAGGGTGCTGTGTAATGTAAAGGGGACCAGAGATGCAGGTTGTTGTGTAATGTAAAGGGGCCCAGAGGTGCAGGGTGCTGTGTAATGTAAAGGGGTCCAGAGGTGCAGGGTGATGTGTAATGTAAAGGGGCCCAGAGATGCAGGTTGTTGTGTAATGTAAAGGGGTCCAGTGATGCAGGGTGCTGTGTAATGTAAAGGGGACCAGAGATGCAGGGTGCTGTGTAATGTAAAGGGGACCAGAGATGCAGGGTTCTGTGTAATGTAAAGAGGACCAGAGATGCAGGGTGCATTGTAATGTAAAGGGGTCCAGTGATGCAGGGTGCTGTGCAATGTAAAGGGGTCCAGTGATGCAGGGTGCTGTGCAATGTAAAGGGGTCCAGAGGTGTAGGGTGCTGTGTAATGTAAAAGGGCCCAGAGGCGAAGGGGACTGTGTAATGTAAAGGGGTCCAGAGGTGCAGTTGTGGAGAGGGGGGGGTACACAGTAGTGACAAAGAGATATTAAAGGATGCAGAGGTATGCCGGGGGCACAGTGGGGTGTTTTTACATTTTAATGTGGGGGGGGGGTGCCAGATATAGGATCCGCCCCGGGTGCCAAATGCTCTAGGTACGTCACTGGTAAGCATGGATTTATTAAAAAATAGACATGTATTCGTGGAGGGGAATAGAGTGATGGATAAACAACCTTCACATCTATTCAGCCAAGCAGCGGCACTCAACACCCCCCCACCCCCCATTTATTACTTTATTTTTTTTAACATTAACTGCTGGCCGGCAATAACCATCTGCTACAAGAAATGGTACCACACATCAGCATTAACCACATTACAACCCCAAGGGAGAGCTCACACTATTCTATGGGTGGTCGACGGCAGCAGCGAATAAGCCCCCCCCCGCTTATCAACTTACTTTTAGCGGATCCTGATGCTGGGGCTATATACTATGTCCTGTGATGCTGGGGCTATATACTCTGTCCTGTGATGCTGGGGCTGTATACTCTGTCCTGTGATGCTGGGGCTATATACTCTGTCCTGTGATGCTGGGGCTATATACTATGTCCTGTGATGCTGGGGCTATATACTATGTCCTGTGATGCTGGGGCTATATACTATGTCCTGTGATGCTGGGGCTATATACTATGTCCTGTGATGCTGGGGCTATATACTATGTCCTGTGATGCTGGGGCTATATACTCTGTCCTGTGATGCTGGGGCTATATACTCTGTCCTGTGATGCTGGGGCTATATACTCTGTCCTGTGATGCTGGGGCTATATACTATGTCCTGTGATGCTGGGGCTATATACTCTGGCCTGTGATGCTGGGGCTATATACTCTGTCCTGTGATGCTGGGGCTATATACTCTGTCCTGTGATGCTGGGGCTATATAATATGTCCTGTGATGCTGGGGCTATATACTATGTCCTGTGATGCTGGGGCTGTATACTCCTGACACTATGATTGGAAGCAAGTGGAATACAGGGGACGGAGTGGGTGGATTCTATAAGGGGTGTGGCTTATGAGAAGTGGGAGGGGGCAAACATGGAGGGCGGGGTCTTGCGCCCCCCCCCCATCCTAAAACTTCACCAGCCGCCACTGATTTCACATATGAGATGGTCTCCATGAAAACTGGGAAACATGACCCCTATGGGTTGAATATAGTGATGAATTCAAAAAAGTCCAAACAACATGTGTGTGATTGAAGTGGATGTCTTTTCATGGACAACACCGCCACAGCATAAATTGACTGGAAGACCTCAATATATAAGGTGCAGATGGTACAGTTGGGTACTCTTACCGGAAACGGTGGACCCACCTGTCATATGACAGTGGGTCAATCGAGCTTGATGGTCTCCATGACCAGAAATAGTGGAAACTGGATAACCTGGATACCTCAGACCGACTCCAACAGGGTGGTGGATGACCGGCTCACACGATGGGAACTCCTCCGATCGTACAGGCTCCAAATCAATCCAAGATGGACACAAGGGTAGGAGAAAAGAAAAACTCCAGATGGTGCAGGTCAATGTAACCATGGGAAGGTTTATTGAATGGATTTTGTCTTATATGCATATAGACAAATAGGCCTGCTTATGCTGTACCCCACATTGCTTTTATTGTTTTATTTTGTGATCACTTTTTATTTGTCTATATGCATATAAGACAAAATCCATTCAATAAACCTTCCCAATGCATAGGATGCATTAAGGTGAAAAAAAAATGTACCTTTACAACCCCTTTAATACAATGGACACCATGTACAGAGAATTTGCACCTAATAAGGTGCTCATTTCTATCTGGCAAACATAATAAACAACATGTTTACAAAGCATCAAAGAGGTAAATCAAGGGAAACACCACATTCATAATAAGGTACATGGGTAAAATTGATACAATCTGCACAGTCAACATTCCTAGAGTCCCTGTTGAGTAATGATGGATGTTCAGATAGCCTGGCCTGGGTGTATAACTGATACACCATGACTGATAGCTCTACGCGTTTCATGGTTAATTACCGCTCATCAAGAGCAAGAATTGTATGTATTGAATGTGTAGAAAAGAGAATAACATATATCACATAAGTAACCATGTCAGGATAAGGGAGGATGGGTAAAACCCCCCTAAAACCATGTGAGACAGGAAAACTTACGGTGGGTGTGTAAAGCATAGCACGGCGTCCAGGCTGAAAGCCCACCAGGAGCGTTGACGTGGGAAACCGAGGGGACACGACCAAGGCGGCTGACAGGTGGGGAGGAGGCCCAGGTGGCCAAAGGCCCCCCAGGTGTGAATGTAGGGAGTGATGGGATCTGAATAAGAAGGAAATAGAATGGGAAGTCAGACCAGTGAACTGGAAGGAGGGTATGTGTGTGCAAGGTAATATGAACCGGAGGTAAAAGTGAAGGACCATGGTGGAAGGTCATCACCAACCAACCAGTGGTGAAAATAAAACAAGGGGAGTGAAGGTACCTGGAGGAGGAATCAGAGTAGCCAATCCATGGGATAATGTGTGTGCTGGAGACAAGGCCGGGGTGATGGGACATATTTAATTCCAACGACACCAACCATATGGCTAACTTAATCTCACTGACACCAATGATGGGGCTTATTTTATTTTACTGACACCAATAATAGGACTTATTTTCCTTCTACTGTCACTCTGATGGGGTTTATTTTATCCCTTTCAACATCAACAACTAGATAAATGTATTTTTATCCTACTGACACTTGCAATGGGACTTATTTTTATTAAACTAATGACCAATGATGGGGTTTATTGCATCCAGTGGCGGCTGGTGCTCAAAATTTTTGGGGGGGCGCAAACAAACTGAAAAGAAAAAAAAAACATCAATTGCCGCCACTGTGCCCATTAAACGCAGCCACTGTGCCTAAACGCTACCAGTTTGTCCCCAAATGCAGCCAGTTTGTCCCCAAATGCAGCCAGTTTGTCCCCAAATACAGCCAGTTTGTCCCCATATACAGCCAGTTTGTCCCCATATACAGCCAGTGTGTCCCCATGTACAGCCAGTTTGTCCCCATATACAGCCAGTTTGTCCCCAAATGTAGCCAGTTTGTCCCCCATATACAGCCAGTTTGTCCCCAAATGCAGCCAGTTTGTCCCCATATACAGCCAGTTTGTCCCCATATACAGCCAGTTTGTCCCCAAATGCAGCCAGTTTGTCCCCATATACAGCCAGTTTGTCCCCAAATGCAGCCAGTTTGTCCCCAAATGCAGCCAGTGTGTCCCCATATACAGCCAGTTTGTCCCCATATACAGCCAGTTTGTCCCCATATACAGCCAGTGTGTCCCCAAATGCAGCCAGTTTCCCCCCCAGCCCTGCACTTACCTTCCTCGGTCCGCGCCATCCTCGATGTCTTCTCCCGCCCTCGATGTCGCTTCAGCCAATCAGGTTACCGGTAACCAGATCCGGTGAACCTGATTGGCTGAAACACCTGTCAGTCTTCTCCAAGGAACGCACTCCCCGCTGGCTCTGATAGACACTTCCAAATCACACCCACCGCCGGCCACTGCTCTAATTCATATGGCCGGCGCTCACCAGGAGGCCGGCCATCTGAATGGTGGGTGGCGACAATACACAGATTCATGCAATTCATGAATCTGTGTATTGCATAGCTCCCAACTGTCCCTGATTTCGAGGGACTGTCCCTGATTCGGAGCAATGTCCCTCTGTCCCTCTTTCCTCCTCATTTGTCCCTCATTTTGGTCTGATCTATATAGGTGTATATAAAATGCACGTTTTATCTTTCAAAAAGTGTTTCCCAGAGCTTAACCTTTCATCCAAATTCTAAATTGCTGCATTTGTAAATTTTAAAAGCAAATATAAAGGAATAGTAGTGGTATAAAAAGCCCTTGTGGATTTAATTAACCTTTTTTTCAGTTAATTCTCCTTTAAGGGTGTGTGTCGGGGGGTGTGTCCTATGCCTACATACGTTTGTTAGTAGGTGTCCCTCATTTCCATCTCAAAATGTTGGGAGGTATGGTATTGTCTTTCAGTGGCGGTGCAGGAGCGAGAGGGGGCGGCGCTCCGGCGCCCTCCATGGATGCACCGCCACTGGTCCACAGGCAGGGGTATCTCGCTGGGGCTAGTAGTTCTATATCCGAATGTATACAGCAGAGGGGGGAGGGGCCTCTGACCCGGGCATCAGCAACAGTGTACAAGCAGAGTGAAAGTGAAACTGATACCTGCCCGGGTCAGAGGCCCCTCCCCTCTCTTCTGACACTTACTGACACTCGAGAGTACTACATGCCCCAGGGAGATCCAGCTGCCCACACAGGTACCATAGAGCTGCCGATCGCCGCCTTCCACCTCCTCCCACATCTCCCCACTGCACTCTAAACGGCCAGCCAGAGGTGCAGGGGGAGATGCCGGGTCTTGGGGGGGGGGGGTTGCCGCGGTGCCGCCCCTGGCTGCATCTACTGCCTTGTCAGGAATCCGGCCCTGCCTCTGCCTTCTCTGTACCTCAGCGGGCGAAATTACCCGATCCCTGCGGCGGAACGGCTCCTCACACTGGCGGGCGGTGGGCAGGCCCCTCACATGGGCGGCGGGCAGGCCCCCCAGACTTGGCGGAACTACAGGGCCCAGTCGCAACTGCGACTGTTGCAACCCTGATAATTCCGCCACTGTGTCATATACTGTAAGATTTTACACACTGATGTAATTTCATATGTAATTTGTAGTCATTTTGGATCTGCAGCTTTAATTAAAATAATACCTGGTAATACTGTCTCAAAGGTCCTTCCTCTAATGGGTTGATAAAACTCTGTGCCTGTCTCCCAACTGTACTCCTGTGTTGTCACCCTGTCGCACACACACACTCCCAATATAGACCACTAGCGGCCAAGTCGCTGCACATTGCATTGTTGTCACAAAAACCCTACACTGAGCAGAGAAAGTGCATTTAGACAGGAAGTTGCTGAAAGAGGCTGGAGAAGATTAACAGCATTGAGATAAAAACAGGTAAAAACAGTATTTTATTGTTTTAGATTTCAGTTGCTTATGGTTCCCACTGCTTTAGCAAACTAAATGCCATCCTTCTAGGTGTTACGTCCACTTTAAAGCTGAACAGACAAAGTCCACCCCCCAGTCCATCCCCTCCCCCACATTGCAAAGGTTAAATACTCATTTAGTCTAGGGGTGTAGGGATAAGGTGTATTAGTACCCTATTCCATGCAACCAGTCCAGCCCTTTCACCTAGGGCACCCTAAGCCGCAGTTGCATATTCGCCTCCTCCACATTAAACACAGGATTAGGGGAGGGTGCCGCTGCTGCCACCGAACTCATAATGTCAGGAGTATAAAAAAAAAGTTTGACTGATAAGCGGGGGGGGGGGGGGGGAGGGGTGGGGGGGTGCCGCTGCTCCCGCCGATTGTGTGCTACAGTTAGACTGATAACTGATAAGCGGGGGTCGGGGGGGGGTATGTGCCGCTGCTGCCACCGAACTCATAATGTCATTATGAATGCATGGAGAGCTTCCGCTTACCTCTTGATGATCCGATCCTCTCAGGCGGCACGTTTGACGTCGGGACTAGAAGAATAGGAAGCACCGCCCATGTCCATGTCCAGTGAAAGTCTATGAGGCGTGCACCCGCCTGGCCAGTGCGTCACGCCATAAGCTGTGGCAGCCTCGAATGCGCCACAGAGCGCGTTTTTGCCTACAAATGAAGCGCCTCGTCTGCAATCCCGTGATTGCACAGACGTGGCGTTTCCCATATGGTACTGCGCCCGGCGCCCTGCGCCCGGACACAGTGCACATAAGGACCTTTTTTAAAAAAAAAAAATCTTAAAGGGACATGTTTGACTGCCTGGGGGGGGGGGGCGGCGCCCGGGCGCCCCCTATGAACGGGCCCCCACTGATTTCATCCATCTGACACCATTAGTTGGTGTTTATTTTATCCCACTGACACCAACAATAGGACTTCATTTATCCCACTGATACCAACTACCGTATATACTTGAGTATAAGCCAAGTTTTTCAGCACATTTTTTTTGTGCTGAAAATGCCCCCCTCGGCTTATACTTGAGTCATCTTTTTGCGCCTGATCTCCCGGACTTTGGGGACCCGGTACCAGCCAAACTTGGCCCACATGTAGACCCACTCTTCCTCTACAAGTGTGCAAAGTTTTTGTCCGGGTGACCTACAGCTGGGGAGCACCGATTTTTCAAAGCCGGGCTCCCCTTCCATAGACTCCCATGTTAAATGGTAATTTCTCCAGTGACTTTGGGGACCTGGGAATGGCCGGTCGTAGGTTCTCTGGACCCGAAACTTGGCACACATGTAGCCCCATTTCTCCTCTATAAGTGTGCAACGTTTTTTGTCTGGAGGACCTACGCTCGGGGGGTACCGATTTTTCAAAGCCAGGCACCCCTTCCATAGACTCCCATGTTAAATGTCAGTCTAGTCATGGACATAGTGAGGCATGGACACAGTGAGGCATGGACACAGTGAGGCATGGGCACAGTGAGGCATGGGCACAGTGAGGCATGGACACAGTGAGGCATGGGCACAGTGAGGCATGGGCACAGTGAGGCATGGGCACAGTGAGGCATGGGCACAGTGAGGCATGGACACAGTGAGGCATGGACACAGTGAGGCATGGGCACAGTGAGGCATGGACACAGTGAGGCATGCACATGGACACAGTGAGGCATGGGCACAGTGAGGCATGGGCACAGTGAGGCATGGACACAGTGAGGCATGCAGATGGACACAGTGAGGCACAGTGAGGCATGGGCACAGTGAGGCATGCACATGGACACAGTGAGGCACAGTGAGGCATGGGCACAGTGAGGCATGGACACAGTGAGGCATGCACATGGACACAGTGAGGCACAGTGAGGCACAGTGAGGCATGCAGATGGACACCCTAGGCTTATACTCAAGTCAATAAGTTTTCCCAGTTTTTTGTGGTAAAATAAGGTGCCTTGGCTTATATTCGGGTCGGCTTATACTCGAGTATATACGGGTATGTTGTTTTTTTTTTCAACCAACTGACTAGACATGCAGTTAGTTTCATTACGAATTAAAATTCTGACAAATTTTCATTATTCGGAATTTCCGAATTAGAATAGTACCGAATTTGAACGTATCCGAAATAACGAAAAAAAAATTGGGACGAAATTTAAATAGTTTTCGTATAGTTTTTGAATTCGAAAAAGTTTTGAATTCAAACCGTTTTCTAATTTCCAAAGAGAATAAAATAGTATACAAAATAAAGGAATAGAATCAATTTTTTTTTCCTATTCTATTCCTTTATTTTCTATTCTATTTTATTCTTTTTTTTTAATTTTGAATTTGAAAACTATTCGAAATCGATTCGAAAACGAATAAACTAAACAAATTCCAAAAATGAATTAAACAAATTTAACTAAACAAATTAATGTAAATAATGAATTGAAATGAAACAAACTTTTTAGTTCTGCACATGTCTACAACTGACATCAATGATATAGAATTTTATTTCAAACCACTGACCACTAGGACTTATTTTTCCCCAGTGACCCCCAACAATGAGGCTCCCGCTGTCACCATGATGGGGCTTATTTTATCCCATGAACACCTATAATGGAGCTTTTTTTTACCCCAATGACACAAAATCCTGATACCAATTATGTATCTAATTGACACCAATGATAAAGAGTTCCTTTTATCCCACTGACACTCATGGGCGTCCACTGAAATGTTTTCAGGAGGGGGCGCTTCAGCAGCGGCGATACACAGTCGCATTTTACCCTTTCTCCGACCGCTAGCGGGGGTTAAAAGCGCCCCCCCACATTAAAATTTAAAAACTCCCCACTGTGCCCCCTGCATCTTTAAATATCTCTTTGTCACTACTGAGTACCCCCCTCTCCACAACTGCACCTCTGGACCCCTTTACATTACACAGCACCCCACAGCTCTGGACCCCTTTACATTACACAGCACCCTGCATCACTGGACCCCTTTACATTACACAGCACCCCACAGCTCTGGACCCCTTTACATTACACAGCACCCTGCATCACTGGACCCCTTTACATTACACAGCACCCCACAGCTCTGGACCCCTTTACATTACACAGCACCCTGCATCACTGGACCCCTTTACATTACACAGCACCCTACATCACTGGACCCCTTTACATTACACAGCACCCTGCAACCCTTTACATTACACAGCATCCTGCATCACTGGATCCCTTTACATTACACAGCATCCTGCATCACTGGACCCCTTTACATTACACAGCACCCTGCAACCCTTTACATTACACAGCATCCTGCATCACTGGATCCTTTTACATTACACAGCATCCTGCATCACTGGACCCCTTTACATTACACAGCACCCTGCATCACTGGACCCCTTTACATTACACAGCACCCTGCATCCCTTTACATTACACAGCATCCTGCATCACTGGACCCCTTTACATTACACAGCACCCTGCATCACTGGACCCCTTTACATTACACAGCACCCTGCATCCCTTTACATTACACAGCACCCTGCATCACTGGACCCCTTTACATTACACAGCACCCTGCATCACTGGACCCCTTTACATTACACAGCACCCTGCATCCCTTTACATTACACAGCATCCTGCATCACTGGATCCCTTTACATTACACAGCATCCTGCATCCCTTTACATTACACAGCATCCTGCATCACTGGACCCCTTTACATTACACAGAATCCTGCATCCCTTTACATTACACAGCATCCTGCATCACTGGACCCCTTTACATTACACAGCACCCTGCAACCCTTTACATTACACAGCATCCTGCATCACTGGATCCCTTTACATTACACAGCAGCATCCTGCATCACTGGATCCCTTTACATTACACAGCACCCTGCATCACTGGACCCCTTTACATTACACAGCACCCTGCAACCCTTTACATTACACAGCATCCTGCATCACTGGATCCTTTTACATTACACAGCATCCTGCATCACTGGACCCCTTTACATTACACAACACCCTGCATCCCTTTACTGTACACAGCATCCTGCATCACTGGATCCCTTTACATTACACAGCATCCTGCATCCCTTTACATTACACAGCATCCTGCATCACTGGATCCCTTTTCATTACACAGAATCCTGCATCCCTTTACATTACACAGCACCCTGCATCACTGGACCCCTTTACATTACACAGCACCCTGCAACCCTTTACATTACACAGCATCCTGCATCACTGGATCCTTTTACATTACACAGCATCCTGCATCACTGGACCCCTTTACATTACACAGCACCCTGCATCACTGGATCCCTTTACATTACACAGCATCCTGCATCACTGGACCCCTTTTACATTACACAGCATCCTGCATCACTGGACCCCTTTACATTACACAGCACCCTGCATCACTGGATCCCTTTACATTACACAGCATCCTGCATCCCTTTACATTACACAGCATCCTGCATCCCTTTACATTACACAGCATCCTGCATCACTGGACCCCTTTACATTACACAGCACCCTGCATCCCTTTACATTACACAGCATCCTGCATCACTGGATCCCTTTACATTACACAACATCCTGCATCACTGGACCCCTTTACATTACACAGCATCCTGCATCACTGGACCCCTTTACATTACACAGCACCCTGCATCACTGGATCCCTTTACATTACACAGCACCCTACATCACTGGACCCCTTTACATTACACAGCACCCTGCATCACTGGACCCCTTTACATTACACAGCATCCTGCACCCCTTTACATTACACAGCATCCTGCATCACTGGACCCCTTTACATTACACAGCATCCTGCAACCCTTTACATTACACAGCATCCTGCATCACTGGATCCCTTTACATTACACAGCACCCTGCATCACTGGACCCCTTCACATTACATAGACCCCTTTACATTACACAGCACCCTGCACCCCTTTACATTACACAGCACCCTGCACCCCTTTACATTACACAGCACCCTGCACCCCTTTACATTACACAGCACCATGCATCTCTGGACCCCTTTACATTACACAGCAGCACCCTGAACCTCTGGACACTACACACACTACACTCTGACCACTACACTACACACTGACTACTGACCACTACACTGCACACTGACCCCACTGACCATATGTATGACGTGTCCTATGACGTCATGTCTCTGCAGTCACACACACACACGTGTTGTAGGACATCTCCTCCTCCCTCCATACCGCACAGCCCGGCTCTCCTTCCTTCTCCTTCCTTCTCACCTTTAGCAGGTCCAGCGGGGCTGTAAGTGGGTGTAAGGGCGGCGGAGGGTGTAGAACACTGCCAATTTGGCCAACACCTTCTCGATTCCAGGGGGGGGCAAACGACCCCCCTTGCCCTATGGAGCGGACGCCCATGCTGACACCAACAATGGGGCTTATTTTGCTATCACTGACACAATGAGAATTTATTTTTCCCCCACTGTCACCATGATGTGGCTTATTGTATTCCATTAAGTCCAATGATGGAGCTTATATTATCCAAAGAACACCTATAATGGAACTTATTTTTAATCGCACTGGCATAAACTATACAGTACCTTGGAAAAGTATTCATACCCCTTGAAGTTTCCCACATGTTGTCATGTTACAAGCAAAAACGTAAAATTATTTTTTTGGATTTTATGCGATAGACCAACACAAAGTGTCACATAATTGGGAAGTGGAAGGAAAATGATAAATTATACAAATAAATATGTGAAAAGTGTGGGGGGGGCATTTGTATTCGGCCCCCTTTACTCTGATACCCCTAACTAAAATCTAGAGGAACCAATTGCCTTTAGAAGTCGCCTAATTAGTAAATAGAGTTCACCTGTGTGTCATTTAATCTCAGTATAAATACAGCTGTTCTGTGAAGCCCTCAGAGGTTTCTTTAGGCTGATCGCCGCCATTACTAGTAAAAAATATATATATTAATAAAAATGCCATAAAACTATCCCCTATTTTGTAGACGCTATAACTTTTGCGCAAACCAATTAATTAACGCTTATTTTTTTTTTACCAAAAATATGTAGAAGAATACGTATCGGACTAAACTGAGGAAATTTTTTTTTTTTTATATATATATATTTTTTTGGGGGATAAATTATTATAGCAAAAAAGTAAAAAATATTGATATTTTTTTCAAAATTGTCACTCTATTTTTGTTTATAGCGCAAAAAATAAAAACCGCAGAGGTGATCAAATACCACCAAAAGAAAGCTCTATTTGTGGGGAAAAAAGGACGTAAATTTTGTTTGGGAGCCACGTCGCACGACCGGGCAATTGTCAGTTAAAGCGACGCAGTGCCGAATCGCAAAAAGGGGCCTGGTCTTTGGCCAGCGAAATGGTCCGGGGCTGAAGTGGTTAAATAGATGTTGGTATTCATTTACATGCATACACATACTGGGGCCAGATTAGACAGAAGCCAATTAATCAAGCAAGCATGTCTATGGAGCGTGGGAGGAAACCCACGCAGGCACAGGGAGAACATGCAAACTCCATGCAGATCGCATCCCGGCTGAGATTGGAAACAAGGACCCTTGTGCTGCGAGGTATAAATGATAACCACAAAGCCGATGTGCTGCCCACAAACTGAATCCATCTCACAGGTAAAGGAACCAAATGTAGCGCTACCCACGCAAAGGCCGTAGCCACGGGTCCTTTCCCAGTGCAGGCAGCCAGGCACAGAGCAGCATCTCATCCACGCAAGGCTCAATGGGTGACGTTTTGAAGTGTATTGCTCTTTAACTATGAACTTGGGATTACAGTAGGTATGAGATACTCCAAAACACTTGGTACGCAAATTTCAGGGGACTCTTCTCTACCTCTAAGCAGCAGAAACACTGTAATCCCCCCTCCCCCTCCAGCTGGGGGCCAAGGGGGGGGGGGGGTTGCTGGATAGGTTTTGGCAGAAATGGTCTAGCTTCTGTGCTGGCAGCTGCAAACCATTGAGCACTGCACACTGGATGGTTTGGCTCCGCTCACAGAGTCCGGCAATGATGAGTCCAGAGATATGACCTCCAGCAGCTTCTATTCCAGGAATAGGGGGTCCAAAGGCAAGCAGTCCCCCTCCCTTGAGCTCCTTAATCCATCCCCACAGGGGGGAGAAAGAACAGACTCTCCAGGGTTCCAGCCTATTTAACAATAACCCAGTCACCCTCTGGGCACCCCTTCTCAGGGATTGGCTAGTCCCTACTAGACCAGGAATTTAAATCCTCCCACCCTAAGCTCCAGAAGCTTCTTCCAGAGACACGGGGAGTTAATCAAACTCCCAGCCTGTGAAAACTCAAACAGACTGTACTAAACAATTCCTGCTTCTGTGCCTACAGCAGAACCTGGCACTAGATCTACCTAACAGCCTAGCTATTAGGGTGCTACACAAGTCTAACTGGATGGAAGGAAACAAGTGTTACTACATTCCCCCTTCAGGGCCAGTAAGAAAAGTAAAAGTCTACTGTGGCCCCTTCAGGGGGAGTCAAAGTCTTACATGGACACAACTAGATCAGCAATAAAAATTATATGGGAAATCAAATCTGTAAAGTCAATGTGTGGCCACCCCAAAACATAGCGCTGAACCCTATTAAAGTCTATAGAAGACGAGTCTTGTTGTTTTTTCTGGCCTTTTTCAAGATGATTTTGCAAGTTATTGTTAAAAAAAATGGCATGGGGAGCCGGGCGCTGCCATGGGGAGCCAGGCACTGCTATGGGGAGTCGGACACTGCCATGGGGAGCCGGGCACTGCCATGGGGAGCCGGACACTGCCATGGGGAGCCGGACACTGCCATGGGGAGCCAGACACTGCCATGGGGAGCCGGGCACTGCTATGGGGAGCCGGATACTGCCATGGGGAGCCGGACACTGCCATGGGGAGCCAGGCACTGCCATGGGGAGCCGGACACTACCATGGGGAGCCGGACACTGCCATGGGGTGCCGGACACTGCCATGGGGAGCCGGACACTTCCATGGGGAGCCAGGCACTGCCATGGGGAGCCAGACACTACCACGGGGAGCCAGGCACTGCCATGGGGAGCCAGGCACTGCTATGGGGAGTCGGACACTGCCATGGGGAGCCGGGCACTGCCATGGGGAGCCGGACACTGCCATGGGGAGCCGGACACTGCCATGGGGAGCCAGGCACTGCCATGGGGAGCCAGACACTACCACGGGGAGCCAGGCACTGCCATGGGGAGCCAGGCACTGCTATGGGGAGTCGGACACTGCCATGGGGAGCCGGACACTGCCATGGGGAGCCGGACACTGCCATGGGGAGCCGGACACTGCCATGGGGAGCCAGGCACTGCCATGGGGAGCCAGACACTACCATGGGGAGCCAGGCACTGCCATGGGGAGCCAGGAATTGCCATGGGGAGCCAGGAACTGCCATAGGGGACATCTCCCAATACAAACAGAAAAAAATAATACCATTATGTTAAAAGAGAGGGTCTTTAAATGTGGCTTAAAGGGCACAATTAAAAATTCCCCAATTTACTTAAGATGCTTGGGGATGCCTGCAGGAGAAGTTGCACCCATAAGATGTACTCCTTCAAAAGTGACATTTAAAAAAAAAAATACTGTATCAAATTGATAGTCCAGTTCCCTGGAAGTGGCCGGGGATACCGGTTGACTTCTTTGACTACATATGGTCATATATGGTCAATGATGTCACCCAGTTTCATCAAAGCTGCTATTAATTATTGTCAATCCCACAATGTTAATCCAACATCAACCACATCGTCAAAGGGATTTATAGATCCAATGTCAACCAAATATCTCAGTGTTAGCCCAATACAACCACGTGATCCAGAGATGTAGATCAAGCACCATTCACAATTACCTTGTTGTCTGATGGCCTGAAGATGTGATGCCTGTGCTGCGCTGAACTGGCGCTGCGGAATAAACAGAACGCCGGGTTAAGGATTGCCACGACAACCCAAGCCACGATGGCCAGTGCCACAATGATGCTGTTCCGCCATTACAGTTCCCGGGCACTGCTGGGATGTAAACAGCAGCACCAGTCAATCTGGGTGATGTTATTGACGATATATGACCATGACCATATGTGATCGATAAAATCACCCAGCCGTTTTGTTTACAAATAGAAGCAGGCGGAGGATACAAACTGTCACTTCTGAAGCTGTAGATCGCACGTGTGCAGCTTCACTCGCAGGTTTAAGATATCGCCCAAGCAAGCTTTCTCCTCCACCGCCTTCCTCCTCATCATCATCTTCTCCTGTTTCTTCCTGCTCAATGTCCTCCAGCTTCTTCCTCTCCTCGCTCTTCTTACATTTTTTATCAATGTTCTCCTTACATCCCCACACCTCCTAACTTTTTTGGAGATGGGAACGAGGGACACCTATGAGCAAAAGTATGTAGGCATAGGACACACCACCTGCCACGCCCTTTTAAAGGAGAATATACAAAACATTAATAGTTAAACCCACAAGTGCTTTTTTTACCACTACTATTTCTTTATATTGGCTTTTGAAATTCACAAATGCAGCAATTTAGAAATTGGATGAAAGGTTTAGCCCTGGGAAACACTGAAAGATAAAAAGGGCATTTTATATACAACTATATAGAGCAGACCAAAATGAGGGACAACTGAGGAGGAAAGAGGGACAGAGAGACTTTGTTCCTAATCCAGGACACTCCCTCCAAAACCGGGACACTCCCTCAAAATGCGGGACACTCCCTCGAAATCAGGGACACTTGGGAGCTATACAGTACATCCCCCTGCTTCAACTTCTTTTCTCTCGCCCTTCTTCCTCCTCATTTTCTTTTCCTCATTTTTCCTATTTTTTTCTTCTCCTTCTCTTCCTCTGACTAAGTCATGAAGGCAGCTGTTTCAAAATCTCCGATACCGATCGATCTGGTCCTGGTGATATCTGGAGCAGATGTTGAGGCATCTACTGCATGTCTGAACTTCATTAATTCACCTTGTTGCAGCAGACTTGTCTTGTGATATCCTTGGCAATATTTGGGAGGATATCTTGGAAGGCCATTGCTTTTAGAATTCCAGCCTCCTGTAGAGTCTGTATGTTTGTGGGACTCTACCAACACCCTTTAGTTCATTTTAGTTTCGTCTCCATGGAGTCCAGTAGATGGGCAACGTTCTGAATGGCACAAATAGATGGATTGTTTGGCTTTCTGTTTGGCCTTGTAATGCTTTTAGGCTTTGTTGTCCCTGATGAGAGATGAAATTTGTTCAATGCCTTTTGGTTGTCCTTGTAATGCTGGCAGGCTTGCTTGCACCTGATGAGCATTTGTATTAGTACAATGGTTCTCTCATTGTCCTTTAAAAATTGTTCTTCTGTTCTACTTTTAATGGTGCTCTGACACTTTCCTACGCAATAAAAAAAGATTTTGGATATACTACACTTTAAAGTGGCTCAAGTAACAGTGAAATCCAAACAAGCCCCCCCAACCCGGTAGGCCGTTCCCTGACCCCCATCCTACAATAAAATGTCCAAGTGGTCTTTCAGCAGGCATTGTCAGTAGTGGGTACAATTTAATGCCCAATGTCTAAGTGGCCTATTAGCAGGTATCATCAGTGGTGGTGGGGATGGGTACAATATAATGGCTACGTGGCCTATCAGCGGCATTGCCAGTGGTGGGTTGGGTACAATAGTGGCCTTTGTCTAAGTGACCTATAATCAGGCTTTGCAATTGATGGGGTGGGTATAGTATAATGGCCTACGACTACGTTGCCTATCAGCAGGCATTGTCGGTGGTAGGGGTGGGTACAATATAATGACCAATGGCTAAGTGGCCTATCAGCAGGCATTGTCTGTGGTAGGGGTGGGTATAATATAATGGTCAATGGCTTAGTGGCCTATCAGCATTTATGTCATTGCTGGGGGTGGCCTATGGCTAAGAGGCCACTACGATGGTGGTGGGGAAATGTTATTATTATACATATAGCAACTTTGAGAACGCACCTACTGGAGACGGTAGATGTTGGTAGAATAGACTGTGCTGTCACTTATTGGAAAGTGCTCTCTCTTTACACATATGAAAGAACGCTACCATTCAGTGATCTTTATAGGAAGTAATTATTATTCCCACACAGAATAGGTAGGTATCGCAAGGCTTGCACACCCATGAAACGACAATTCCTGGTGGTGTCTAAACTTTTTGATCAGGGATTTCGGCAGGTTGCTGTGTTCAGGGCTTAGTTGGTGCTGTATTTTAAGGGATATATTTATAAAAAAAAAATTGCTATAGAGACAGCTCAGAATTTGCACAGCTACTCCCAATAATCCCTATAATGCGACTAATATGTTTATTTCCTAAGACCATCAGCTCTATCTAGTGGTGTTAATACAGTATTACTCTGAAATACATTAATCGGGAAAACATCATATTATGGCCAGCAGATGGAGCTGATGATCATAGTAAATAAACATATTGGACACATTACAGGGATTATTCTTGACAGCTATCATGTACCTGGCGAGGACTGGAACGTTGCGGAGCCCTCTCTTGCACCTTCTGCCCAACATTCCTGAAGGTGGAGACATAGAATGTGAGGGCATGGCATGGCATGAGTACTGGAGTATCTGGCTGGTGGTGTCCACTTTTTAGGTGAGTAGAGCTGGAATTCGCAGTCCTCAGGGAGAAATCGAAGGGAGAACGAAGATTTGCAGTCCAAGGACCACGGCTTTGGAACGCTCTACCCACAAACATCCGCATGGAAGAAGACCACCGGGCCTTCAGGAAAAAACTTAAGACACACCTCTTCTGAAGGATCAGGAGGACACTGAATGGAAAAAGCGCCTTGAGGCGATTTAGTTTGCATTTGTAGCGAGCGCTATACAAGTTATTCACTCACTCACTCACTCAGGGAAGGATGGTGAAGCAGTTTGGCACCACAGCAGGAGATGGCAGCAAGGCGAGGCAGTGAGTGACCGAAACGGCAGCCAGAGCAAGTCCAGGAATCAGGCTGAGGTCAGTGACATCCGGGTAAAGCAGTACAGAAGCAGCAGGCAGAGCGAAGTCCAGTAAACGGGCCAAGGTCAGAGGTACCAGACAAGCAAGGTTGAGGCAAAGAACAGTGGCAAGGAGGCCAGGGAAAAGCCAGGTCATACACAGGTAGACAAATACAAGTGAAGCAATACCCCCAGCTAAGAGGGCTGCTGGTATATTTTCTTCGGGCCTGTAACACACCGCTGTCAACCCCCAGTAATCGGCTCTACCCTCCCCTGGCACAGCTAGTAATAACGATAAGATTGTGAGACCCGATGGCTATGGGTATCACAATGCGGCAGTAAACACACACACTAATTTTAAACTGCTGACACTAACCGTCTCTGCTGCACAGTTAACACACCACACAAGGTTTTGACTTAATCAAGAACTCTTTTACTCAAATAGGATAAGATATTAGATTAAACAGTAGTACATTAGTCTATGCAGAGCCCTCTGATAAGAATTATTTAGCATATAAAACAGGTACACAATCCTATACACATCTAACCAATAGACCGCGCTTGCAAGCTTTCTCCTCGTGGGCAAGATGGCGCCCAGCAATGTTCCTATGCTATTTAGTCAGGCCTGACTACTGATGTTCACAATGTCTCTGTAGAGAAGAATCTTCGCTAGCAATGGTGGTGCACTTTGCTTGACAAGTTATTTGTAATCCACAGGGTGTTGGTAATAGTTAGCTGCTGAATGTGTAACAAAGGATTTAACTAAGGCTGCACAGCACACTGTCCCTCTGGTGTGCAATTCAAACTTGGTAACGATGGGCCCTGACCAAAAGACACTGGGCCTAGAGATTAAGCAAGAAATCTTCGAGCAAGTGCTCTCTCACCCAACCGAATCAGTCCGTGCGGCCGACTTCCACAACCGTGCTCTCCTCACACAGTCTCACGATACCCGGAATCTCCGATCCTCCCGACAAGCCTTGGAAGGTAGATGGGCGAGACGTCTCTGGGGTTTCTCCCGTGAAAGGTGGAAGGCTCTTTGGATCCACAGGGCCTAACTCTCAGACCCAGTCAGGAACAACAGGCCCAGCACAGAGTTCCACTTGCTAGGCGGAAGATGTCCAAAGAGACCGCTTGCAGGTCCACCCCCCTCTTAAGTAGTCCACCCCAGCAGTCCTTGCGCTGGGAAAAGCACCCTGGGTGCCCCGTTGTACCCCGGGGTATGGTAGTCTCTGGGTTCTTAAAGTGACACCCCGCTACACAAGGAATCAGGTCTCAGGACACATGGAACAAGCTGAAGGCCATTCAGCAACTTTAAATAAGCTGCCAAGTAAGCCCACCAGATGCTACATGCACGTGCACACGCGTGCACGCCCCCAGCCATCACAGCACATCTGGTATTGCCCCTTTGCCCAGGAGTATGGGCGGCAGCATGTACTGGTTTTCTGCTCCTGAAGTTCTGGTTTACCTTACGACAGCAATTGTTTAAAATAAATAGACCCCTAAGTATCTAGAAGTTGGATAAGGGTGTGATATAAAGGAGACACAAAATTGAGTGATTCTGGTTGTATCTCTGTAGCGCATACTTTTTCTTTGAGAAGCCATGCCAGATCTTCCGTGCTGTGATAAATGTATTGGAAAACCTCAATAAACAGATTGAAGTACAAAAAAAAAGTGAGTTGTGTAACAAATCATGTTGTGAAAGATCCTAACTCATGTAGAAGAAGGAGATAGACCTCCTGGTTCAGAACTGTGCCAACGTTGCATGGGGTCACCATCTCAGCATCCTTCATCTTCTACCACTCATCCTCGCCAGCTTACAAAATCGATAATAAAACAGATTAACAAACAACATCAAGGAATAAGCCAAACCACAAATAATACTCAGATTTATTACATTGGGGTCATTTGGGATGATTAGTGCAGTGATCTACACCAGCCTTTTTCAATCCTTTACCCTGGGGTGCCTTCAGGTTTCTTCAGGGGGGGCCTTGGCAAAATGCCTACAATTCCTCAAAAATTGTATACAAGCCGGTGTGTGGATCAAGCTTGCCTTTTGGTTACATAAAGCCAACGGGTTTTCATTGTGCACCATTATAACCTTTTAACCCCCGGCTAGAACCAATGACGTAATCGGTTGATAAGAAGAATGTTGGGTGTCTGCACTGCACTGCCTCCCCTGTCCCTCTCTGTCAGCACTGGGGTCACATTAGCTGAATGCAGTGACGGCCGCTCTTAAAGTGATTGTAAAGCTTAATTTTTTTTTTAAATAACAAACATGTTATACTTACCTCCACTGTGCAGCTCGTTTTGCACAGAGTGGCCACGATCCACGTCTTCTGGGGTCCCTCGGCGGCTGTCTCGGCTCCTCTCCGCTTCTGGTAACCCCCCTGGGAAGCTCTCTCCCAAGGGGGTTACCTTGCAGGCGCGCTCCCGAGTCCTGTAGCCGGCGTCCATAGCCGCCGACTACAGGACTCGGCCCCGTCCCCCCCGCCACTCACGTCATTGTAGCAGCGCGAGCCAATGGCTGCTGGGAAGTATTATGGGCCCTTTTTTAAATATTGGTGCTATGTTGGCTTTTCTCCATTCAGCTGGTACCATTCCAGTCAGTAGACTGTCAGTAAAAATTAGGAATGGTCTGGTAATTACTTGACTGAGCTCCCTAAATACCCTCGGGTGCAAGCCATCTGGTCCCGGTGATTTATTAACCACTTCAATACCGGGGGGGCACTTATACAGCTTCCTGCCCAAGCCAATTTTGAGCTTTCAGCGCTGTCGCAATTTGAATGACAATTGCGCGGTCATGCTACACTGTACCCAAACAAATTTTTTATCATTTTGTTCCCACAAATAGAGCTCTCTTTCGGTGGTATTTGATCACCTCTGCAATTTTTATTTTTTGCACAACAAATAAAAAAAAGAGCGAAAATTTTGAAAAAAACTACGTTTTTCTTTGTTTCTGTTAATTTTTTTTGTAAATAAGTACCTTTTCTACTTCAATGACGGGCACTGATAAGGCGGCACTGACGGGCACTGATAAGGCGACACTGATGGGCACCAATGAGGTGGCACTGATGAGGTGGCACTGATGGGCACTGATGATGGGCACTGATAGGCGGCACTGATATGTGGCACTGGTATGCGGCACTGATTGGCACTCATAGGCGGCACTGATTGGCACTCATAGGCAGCACTGATTGGCACTCATAGGCGGCACTGATAGGTGGCACGGACGGGCACTGATAGGTGGGCACTTATGGGCACAGATGGGCACGGATGGGCACTGATAGGTGGCGCTGATGGACACTAGTAGGTGGCACTGATGGACACTGATGCCCAGCAATGCCAGCCACCACACATTGTGGTGGTGCCATCATAGTGCCAGTCAGTGCCCATTTGTGGGCACTGATTGGCATATTTTTTTTTTTTTTTTTATTACATGTGGATGGCCATGGGGGCCATCCACATGCTTGGGGCTTCCTGGGGCGTCCTGGGGGGCTTCCCTGGTGGTCCAGTGTGGGTATCTGAGGGGGGCTGCGCTGATAAACAATCAGCGTGAACCCCCCTGTCAGGAGAGATGCCGATCGGCTCTCCTCTACTCGCGTCTGTCAGACGCGAGTGAGGAAGAGCCGATTAACGGCTCTTCCTGTTTACATCCTGATCAGCCATGATTGGACACGGCTGATCACGTGGTAAAAAGCCTCCGCCGGAGGCTTTTTACCGAGATCAGTGTAGCGGTGGGTCAGACTGACCCACCGCTCCACCGATCGCCGCGATGCGCGCCCCCCCGGGCGCGCGGCGGCTGTTATCCCGCAGGACGTCATATGACGTCCAGTGTGGATAACAGAACCACTTCCCGGACGTCAATCTGCTATTGACTGGGCGGGAAGTGGTTAATGTTAAGTTTCCCAAGTTTAATTCTAATTCTGTCCTCTGTTAGCCATGAAGGGGCTTCCTGTGATGTGTCATGAAGATAAACACTGCAGTTTTAGTTACTGAAGTCCCCCGATTCCCTCGTGAAGACCGAGGAGAAGAATAAATTCAATACCTTCCAGATCTCCTCATCCTTTATAACCAGATGACCTTCCTCATTCTTTATGGGGCCAATATGGTCTGTCCTCCATCTTTTACTGTTTATATATGTAGCACACGAAGCTTTTTCTCGCCTGGCTCACTTGCGAGTCAAGGCACAGCGTGCTATATGCCCGTACCCTCCTGTTTGAAGAGGTTAAGCGGTGTTTTGGGTCTTTCAGCGAGTTACCCTCTTCCACTGGTTCTCTCCCCCAGAGTATGGGGTCAAGTCTCTATTTCTTCCCCCAAAGAAAACAAAGTACCTTAACTCCAACAGAGAGTTGATTTTCTATTTGCTGCGTAGTAGATAGAGACAGGTGGATGAAAGAAGGAATAGTGTGAAGAATAGATCCAGGCACAACCAGCAATCTCGTCGCCACTCGATCCCGAGTGGGTTTTGCTCACCCGGATAGTCCCCTCTCACAGTCCTAGCAGCCGGTGTGGAGCTCGGACAGTTCTGCCGCCCTATCCCCTCCAGGGACAGGCGTTGGAAATCCTCTAACCTCTGTAGACTTTAAGAACAGGACAATGCCAATGGGCACTCTACAGGTTAGCTTCCCCGAATAACGAATCCTTCCCTCTGACAGGTCACCAGGCCTCTCCCAAGACAGCAATCCTCCATTACTCATCTCCTCAGTGGGACCGATCCTCCCCTGGCTTCCTCTCGGTCAGAGCGGGTACCCCCCCCGGGCACCCTGGGACTCTTCTTTCGGGGGTAGGCCCTAGCTAAAAGGTGCTAGGCCCACTAGTAGAGTTGCAGGCCCCAGGCTAAAGGTGCCTGGGCCTGATCGCACCCACACGTGCCCCTGGCCATGAGGGCCACCAGAGGTGGGGTACGTGTCTCACTCCTACTCCTCCGACTCTGACGGGGACGAGGACCCCCAACAATGGCGTCTGCCCCTTAAGTACCCTGTCCCGGCATGCACAGCAAGTTGACCACGCCCACTGTACCGCTGCCGAGAGAGGACACTCCAAGGCGTAGTAATGCCACCCCTGGCTCAACCCTGACCTGACATGACAGCGCCACCTACAGGCCACAGGGAACCATTCACCAGGCAGCATCACATAGGCAGAAGCAATACCTAGCAATGAGAATGGTCTGAGCCCAGCTAATAGCTCAGACCGGCCCCTAAATTTAGGCACATAGCACCCCTAAAAGCAAAGGGGTGCTACATATACTTAACCACTTCAATACTGGGCACTTTCACCCCCCTCCTTCCCAGACCAATTTTCAGCTCTCAGCGCTGTCACACTTTGAATGATAATTGCGCGGTCATGTAGCGCTGTACCCAAATTACATTTTTTGAATTTTTTTCACACAAATAGAGCTTTTTTTTTGGTGGTATTAATCACCACTGGGATTTTTATTTTTTTACGCTACACAATAAAAAAAAGACCGTAAATTTTCAATTTTTTTATATTTTTCTTAGTTTCTGTTATAAAATTTAGCAAATAAGTAATTTCTCTTGATACATTTTTACCAAAAATGATGCTGCTACATTTCTTTGGTAAAAATAACCCAAATTAGTGTTTATTTTAAGGCAGGGCAAAAGGGGCAGCTTCCCTGGGCCCTCTCATTGTTGTGGGGCCCAAAGGCAGCTGCCTCATACTTGCCAACTATCCAAGTTTAAATTCCCTTGAAGTTTTAGTCCTGTGCTGTGTCCTGATATCTCAGTGTGAAGTGCTGCTACTAATGCTGCCCAGCTCTGCCCTATTGTTGTGTACAGTTGACTCACCTGCAGACCCCGTGTTTACATGTAAATAACCGTCATTCGTATGTAAATAACTGGAGCATTCATATGTAAATAGCTGAGGCCGGCGGCATTCATATGTAAATAAAGGCGGCATTCATATGTATATCATGCCCCTCTGCAGTGAAGAGATGATGTGCTGTACCCTCTAGCAACCAATCAGTGAGCAGTATTACTGTACAGTAATCTCTAGCAACCAATCAACAAGAAGAAATCATGTGCTGTAACCTCTAGCAACCAGTCAGTAAGTGGTAAGGATATGCTGTAACCTCTGGCAACCAATCGCAATCACTGCCTGATCTGATACAGTAAACTGATTTTAAGTCTAGCTGATATTTATTGTATGTCTTAGAGCAGGTGGAGAGCAAAATTGCATGGGGGGGGGGGGGGGCCTTAGATTTCTTTTTTCCAGGGTCCAATCAACATTAAAGACGGCCCTGGTGGTTGGTGTACTGCTTGTGGGGTAAAATCATCCTCCCACAGAGAGCTGTCACACAGATATGCAGATTCCCTCTCCCCCCCCCCCCCCTCACTGAGCTTGGCAGGGAGAACTGTCACAGAGACACGCGACTCTGTTTACATTGTGACGTCTGTGATTGGACACAGCCGTCACGTGATCGGGAGGGCCAATCACAGCACCCATATCCCTATCTCAGCTCAGCTGGATTCTCAGAACGCGGAAATGACCACCCGGCCATTCTTGTGCAGTGGCCGGGTGGGAGGTGGTTAAAGAATTTCTTGGGATGATTATTTTGCTCTCCTATGTGTCTTTTGTGTTCTATCTTAGCCGCCCTAATTGTACCCATACATTTCTTGTTGCATTCTTTGTAAAGTCTGAATGCTGATGATGATCCCTCAACCTTGTATTTTTTTTGTCGGCCTTCTCCTTTGCTTTTATATGCATTTTAACATTGGAGTTAAGCCAGGGCTTGACAAATTTGCTTGGAATCTAGGAGCCAGCTAAAAAAGTTAGGAGCCAGTTTTTTTTTTTTTTTTTAACGATCGATGCGTGCAGAAGCGAACGCATATGTGAGTAGCGCCCGCATATGAAAGCGGTGTTCAAACCACACATGTGAGGTATCGCCGCGATCGGTAGAGCGAGAGCAATAATTCTAGCCCTAGACATCCTCTGTAACTCAAAACATACAACCTGTAGAATTTTTTAAATGTCGTCTATGGAGATTTTAAAGGGTAAAAGTTTGTCGCCATTCCACGAGCGGACGCAATTTTGAAGCATGACATGTTGGGTATCAATTTACTCGGCGTAACATTATCTTTCACCATATAGAAAAAAAATTGGCTAACTTTACTGTTGTCTTATTTTTTAATTAAAAAAAGTGTATTTTTTCCTCAAAAAAAGTGCGCTTGTAAGACCGCTGCGCAAATACGGTGTGACAGAAAGTATTGCAACGACCGCCATTTTATTCTCTAGGGTGCTAGAATAAAAAAAATATATATATAATGTTTGGGGGTTAACTTCTAAGTAAAGGGAAGGAGATGGGCGGGCAGTGAAACAGGCAAGCATTGCTGGTTGTCTTGTCATACCAACGGCCACCACAAGAGGGCGCCAGATTACAGAATGGCCTGCAGAAGGCCGCAAAGCCGTGGCCTCAATTACTGGCCAGCGCGGCATGACGAGATCGCGCGATTGCGCGGGGGCACGGAGACACAGGAAACCTCAGCTGTGCTGCCTCAGGCGCCAGGTCGCTAATTCTAGGCGCATTTACGACCTGGCGCCCGGGTTTTGTCGAACCCTGAGTTAAGCCATCCAGGACTTTTGTTCACTCTTTTAAATTTATTACCCAATGGGATGCATTGGCTAATGCCCTTATTTAATATGATCATAAAGCAAACCCATCTCTCCTCCGTGTTCTTTGTTTCTAAGATTTTATCCTAATTTATGTCTTCTAGCAAGGTTCCTAGTTTAGGGAAGTTGGCTCTTTTGAATAACAGTGTCTTTGTATTTCCCTTGTGTTTCCTATTTATGTGATTTATACTGAAGCCAATTGACCTGTGATCGCTGTTTCCGAAATTGCCCCGTATTTCCACATCCCTGACCAGGTCTGTATTGTTGGTAATCAGTAGATCTAGTAACGCTTTGTTTCTAGTTGGTGCGTCTACCATCAATTACCATAAAATTGTCCTGCAAGACATTTAGGAACTGGCGAGCCTTAGATGAATGCGTGGTTCCCTCCGACCCAGTCTATGTCTGGATAATTAAAATCCCCCATTATGATAACACTTCCCATCCTTGCTGCTAATCCAAATTGTGATAGGCGGTCCGCCTCCTCCCTCCTCCCTCAGGTTAGGAGGCCTATAGCATACTCCCAGTATTATTTTCCCCTTAGCTTCATCCCTTTGGAGCTCCACCCATAAGGATGCCACCTCCTCCCTCGCTCCCTTAGTGATGTCATCTCTCACATTCACTTGTACATTATTCTTGATATATAGACATTCCCCTCCCCCTTTTTACCCTCTCTATCCTTGCGATAAAGGGAATACCCTTAAATGGTTGCCAGCCAATCATGAGAGCTGTTGAACCAAGTCTCTGAAATTCCCACAAAATCCAAATCCTCCTCTTACAAATGTATCTCTAGTTCACCCATCTTGTCCGCCAGGCTCCTGGCATTGGTGAACAGATATGTTGTGGCATCTGGCTGCGCCGCCCCCACTCACAGTAGATCTACTGTAAGCCGGAGGCAAGAGGTTAAACATTTGATATGTTTTCTATTTTCCATTATGAATAAAATCTGCCTTTCTGTGATTTTCTAATCATTGCATTCCATTTTTATGTGGATTTTACACAGCGTCCCAACTTTTTTGGGGTTGTACATCATTGGACGATACAAAATATTTCTGCCCTTTTATTCAACTCTATAGCCATTGAGTTGTTACAAAAGCTATCTGATGTACAGTGCCTTGAAAAAGTATTCATACCCCTTTATATGCAGTGCCTGGAAAAAGTATTCATACCCCTTGAAATTTCCCAAAATTACAACCAAAAACGTAAATGTATTTTATTGGGATTTTATGTGATGGACCAACACAAAGTGTCACATAATTGTGAAGTGGAAGGAAAATTATAAATGATACAAATAAATATGTCAAAAGTGTGGGGGACGGGCATTTGTATGGCGCCCCCTGGAGTCAATACTTTGTAGAATCTCCTTTCTCTACAATTACAGCTGCAAGTCTTTTTGGGGGTGTCTCTACCAGCTTTGCACATCTAGAGAGGGACATTTTTGCCCATTCTTCTTTGTAAAATATCTCAAGCTCTGTCAGATTGGATGGAGAGCGTCTGTGATCAGCAATTTTCAAGTCTTGCCACAGATTCTCAATGTGATTTAGGTCTGTACTGTGACTGGGCCATTCTAACACATGAATGTGCTTTGATCTAAACCATTCCATTGTAGCTCTGGCTGTGTGTTTCGGGTCGTTGTCCTGCTGGAAGGTGAACCTCCCCCCAGTCTCAAGTCTTTTGCAGACTCTAACAGGTTTTCTTCTAAGATTGTCCTGTATTTGTCTCCATCCATCTTCCCATCAACTCTGACCAGCTTCCCTGTCCCTGCTGAAGAAAAGCATCCCCACCACATGATGCTGCCACCACCATGTTTCACGGTGGGGATGGTGTGTTCAGGGTGATGTGCAGTGTTAGTTTTCTGCCACACATAGCGTTTTACTTTTAGGCCAAAAAGTTGAATTTTGGTGTCATGTGACCAGAGCACCTTCTTCCACATGTTTGCTGTGTCCCCCACATGTTTGCTGTGTCCCCCACATGATTGCTGTGTCCCCCACATGATTGCTGTGTCCCCCACATGTTTGCTGTGTCCCCCACATGTTTGCTGTGTCCCTCACATGTTTGCTGTGTCCCCCACATGATTGCTGTGTCCCCCACATGATTGCTGTGTCCCCCACATGATTGCTGTGTCCCCCACATGATTGCTGTGTCCCCCACATGTTTGCTGTGTCCCCCACATGTTTGCTGTGTCCCCCACATGGCTTCTCACAAACTGCAAACAGGACTTCTTATGACTTTCTTCATCCAATGTCTTTCTTCTTGTCACTCTTCCATAAAGGGCAGATTTGTGGAGAACACGACTAATAGTTG
Organism: Rana muscosa; assembly: GCA_029206835.1. NCBI lineage: Eukaryota > Metazoa > Chordata > Amphibia > Anura > Ranidae > Rana > Rana muscosa. The sequence continues at coordinate 322,183,093 of CM055123.1, forward strand.
TCCTGTGGACAGATTCTCCCCCCTGAGCTGTGGATCTCTGCAGCTCCTCCAGAGTTACCATGGACCTCTTGCTTCTCTGATGAATGCTCTCCTTGCCCGGCCCGGTCAGTTTAGGTGGACGGCCATGTCTTGGTAGGTTTGCAGTTGTGCCATACTCTTTCCATTTTCCGATGATGGATTGAACAGAGCTCCGTGAGATGTTCAAAGCTTGGGAGATTTTATTTATAACCTAACCCTGCTTTATACTTCTCCACAACTTTATCCCTGACCTGTCTGGTGTGTTCCTTGGCCTTCATGATGCTGTTTGTTCACTAAGGTTCTCTAACAAACCTCTGAGGGCTTCACAGAACAGCTGTATTTACACTGAGATTGAATGACAGACAGGTGGACTCTATTTACTAATTAGGTGACTTCTGAAGGGAATTGGTTCCATTACATTTTAGTTAGGGGTATCAGAGTAAAGGGGGCTGAATACAAATGCCCCCCCCCCACACTTTTCACATATTTATTTGTATCATTTATAATTTTCCTTCCACGTCACAATTATGTGCCACTTTGTGTTGGTCTATCACATAAAATCCCAATAAAATACATTTACGTTTTTGGTTGTAACATGACAAAATGTGGGAAATTTCAAGGGGTATGAATACTTTTTCAAGGCACTGTATTTACAAAAGCCTAAAAATTCTTCCATATCAAATATAACCCCCGATCTCTCACAAAGAAATAAGAGTGTCCTCCTGTACAAGCCAATCCTGTGCCCACAATCGCGCCGTATAAATGGTGGTTTAAAGGCTCACTAGGACTCGAGGTGTGTGGAGCAATGTCAAAGGTTTCTGGGTATTTTCTTAAAAAAAAAAAGAACAATATATTAAGCAATGTAACAATTTTCTGAAAACATCCAATGATGACACAACAGGAGAGAGGACCATACAGCATCAATTCCATAACTCATTCCAGGCTTCCGGGTTTTGATCCCGCAACACATCAATTCTTCTCGGAGACTTTGTCGGGATGTTCGGAGGATCGCCGCCACCAACCGGTTCCACCTAAGAAGGAAAGAAACGTGAATGTGACGGAAGCTACAAAGCTAAATATATTGGAACAAGAAACCAAAGATACAAACCCTCAGGGCCCGTCTACACCACCCACGCTGGGCTGCATTACTCAACGCGGTCTTGCTGCAAGGACACGGCAAGTGGTATTTATATCGGTTCACGTAACGCGTGCGTCAGTGACAGCGGTACAATTTTACTGCTTTTCTATGGAAGATTGCTGATCTCACTGGACATCCCTCGGGAGTTCTTATTGGTGGGATAAATCTAGATCAGACATTTTCAACCTTTTTAGCCCAGAGGGACCATTAAAATAATTTTCAGGTTCTCCAGGATCCCCGGCTAGAATAGATTATCTCTACAGCTCATTGTAGCGTCATCCATATGTGATCAATATGTTGACGAATGTTTTAAATAAAAGAAGAAGTACTGTGCCATATCTAAATGATAATATTCTTGAAATAAATAATACCTGAAGGAAATAAAGGCACACAGTAAAAATGTTGGTGCTCTCCAACATTAATGGTAATGATAGAAGTGACCCCTTAATGGGGGGTTCCACCCGCGATTGTTTTTTTTTTAAAAGTCAGCAGCTACAAACACTGTAGCTGCTGACTTTTAATAAGAACACTTACCTGTCCTAGGTGCCCACGAAGTTGGCCCCCCCCGAGGCCGTTCACTTGATTGCGGCAGGTCCCCGCGCCGCCATCCTCACTAAGGGAAACAGGCAGTGAAGCCTTGCGGTTCACTGCCCGTTTCCTACTGCACATGCGTGAGTTGCATGGCAATTTGTGAATGGGCGGCTGCTCTCTGGGATACACACAGTTCCCAGAAGGCAGCACGCTCCATTCCCCAGCCGGGGACTAGGAAGAGGCTGTGATGGAGTTGATAAAATGATTATTTTATATGAATGATCTTTCTCTCTATTATCCACTCAAATATTGGTTTAGAAATTTAGTGTAGGTTAAATGGTTCTGGGGTTCAGTTGCCCACATGGTTCACTGCCCACCCCTCAGGAATTTTAGAGTAATTAGCATCCTTCTGAGAATGTGTTTGCAAGGAACAAGACACAAACACACACCAAGATATATTTATACAATAATAAGCTTATTGATGTTTATATTGGGAACCAGAAAGTTTATGTATGCTAAGGATATAAGTTAGAGTATTATCATGTGAGTGTTTGGGAAAATCTTATAACCGGACAGTAGTATTATTTTCCTTTATTGAAAAGCTGTGACAGAGATATTGATCCCGGAGTGAAGATGAGAAACAGATGTCTCTTGCAATCCCCCACTCCTTAATTCACTCCTTCAACTTACTCCTTCAATGTCCTCTCCCATCGTGAAAAGCAATATGGCGCAGAGCCCTGAAATGTGAAGACACTTGGAAGAAATAGACTTGAGAGGAAGACGACCATATATGGAATCAGTCAATCACATCTATTACAAGAAAGATTAGGAAGATCTGCCTAGCAACCACAATTTCTGGTAAGTAAAAAAATTTTTTTTTTCAATTATTTTTTTTCTATTTTTTTTTTGATTTTTGGTAAAAAAAAAAAATTCAGGGTGGAACTCCACTTTAAATTGGTGATTAGTGGAAAGTTACCCCCTTGCATTAGGCAGGCCATACATTATTTAGTACAATCAGCCTGCCCATAGACGGATCTGCTGAACCAACCGAATTTCTATCCATCTATGGTCGGCTTTAGTCGTCATTGGAGGTTGGAAATCCATCCACCATTGTTCACTGTTAAAAGAACCCCCAGCACCTCAGATGGAACCCCAGAGTTCCAGGGAACCCTGAATGAGAAACACTAGTCTTAAATGCTTATATTACAAGTAAACTGTACATGTGTAGTTGGGGAAGAAGGTCCTTTTGCTCACTAAGTCGTTTTTTTTATGTATAAGCACCATCTAGGTTATGTTATAGCTAAGTCCTACTAAAATAAAAAGAAAAAGCTGCGCTATAGATGAACCTGTGAAATACTAAACAGCCATATCAATACTGTATGCACTCACAGGTCTTGTGAAAGTGAGAAAGAAATTGATAATATACCATAATGTGTGAAACAAAAACCTAATGATCAAATTGGCCTATCCGACCTCCATCTATGTGACTGTGAATATGATAGACAAAAAAATATAAAAATTTTAAATATTGACTCCAAGAGCCAATGGGGGTCAAGGAAAATTAGAATAAAATCTATAGAATCTCAATCCATATTTGCAAATGAAAAACGTGAAAAACAATCCTCGGTGTTAACAGTGATAGTCAATAATGATGATTATAAGTGGCAAAGGAAATTGTCCATATAAACTAATAATCCACGGTGTAAAAATTAAATGCACAGCACCCCGAAAGAAGTGATGATAGAAAAGTGCCTCCACCTGGGTACACACTGCCGCTTACCAAGTAGATGTGATCTCTTAATTACAGGAGATCAGTGTGCGCATATGGCTAATAACCCAGCCTGGGGTCTCTGTATTATGCAGTAAGCGCCTCAGCTTCCATAGGTGTATGTAGTTAAGAAGTATTAAAACAGCATGTAGAAAACACAATCGAGCCGGCCGACTCTTCGATTTAGCAGCCCGTATGCTTCCGGGTCTAGTGCACAACGCGGTGACGTCAGAACATCGTTCCTCCCAACGTTTCGTCACTAGAGGGACGTGGTCACGGGATACGGGCGGCGTTCTGATTCACCGCTTAAATACAAACAATAAGTAACACAGCCTCGGTGTGAGTCCCGAAAAGCCGCCAAAGGCACCATCTTAACTGATGGAAATAACATTTAAAAATGCAAATAGAATTACCTGTGAGGGCAAAAATCACATATAAAACAAAAATTTAAATAATAACAAGCTTTAGCTATAGAACCTGTAAAACATGGCATCTTGAAAAAAATACAAATGATATAGAAACCTACTAAGGATCATTCACCGGAGTCATCGCAGACTCAAGTGAAACATTCTTACAAGGCGCTATAGAGCTGCCCAAACAACTTTTTTTAATGGCTGATTCACACTGGGTCACGTAATGAACCCCACTGAAAATCAGCTAACAGTGCGAGCATAAAATGCACAAATATTAAATGAAAGTGCATGAAATTATCAAAACTCACACATATTCAGTGCATATTGCTAATATGGAAAAAAAAACTTAAATCAGAAGCGGCATATGTGTGCGCATGAATGCCCACAAATAGGCCAACTGAAAATAATACAGGGTCTTATACAGTAAAGAAAAATAATATTGCCCGGCCGTTCAGGCCTCACATCAAGTTTACACAATATTAGTATACCAAATAAACCAATACTAGCCAAACAAAAGGTGGTCTCAAAAAGATGAATGAGTAAAGGAATTCAATATAAAAATTACATTAAAAAAATGTGATAATGAAAGGATTGTCACTAGGAGTTATCAATAAAACAATTGATGTCGACATCAATGTTTAAACCGAAAGGTGTATAACATTTAAGTTTATGCACCCATGCCATCTCTAATTTGGAGATGGTCCTTACAAGACAGCTACCCCTCCAATGGGGGCTATACTTATCAATGCCTAGAAAGATTGTGTTGGTTGGGTCCCTATTATGCACTGTGAGGTAGTGTTTTGACACAGAATGTTTGGTAAAACCTCTCCTGATATTATTTATATGCTCATACAAACGTACTTGTAGTGGGCGCTTAGTCCTGCCAACATATTGCAGGCCACACGGACATTGGCGCATATAGACCACTCCCACCGTGGTACAGGTAATAAAAGGTTCAATAGTGTAATTCTTAGAAGTACAACTAGAGCTGAAACTGGTAGTTCTTCTGGTCCTACAGCCGTTTAGAGAGCAAACTTGACATTTCCTACATTGGTAGTAGCCAGTAAGTCCTTGAAAGAACATAGGTCTTATAACCGGAGGGTTGAAAATGTTGGGGGCTAATTTCTCTTTTAGAGAGGGAGCCCCCCTGAAAACCACCTGGGGTCTATCAGGTAAAATGGTCCTAAGAATCTTATCATTCTTTAAAATGTGCCAATGTTTATTCACAATATGCTTGATATTGGAATGCTGACAAGAGTAATTGGTAATAAATGGGTTGCGAAACACGTTACCCCCCACCGTCATCAGTTTTTTCCTTTATTAGATTGACTCTATCAACATTCTTTACATAGTCAAGGGTATTAGAGAGAGACCCAGGGGAGTAACCTTTATCCAGAAACCTTTGTGTGAGAACCTGTGCCTGTTCCAGAAAGGTTGTCTGTTCCATGCAATTGCGCTTCAATCTCAGATACTGGCTTTTCGGCACAGATTTAAGCCAAGAAGCATGATGGCAACTGTCGCTCGGGATAAATGCGTTCCTGTCGGTGGATTTGAAGAAGGTTGATGTAATGAAACTATCAAAACCGACAGAAATGGTCAAATCCAAAAAGTACATTTTTTCCTGACTAGCTTCATAGCTTAAATGGATACCCCTATTGTTAACGTTAAGGGAGTCCATAAACACAGAGAGATCTCTCTCACTGCCATCCCATAGGAGGAGGATGTCGTCTATGTAGCGGGCCCACAGGACCACCTGCGGCATTGTTTGGACACAAACAAGGCCGCATATTGTGAATAAACATTGGCACATTTTAAAGAATGATAAGATTCTTATGACCATTTTACCTGATAGACCCCAGGTGGTTTTCAGGGGGGCTCCCTCTCTAAAAGAGAAATTAGCCCTCAACATTTTCAACCCTCCGGTTATAAGACCTATGTTCTTTCAAGGACTTACTGGCTACTACCAATGTAGGAAATGTCAAGTTTGCTCTCTAAACGGCTGTAGGACCAGAAGAACTACCAGTTTCAGCTCTAGTTGTACTTCTAAGAATTACACTATTGAACCTTTTATTACCTGTACCACGGTGGGAGTGGTCTATATGCGCCAATGTCCGTGTGGCCTGCAATATGTTGGCAGGACTAAGCGCCCACTACAAGTACGTTTGTATGAGCATATAAATAATATCAGGAGAGGTTTTACCAAACATTCTGTGTCAAAACACTACCTCACAGTGCATAATAGGGACCCAACCAACACAATCTTTCTAGGCATTGATAAGTATAGCCCCCATTGGAGGGGTAGCTGTCTTGTAAGGACCATCTCCAAATTAGAGATGGCATGGGTGCATAAACTTAAATGTTATACACCATTCGGTTTAAACATTGATGTCGACATCAATTGTTTTATTGATAACTCCTAGTGACAATCCTTTTATTATCACATTTTTTTAATGTAACTTTTATATTGAATTCCTTTACTCATTCATCTTTTTGAGACCACCTTTTGTTTGGCTAGTATTAGTTTATTTGGTATACTAATATTGTGTAAACTTGATGTGAGTCCTGAACGGCCGGGCAATATTATTTTTCTTTACTGTTTAAGAACCTATATTATTTTCAGTTGGCCTATTTGTGGGCATTCATGCGCACACATATGCCGCTTTTGATTTAAGTTTTTTTTCCATATGAGCAATATGCACTGAATATTTGTGATTTTTGATAATTTCATGCACTTTCATTTAATATTTGTGCATTTTATGCTCGCACCGTTAGCTGATTTTCAGTGGGGTTCATTACGTGACCCAGTGTGAATCAGCCATTAAAAAAAGTTGTTTGGGCAGCTCTATAGCGCCTTGTAAGAATGTTTCACTTGAGTCTGCGATGACTCCGGTGAATGATCCTTAGTAGGTTTCTATATCATTTGTATTTTTTGCAAGATGCCATGCTTTACGGGTTCTATAGCTAGAGCCTGTTATTATTAAAATTTTTGTTTTATATGTGAATTTTGCCCTCACAGGTAATTCTATATGCATTTTTTTATGTTATTTCCATCAGTTAAGATGGCGCCTTTGGCGGCTTTTCGGGACTCACACCGAGGCTGTGTTACTTATTGTTTGTATTTAAGCGGTGTATCAGAACGCTGCCGGCATCCCGTGACCACGTCCCTCTAGTGACGAAACGTTGGGAGGAACGATGTTCTGACGTCACCGCGTTGTGCGCTAGACCCGGAAGCATACGGGCTACTAAATCGAAGAGTCGGCCGGCTCGATTGTGTTTTCTACATGCTGTTTTAATACTTCTTAACTACATGCACCTATGGAAGCTGAGGCGCTTACTGCATAATACAGAGACCCCAGGCTGGGTTATTAGCCATATGCGCACACTGATCTCCTGTAATTAAGAGATCACATCTACTTGGCAGTGTGTACCCAGGTGGAGGCACTTTTCTATCATCACTTCTTTCCGAGCACTGTGAATTTAATTTTTACACCGTGGATAGGGTTGAGCGGACCCGAACTGTAAAGTTCGGGTCCGTACTGAACTTTTGGGTTTTGGGGTCCCGGACCCGAGCCCGAACAATTCACTGTATTTTCAGGTCCGGTGTTCGGCAATATGCCTGTAAAGTAGCGCATGTTTCCCGTGCTTAGAACTGTCCCTGCACAAAGTGTCATTTCTGAAGGAAAAAAAGTCATTTAAAATTCACTCGCGGCTATAATGAATTGTCGGCTCCCGGCAATACATAGAAAAGTCATTGATAAAAATTTTTTTAAAAAAGCGTGGGGGTCCCCCGAAATTCAATTACCAGGCCCTTCAGGTCTGGAATGAATATTAAGGGGAACTCTGCCGCAAATTAACCACTTGCTTACTGGGCACTTAAACCCCCTTCCTGCCCAGGCCAATTTTCAGCTTTCAGCGCTGTCACGATTTGAATGACAATTGCGCAGTCGTGCGACGTGGCTCCCAAACAAAATTGACGTCCTTTTTTTCCCACAAATAGAGCTTTCTTTTGGTGGTATTTTATCATCTCTGCGGTTTTTATTTTTTGCGCTATAAGCAAAAAAAAGCGACGATTTTGAAAAAAACACAATATTTTTTATTTTTTGCTATAATAATATCCCAATTTTTTTTTTTATATTTTTTTCCCTCAGTTTAGTCCGATCCGTATTCTTCTACATATTTTTGGTAAAAAAAATCGCAATAAGCGTTTATTGATTGGTTTGCGCAAAAGTTATAGCGTCTACAAAATAGGGCATAGTTTTATTGCATTTTTATTAATAATTTTTTTTTTTACTAGTAATGGCGGCGATCAGCGATTTTTATTGTGACTGCGACATTATGGCGGACACATCGGACACTTTTGACACCATTTTGGGACCATTGTCATTTTTACAGCGACCAGTGCTATAAAAATGCACTGGTTACTGTAAAAATGACACTGGCAGGGAAGGGGTTAACACTAGGGGCGAGGAAGGGGTTAAATGTATTCCCTAGGAGTGATTACTACTGTGTGGGGGAGGGGACTGACTGGGGGAGGTGACCGAGCTGTGTCCCTATGCAGGGCCGCTGATAGGCCAGTACAACTGGCCCTGTTGTACTGGGCCCGGCCAGCAGGGGGGCCCGGGCAACCTAATCAGTAGAATAATTTAATGTACAAAAAAAAATCATCCAGCCATCCCTTAACTTGCCACCCGCTCCACCTCCCCCCCCCCCCCCCGACCGTCCCACCCCCCCCCCCCCCCCCCCCGACAATTTTTTTTTTTAAATGATGTGGATGTTTAGGTGGCAGGGGAGGGACTATTTCTTGTATTTCAGGCGCGGAAGAGGCATTCTTCTGCGCCCGCTCTTCACGCTGGCTCACGTCCTGGCCAGTGCGTCCTCTGTACTGCCGTCCCCCTGGCACCGCGGAGTGATTCCTCTCTCTCCACGTGAGAAGTAGCAGTGAGAGGCGACTTAGGCGAGCAGCGGCAGCAGAGGACATCAGCAGAGGCATCAGCATCCCATGATTCCCATCTAACTGGTCCAGGCAGCAGCAGGATCAGAACTCCTTGGGCCCAGCTAACAACACTACACAGGTGTTATGGCCCATAACGCATGTGCTGTCTGCAGAGACAGTGCCACCCATGCCGCCAATGCCGTAATGTGCTGCAGACAGTGCCACCCATGACACTAATGCCATAACGCATGTGTTACCTGCAGAGACAGTGCCACCCATGCTGCCAATTGCATTATACTATTGGCGGCTAGGGATGAGCTTCGAGTTCGAGTCGAACCCATGTTCGACTCGAACATTGCCTGTTCGCCCGTTCGCCGAACAGCGAACAAATTGGGGTGTTCGCGGCAAATTCGAAAAATCTATGGGAGAAATTTAAAGTGCTAATTATAAAGGCTGATATGCAAGTTATTGTCCTAAAAAGTGTTTGGGGACCCGGGTCCTGCCCCAGGGGACATGTATCAATGCAAAAAAAAGTTTTAAAAACGGCCGTTTTTTGGGAGCAGTGATTTTAATAATGCTTAAAATGAAAAAATAAAAGTGAAATATTCCTTTAAATTTCGTACCTGGGGGGTGTGTATGATATGCATGTGAAGTGGCGCATGTTTCCCGTGCTTAGAACTGTCCCTGCACAAAGTGTCATTTTTGAAAGAAAAAAAGTCATTTAAAACTCACTCGCCGCTATTAATGAATTGTCGGCTCCCGGCAATACATACAAAAGTCATTGATAAAAAAAAAAAAAAAAAGTGTGGGGGTTCCCCAGAATTCAATTACCAGGCCCTTCAGGTCTGGAATGGATATTAAGGGGAACCCCGCCGCAAATTAAAAAAAAAATGACGTGGGGTTCCCCCAAATATCCATTCCAGGCCCTTCAGATCTGGCATGGATTTTAAGGGGAACTCCACCCCAAATTTTAAAAAAAATGGCGTGGAGTCCCCCTAAAAATCCATACCAGACCCCTTATCCGAGCACGCAACCTGGCCGGCCGCAGGGGAAGAGGGGGACGAGAGAGCGGCCCCCCCTCCCTCCTGAACCGTACCAGGCCACATGCCCTCAACATGGGGAGGATGTCCCCATGTTGATGGGGACAAGGGCCTCATCTCCACAACCCTTGCCCGGTGGTTGTGGGGGTCTGTGGGCGGGGGGCTTATCGGAATCTGGAAGACCCCTTTAACAAAGGGGACCCCCAGATCCCGGCCCCCCCCATGTGAATTGGTAAGGGGTACATTGTACCCCTACCATTTCACGAAGAAAGCGTAAAAAAATGTTTAAAAAAACACACAAACACCTTGAAAAAGTCCTTTATTAAAAAAATAAAAATAACTAAATAAATAAAAAACATTCCAGCGGTGAAATCCAGTGTCCCGCGGCGATCCCGATGTCCAGCGCTGTCCTTCATTGGCTGTGCCTGAGCGGACCTGATGGGGAACTCCCTCTCAGTGTTTTAAATGTATAGACCCGCCCCTTCTAAAGTTCCCCATCAGGTCCGCTCAGCGGACATGTTAAAAATGTTAAAAATGACAATAGCCGGTTTTTGAAAATTCCATTATTAATGTCTTCTCCTTTCTTCCATCTTCTTCCATCTTCTTCTTTTCTCCATTCGGGTTTCTTCATCTTCATCTTCATCTTCCTTCTTCCTTCGGTGTTCTCGTCCGCATCTTGCTCCGGCTTCTTCTTCCCTTCTTCTTTCTTCGACCGCTCCGTTTGAATTGGATGTTCCCGCTGTGTGACACTTCAGTTCTTCAGTTCTCCTCTGGGTCCGCTGGCACCCGGTGGCCCCGCCCCCCTCTGACACCACGGGGAAAGTCCCCGTGAAATCCATGTGCGTCAGAGGGGGGCGGGGTCACCGGGTGGCAGCGGAATAAAAAGAGAACTGAAGGACCGAAGTGTCACACAGCGGAAACCTCCAATTCAAACGGAACGGTCGAAGAAAGAAGAAGGGAAGAAGAAGCCGGAGCAAGATGCGGCCGAGAACTCCGAAGGAAGAAGGGAGATGAAGAGGAAGAGGAAGAGGAAGATGAAGAGGAAGACACCCGAATGGAGAAAAGAAGAAGATGGAAGAAAGGAGAAGACATTAATAAAGGAATTTTCAAAAACCGGCTATTGTCATTTTTAACATTTTTGACACTTTCTTCGTGAAATGGTAGGGGTACAATGTACCCCATTACCATTTCACATAGGGGGGGCCGGGATCTGGGGGTCCCCTTTGTTAAAGGGGTCTTCCAGATTCCGATAAGCCCCCCGCCCGCAGACCCCCACAACCACCGGGCAAGGGTTGTGGGGATGAGGCCCTTGTCCCCATCAACATGAGGACATGCTCCAGAGAAATATTTTTGTAAATTTGTTGAGACTTTTAGGTTAACTTGTTGGGATGCACAGTCATTCTCACCCACACACTGCTGTCCTCCTTTGCCACTCTCCCCCCAACACTCTGTTCCTTCACTGTAAATAGTTATTATGAGTATATGGAAGCATCTAACCTTCTCCCCTTCCACCTAGGATGCTGGGCCCAGGCCTTACCAGCCAATTATCAGGCCTGAACACCATCACATGTGGGACCAAGATGCTGGGCTCAGGCCTTGCCAGCCAATTATCAGGCCTGAACACCATCACATGTAGGACCAGGTTGCTGGGCTCAGGCCTTACCAGCCAATTATCAGGCCTGAACACCATCACATGTGGGACCAGGATGCTGGGCTCAGGCCTTGCCAGCCAATTATCAGGCCTGAACACCATCACATATGGGACCAGGATGCTGGGCTCAGGCCTTGCCAGCCAATTTTCAGGCCTGAACACCATCACATGTGGGATCAAGATGCTGTGCCCAGGCATTACCAGCCAATTATCAGGCCTGAACACCATCACGTGTGGGACCAGGTTGCTGGGCTCAGGCCTTACCAGCCAATTATCAGCCCTGAACACCATCACATGTGGAACCAGGATGCTGGGCTCAGGCCTTACCAGCCAATTATCAGGCCTGAACACCATCACATATGGGACCAGGATGCTGGGCTCAGGCCTTGCCAGCCAATTATCAGGCCTGAACACCATCACATGTGGGATCAAGATGCTGTGCCCAGGCATTACCAGCCAATTATTAGGCCTGAACACCATCACATGTGGGACCAGGTTGCTGGGCTCAGGCCTTACCAGCCAATTATCAGGCCTGAACACCATCACATATGGGACCAGGATGCTGGGCTCAGGCCTTGCCAGCCAATTTTCAGGCCTGAACACCATCACATGTGGGATCAAGATGCTGTGCCCAGGCATTACCAGCCAATTATCAGGCCTGAACACCATCACGTGTGGGACCAGGTTGCTGGGCTCAGGCCTTACCAGCCAATTATCAGCCCTGAACACCATCACATGTGGAACCAGGATGCTGGGCTCAGGCCTTACCAGCCAATTATCAGGCCTGAACACCATCACATATGGGACCAGGATGCTGGGCTCAGGCCTTGCCAGCCAATTATCAGGCCTGAACACCATCACATGTGGGATCAAGATGCTGTGCCCAGGCATTACCAGCCAATTATCAGGCCTGAACACCATCACATGTGGGACCAGGTTGCTGGGCTCAGGCCTTACCAGCCAATTATCAGCCCTGAACACCATCACATGTGGGACCAGGTTGCTGGGCTCAGGCCTTACCAGCCAATTATCAGGCCTGAACACCATCACATGTGGGACCAGGATTCTGGGCTCAGGCCTTACCAGCCAATTATCAGGCCTGAACACCATCACATGTGGGAGGGAAGCAGGTTGCTGCTAACCTTGCATAAGTTACAACAGTGTCTAGTACAAAGCTTACACAGGGATTAGGCCTGACACGTCCAATGGAAGAAAGAAGTGGTGGGGGAGCCCCGGCAGGAGGATGTTTTTTTCTTTGCCCTGAATATGCAAAGTAAGAGATTATTTTAGGGCCCATTAACACTTTGTCATTCTTGTGTATTGCTTTAACAAGCGTTGGGATGGATTTACTAAAGGCAAATCGACTGTGCAGTTTGCAAGGGCAGTTGCTCCAGAGCTTAGTAAATGAGGGGACGCTCTGCTGACTTCCATCATCCAATCATGTGCAAGCAAAAATGCTGTTTTCTTTTTTTAATTGCATGTGATTGGGTATTCCTTGCAAAGTGAAGCTTCACCTCATTTACTAAGCTCTGGAGCAAATGCGCTTGCAAACTGCACAGACTATTTGCCATTTTCATGTGTTGCATTAAGGCACCTGATTCATTTTGAATGAAGAAATAAAAAGCAGTCAGTCAGACTTGTGCTCCTTGATATACTTGTGGAATGATAATAAGATCTCGAGCATGCACTGGTCTTGCAGCCTTCCTTCAAGAACAGATAGGGATTTATTCCGAACAGCCTGTCCAGGCACCAGAACGGATGAAGAAATACATGAACCTTTAAAAGGCACACAATCAAAGATTGCTGGTCTCGTCTTAAAGGTGCACCACCGACCTGTGATAGGGGCTGGAGTCATTTTTCTTCCCTTTTTTCCTTTCTTTGTGAGAAAAGAACCTTTGAAGCTATTGGGTTTCCTGTGATCCCTAATCATTGCCCACGGAATTATATAGTTACATAGTGTTGTGGAAATTTTTATGAAGATGTATTTAATATGTATTGTCATAGTGTCGCCCAGTGTTAGTACTCCCGCAGCCCGCTCTAAAGAGCTGACTGAGGCAGACCGACGCTGGTTGAGTCCTGTCTGGTAGTGGAAAACTTCTTGAGGTTGGAGAGAGGTGTTTGCAGAGTGGGGATATGTCCGCCGGCGAAAGGGCCCCTGTGCATTGCACAGATGATTGTCTGGAGGGGATATGTTCGCTCTGCAAGGACATTATTGGTTATAGGCGGATGTACGCTCTTGTCTCTGCTGTGTCTAATCAGCACATGTCGGGATTCGTAGCGCACACCTGCAGATAGCCTCCCATCCATAAGGAACGGTAGTATAATCCAGGTATGCGTTGTTCTCTGGAACAAAGCAGAATAAGGATTCCTATCAGTGGAAATATGGGAGTCTTTGGGTTGTTATGGTCAGAGACGGAGTCCATGTTTAAAAGCCATGCGGCTTCTTTTGTTTAGCTTCCAGGTACAGGGGACAGGAAAAACATGATTGCACCCTGTCTCTGCTCAGACACGCCCGTAAGACTCCTTTAGCTATTATTCATTGGTTGTTTGTATTAACTCATCCTGTTGGAAGGATTTCCTGTGATGTCATTTCCCATGGAGGAAGCGATTGGCTGCTGGAGCCATCACTTCCTGTTTGTCAATGCTTTTGTGATTTACGAATAAAAAGCCAAGTACACTGGTCGCTGGGGCAGTCACGCTGATGGAGCTGAGAACGTGAGCTGTGGTGAGGTCTGTTTACTTGGAGATATACGGGAAATAGAACGATAGGTAAGATGCATTACATCATTAGACGAAATGTGTGCTTATTAGCACAGGAGATATGGTGTGCGCATGGCGTACAGCCTTATCTCCACGACAATAGTTAGTCTGGTTGAAAAAAGACACAAGTCTATCCAGTTCAACCAATAGAAGGAAAAACCGGAGTTAGACTTACCGGTAACTCTGTTTCCATGAGTCCTCCAGGACAGTCCACGAGACACAGGCACCCCCCTCCCCAACAGGAACAGGAAGTGCACCACCAAGCATACCCCAAAAGGAGGTCCCCCTGCCAAACCGGACAGCCTTAAACAAGAACCGAAGCCTGGAACCTTAACAAAACATCATAAAACAAGGGTGGGGATCTGGCTGTCCTGGAAGACTCATGGAAACAGAGTTACTGGTAAGTCTAACTCTGGTTTTCCCAAATCGTCTTCCAGGACAGACACTTGTTTTAATAAATTTTCTTCAAGCACAAGATTGACAAAGCGGAAATCCATTAATTGGTGGCCTGTAATTTTTCGGTGAGTGCTTTGGGGCAGTTGCAGAACTATTATCTCTGGACAGGTTAGTAGGGCCCATAAAACTCTGGGGCTCATTCTGTGTTTTCCAAAATTGATATCTCTGTAGGACAGGAAACTCTTTTGAACATGCAGCAATCAAACAGGAAACATTCATTTTGTTAGACACTATTCTCAGGCCCACCAGCCTTGTGACTGCAGCACTAAGACTCATACCTGTGCAAAGATAGATAAATTCAGAATAATTGTGGTGAGTAAGACTTCTCTACTGAAACAGACCCTTAAATAAATAAATTGGCAGCAAGTAAATATAAGAAATGGTTGAATCACCTCCTGAGAACTCGCTGTGCAGGGTAGACATGCTGTGCAATGTAACCGCCCTACTGATAATTGAATACAGCTACAGAAAAATGTTAGCAAAATGGTTTTGTTTCATGTTGACTGTCCACCCACAAGTAACTCTTTGATGGTCTCCTTAGACATTTTTTTGCATGTTTCTTATGGCTACTTCATGCCCTTTTGCCAACTTTGCATTGGTCTTTCTTCTGTAGGTTCCTTGTCCCAAATAGGGGCTATATGTCAATTTAGTTTTTGGTTGGGCTGTAGTTAGCTCAGACTGATTGGATCGTTTTTCACCTGTTTTTTTCCTCAATCTCAAGTTGGTTTGTGATTTCTCACGGTCACCAGTAGATGTCACAAACAAAACTAAGTTATGAATATTTATATTTTCTTCAGCCAATCCAGTAGGAGGTTTAGGCCACTGGTGCATACTGGGGAGGATATAAATATTCGAGACAGGCTACATGTTCGCTTTTCTTCTTCTCTGAAGCCTAGGGAGGAGCTGCTGGATGGAGCTCTGCTGTTAGGCCCAATAGCCTGTTTTGGGGCCAAACGTGTGTTGAAGTGGTCCTGAATCTGTCCTGCCTGGTTTGGAGGAAGCTGTTCTAAGGGTAGAGTCTCAGAGGAGGCCACTTGCTGGAGAGAGCCAGGAGGAAGTCTGGTCTCTTCAGAAGGGACTGGTGACTCACTTGGAGAACGCTCTTGTAGCACACCCCACATAGGAGCCGCTGTTGAAAAGGGATCCCCCACCCTTCACAAGCTCCCAGAGTCAAAAAACAGTCCAGTGCTTGTTTTTGTATTGTTATTGAGGAGATAAAACTTGGATGGGGAATAGGGGTATTATGGGATGCCAACTTGACGTTGAAACTTTTTCAGGGACAACTCCTAGTATGTACAGTCCTATATACAGCTCCTTTCCTTCCTCCAACACTTCACTTGCTTGCAGAGTCGCCAGTGGTGTCACTAAGTAAAGAAATCTGTAGCATTGGCCCATTACAGGCAGGGACTCACAGCCCCTATTCTTGTAGGATATGGAGTGACACCACTATCACATTCACTGCACTTCCTCCTGTGGTCACTGGTCCCAGTAACACCTCTTCAGGCCCCACCAGCCCTCTTGGCTACTTCACCATAGTCCTCCTGACTGATATTCCCCCAGTCATTCAGACTGACACTCACCAGTCCTCCCAGACTGACTCTCTCTCCTGCTGTCTTCACACTTAGTCCCGTGCATCCAGGAAAGGATCCCTCTGAGTGTTGTAGAGGGTCCCTCCAACACCCAAGCCCCCAGACCCAAAGTCACCACCCCAGACTAGGGGGGACCCTCAAGGGCCACGACAGCCTCCTTAGCACTCTCTATCTTCCACCTAAATGCCCAGCTGGCATGACCCAGAGTATTTTAGAGGTGCCCACCTCCTGCCAGCCCACTTGCTGGGGATTGGCTGGGGCCCTCCTTAATAATCCAAGTAGCTCCTCCTAACCTCCCTCCCATTCTTCTGGAAGATTCTCCAATGTTCCAGCAAGTAGGGGGAGGTACCAGAGGTGCTGCCAGATAAGTCATTCAGTCTCCCTGAGTCACTCACCCTTACCCAGATTTAACCCAGCCTGGCTCTCAGCCAGGCTAAAATTTACCTACACTAAACACTAACTATTTACAACTAGCACTCTACACTAGAGTGTGCTACACACTGATATTTGGGGACATGCTTACAGTGTTGCCAGGACAGCTTAAAGGTTCTGACATTAAAGCTGGTCATTGATCCTGGAGAGTCTGTTTTTGATCTGCTATGGTATCTGGGACCCCTAACCCTCACCTCCTTAACCGTTTTGCAATAAAACTTTGAAACAACAAAAGTGACTGGCGCCCAATATCCTTTCCTGATAGACCATTTTAGCCATGGACTCAGCCCTGGGGTGAAATGCTAACCCACCCCTACCACTAGAGGCGCTATCCTGTCTTTGGGGTGTCAGAGGGGTGCTACACTTCTGGATTAGCTTTCCTCTTCGTATTCTTTCATAAAATCCATCCTTTGTACATTTGCCTCATGAACACTATTTCCCATCTCTGCTGCGGATCTCTGCAGCTCTTTCATGGATATTGATGGCCTCCTGGTTGCCGCTCTGTTATGTTTTATTCTTTTCATTTTTTTAGATAAAGGAATTATTCCAGAATTTCAGCTGGTTCTTCTATAGAACTTTATTCTGAACTTGTTTTTGTAGCACCTTAGTCTTCACAATGTGTTTCAGTATGTTCCAAAGCTTTATGGATAAGCGCAATGGTAATGAGAGAAACATTAGGCTTATGTGGGAGTTCAGTAAGGAAAGGGTGAACTTATTTGAGCACTTTTGTAGATGATAATGGTATCAACATCAAAACATACTTTAAAAGTACAGATAGAAATGGGTATATCCCCAAAAATTGTTGCCACCACCCTAGCTGGGTTTGGATCCATCCCAAAGGGCAATTTTATTAGGATGTGGCAAAACTGTGGCAATCTTCCCAATTATTTTGAACAGGCCAGAATTCTTAAGGGTAGATTGTTGTTAAAGGGATGTGACAAAGTAACATTAGAGAAGGAAATCACCCTGGTGGGTGGCATTAATAGTGAACAGCTACTATTACTGAAGAAAGAGACTGAAAAACAAAAGTCCATGGATTATGCTTTTATGGCTTTTCTACGCCAAGCTTTTTTTTCCTTCATTCTATTCAGTGTTGCTTGTTGTAAGTGGCACCAAGAAGACCCCTAATCTTTCTCTATGGTGGCTTCTTATGGTTTTGTGGGAAAGTAGTCCTGTTGGTGACACATCAGTACAATTATCTACCGGTATATGTATATTGGCTTTTCTACCCAATATTATGAATTCGAGCAAATGCTTGTAAGACATTGGGGTATTTTTGATAAAAAATATTATATACTATCTAAAGTTTAACCAGAACATCCCCTTGTGGTTTATAGGAAGAGGAGATCTGGCTGCAAAAAAACAGCGGCCTGAGTGCTCCTAACAGAAATAAAGAAGTTTATTACACGTACCTCTTATCTTTCCAAGCCTTTCGCTACCTGCCACAGTAGAAATCCAGCAGGAATAACATTTATTGGTTTTGACAAACGAATGCCAAATTGCTGTGATGGTAATAAAAGGAAAGACATCTCCAGATTGGAGACCAAGTGGATTTACGAATTTAAAATGTATGTCCAATATGGCCTGAAGTTAAATTGGGACATAAATTGCTTGTTGGATAATAGATAATGGGAAAAAAATGCATTAGTTACATCCACCATATAAGGCTTTCTATAATTCATGATATATATTCAGGGGAAATGTCGGCTTTATTGAGGATATTATGAGATCAGGTTCTTTTAGACTCATTTGATCTTATTTATACAATATGATGTAAATGACACTATTGTATTAAGTTCATTTGGAGTTTATTTATTGTTAAACATGTATTCATTGTAACAATAGATTGAGATACGGATAAGTTCAGAAGTTTGTAATGGAAATTACATGTAGAGTAATAATTTAACATAAGGAAAGGAGTTCTTTTTCACACTGCAACATTATGAACTATCTTTTATTTTTATATTTTTTAACCATTTATATAATGTGAGGGGGTTAGCTCGGCAGCGGGTGTGTGTGACCCCCGGGATGGGCTCCCCACACAAAACAGGCCCAGCAAACGGAGGTTGTGGTTTTCAAAATCAAAAAAGGTGCGGTTTATTTTCTATTTACAGTGACAAAACACAGCAAAGCAAAAGAAACATAACCAAAATAAATCCTGGTCAAGTTGACCTCTGACTAAACATACAGGTTTCCTAACTAACAACTGGGATCAGCCTAGTGCTGTCCTAGTCCCTAAGTCCCTGGTTTTAAATGTCCAAGCAAATAGCCACACAGGCTTTGTCTCACCGCACAGGGGTTCACTCTCCCTAGACAGTCCACACAGGTCTGGTTCCAGGCATGAGCTAACACCTAATGAATCTGGGAGTTCTTATAGAGGCCTAAATGAGCTGACAAGCTTCAGCTGGTCTCATCAACTCCCTGTCTGCACGACGCCCAGCCCTCTCCCTAGAGGTATGAGTCATCCATGAGCCCACTAGCCTTATACAACTCTCCACCTAGTTGTATAAGTCGGCGTAAAGCCTGAATCTGGGCGAAATATATCTACCCCCCTGGATGCAACCAGGTGACTTTACCTTCCTGCTGTCACAATAATAAAATCCCCCTAATTCACCACTCTTAACACACATACCCAAATGTCCCCTCTTAGAACAATACTTAACCCCTACCGCCCCCCAACACAAATCCACTCCCCCCTAATCTCCTTGCAATGCCCTCCCACCTCACATGATACCACAGTGCCCAGGGCAGCCGCCCCTCCTCCCCCTCCCCCTTGTCCCGGTCCTGATTATAAGTCTGACTGAAAAAAATATATAATGATAATTAGTGCACAATTTATAGTATTTATGGTATTGATCTTTATCTGTTATGGTAAAAAAAAAAGAAGATCGGTAGTTAAAATTTAGCACACAGATAGTTTTACGGAATGTATTTATTTTGAACACAGATATTGGTTTTTGGGACTAGTGAGCACCGGGCAATATATTTATCACCTTCTCATAAAAGATAAGCACAGCTGTTATCTTCACATATGAGCAAAGTGCCAAAGACTCTTCAAGGCTGAACGCCAAGCAAACAGCTGAACATGCCATCACAATACAATTATGGGAGTTGTTTTACCTGCCAAATGATTTTATTTCACTCTGTCCTTTCCTGAGATTTACCCAGCTCTGCCACAGGCCACAGCCAGCTTGGTGACCTGACCTTTCTCTAGTGCAGTTAAGCAACACAGCCTGATCTTGGCCAGCTCCCTGCCCCCGGGCTGTGATTGGGCAGTGAAGAAGCAGCAGCAGGATGATGCATCATGCCTCTGCTCTCTCCTCCTGTTGGCATGCTCTTTGTCAGCTCATGTACATGCAGGACACCTGATTGGCCCCAAGTGTTGCTCTTCCTCACCCAGCCTCAGTGCTACTGTACAGAGGATTACAGGAAGCTGATATTTAATGAAATGTAGCTGTTTTTACTAGCTGCATGTAATGGAGTTAAGGTCCAGTTTATGGAAGGCTTCCCTCAAAATGTAGCTAGGGAGCAGTGTATGCCCATCATCTGGATGTTCCTGGGTAGTATTTAGGCCCATAATTGGGGTATTTTTGTGGGTGGGTTGGGGAGTAAACTTCATGTGAGAAATATTCAGTTTTTCTTGTGGGGTGAAGACCATCTGCGGCACTATGTAAGCTACAAATTGGTAAACGCTCTCTCCTTTGGGGGGAAAAGCAAGGGTCTTCTTCCTTTTAGTATATGGGATACAGAAGAGGGCACATACTTTGCTTGTCAGAGACACTGAACATTTTGTTTAGTATTAGTACTCTTCTCCTGGTATCTATAACTTTTGCGATGAAGAATTCTTTGTTGATTACACTGCTGAAGAAGAATGATCTCTAACACTGATTCTATTGCTACAGAAGTGTACCATTTTGTTGGATTCATACCAAAAAATGCGTATAGAGCAAAAAGTGTTTATACGTTATCTGGTCTGGAAATTCGAGGTATTGAGAACATACTCCCTATGCAAGAATCTGGAAGAGGTGGAGAACGAGTTGATAGATATGGACTAGGTTCGGAGTGGTGGGGTAGACTAGTCTGACTTTGTCAGGTTGGAAGCTCTTCATGTGTTTCATCATAGTAAGGGGGGTGGGGGCTATTTTAATGCCCGCTGTGATGGCTCTCGCAATGTAGAATACTGTATTTTATCCCTGTTTTTGGGACATGGAGAGCTTCAGTTGGGAGACTACTGATTTGTCCTGGGGTCTGAGTTTCCACCAGGGACCAGAAGTAATAGAAAAGGTTCTGTGTTTGAGGAAACGTGTTCAGATAGCTCTGGAGTCCTGATTTCGCGAAACTATTTCAGACATCTCTGGAACTCTGAGTATAATTTTGGAAAGTCCTGGAGTCTTAAGTTCGGGGAAAGGATTCCAGATATCCCTGGAGTCCTAAGTTTGGGGAAACAATTTTGAAAAGTCCTCAAATCTTGAGCCCTGGAGTCTTGGTTTGGGGCATGGGAGAGCTTCTTCTGGACTGGTTGGTAGGCCAGAATAGTCCTGAGATTTGAGCTTCCCCCAGGGACCAGAAGTAACAGAGGGATGATGCCCTTGAAGCAGCAGATGAAGCAGAATCATGTCTCCTGGAGCTGCTGGACCTCAGCGTAGCTTTCGACACAGTAGACCACAAAACCCTACTCACTCGTCTCGCAGAAGTAGCCGGAGTCGCAGACTCAGATATACTCTGGTTCGCATCCTTCCTAGAGAACCGATCCCAGAAAGTGAAACTAGGAGCTTTCACTTCAGAAGCACGAAAAATTATATGCGGAGTCCCTAAAGGTTCACCCCTGTCGCCCGTGCTCTTCAACATCTACCTCTGTCCACTCCTCAAAATCATCAGCAACTGGGACCTGCTCTATCACTCCCATCACACCCAACTTTATCTACGCATCACCAACAAAAAAGACCAATACCACGCACTGCAAAACTGCCTCTCATTGATCGACGATTGGATGACGGAGAGCTCCCTCAGACTTAATGGATCCAAAACAGAAATCTTCCTCCATGCAAACCGAAACAAAAACTCTAGCACAACGTTCACACCACCCACCATCCTTGTCAGATCATCACCCCCAACATTAAAGCCAAAAGCCTCGGAGTCATCTTTGACTCAGACATGACAATGGATGCACAAATAGG
The DNA here is from genome assembly GCA_029206835.1 of Rana muscosa. Lineage (NCBI taxonomy): Eukaryota > Metazoa > Chordata > Amphibia > Anura > Ranidae > Rana > Rana muscosa. The sequence continues at coordinate 322,204,999 of CM055123.1, forward strand.
ATCAGTAGTCAGCGGATCTCACCACCTTCTTCGCCTGTTGCGTAGACTCATCCCCTTCATCCCGGAAGAAGACACAGCAGCAGTAGTTGGAACAATTATCAATTCCCGACTCGACTACGCAAACTCCCTCTACCTCGGACTTCCCAAATACCAAATTTCTCGTCTACAAGTTGTCCAGAACACAGCAGCCAGACTGGTAATGAGAAAAAAACACTGGGAATCAATCACCCTGTCCCTGAGGACCCTCCATTGGCTAGCCGTGAAGGATCGTGTTACATTTAAGACCCTCTGCCTCACTCTCAAATGTACACAAGGAAAAGCTCCGCAATACCTCTGCGACAAAATAAAGCACTACACCCCAAATCGCCCCCTCCGGTCAACTAACCAGAACCTCCTCCATATCCCCAAGACCCGCTACAAATCAAAAGGAGGAGAACGAAGATTCGCATTCCAAGGACCCCGGCTATGGAACGCTCTACCCGCGGACATCCACTTGGAAGAAAACCATCTGGCCTTCAGGAAGAAGCTTAAGACTCACCTCTTCTGAAGACACAGGCGGACACTGGCTGCAAAAGCCCCTTGAGGCGAACTAGTTTGCATTTGTAGCGCTATACAAGTTACTCATTCATTCAGAAAGATCTTGAGTTTGGGGAAACTATTTTAAATAGCTCTGAAGTCCTGAGTTCAGGGAAATTATTTCAGATAGCCCTGGAGCCCATAGTTCAGGGAAATGATTCTAGATAGCCCTGGAATCCTGGGTTCTTGGAAAAAAAATTTAGATAGCCTTGGAGTCCTGAGTTTATGTAAAAGATTTTAGATAGTCCTGAGTTCAGGGAAACGTTTTTTGGATGTTAATAGAGTCCTGAGTTTGGGGAAACTATTTCTGAAAGCTTTGGAGTTCTGAATATGAGGACATGATTGTCCTGGAGTCAAGAGTTTAGGGTAAAAATTTTAGATGGTCCGAAAGTTGAAGAAAAGGCTTAGAATAGCCCTGGTGTCTGGAATTCGGGGAAAGGATTCCAGATAGCCCTGAAGTCCTGATTTTGGAGAAACTATTTTGGACAGCCCTAAAGTCTTGAGCCTTGGAGTCCTTTTTTGGGGTATGGGAGAGCTTCAGCTAGACTGGTTGCTAGGCCACAGATTAGTCCTGAGATTTGGGTTTCCCCCAAGTACCAGAATTAACAGAAAGGTCCTGACTTCAGGGAAACAATTTCAGAAAGCCCTGGAATCCTGACTCCGGGGAAACTATTTCGGATAGCGGTGGAGTTCTGACTTTGGGGGAAACAATTTTGGATTGCTCTGCAGCCCTGACTTCAGGGAAACAATTTTGGATTGCTCTGCAGCCCTGACTTCAGGGAAACAATTTTGGATTGCTCAGGAGCCCTGGCCCTGGGAAAACAATTTCAGATAGCTCTGGATTCCTGACTCTGGAGAAACAATTTTGAATAGCTCTGGATTCCTGGCTTTGCAGAAAACAATTTCAGATAGCCCTGGAGTCTTGAGTTTGGGGAAACGGTTTTGGATAGCCCTTGAGGCCTGATTTCAGAGAAGATATTTTGTATAGTCCTGGAGTCCTGAGTTTGAGGAAATGATTTCAGATACACCTGAACTGAATTATGAAGGTACAATAAGTAATGTCTGTTCCCCAGAAGTTGGCTCACGTGAAGCCGATGTAAACGCATTTAAAAATACAAATGAACTTATTGTAAAAAAAAAATACAAATGAAAAAGAAAATTGGATATTTTGAGCGTACCACATCCATTGGTATTACCACTTCAAAAAAACAAATATGTTGGACTTTAATTATATCAGAAAGGACGGACATAAAGATATATAAAAAAATTTATTTTTTTTACAAAGCTTAAAATTGTATATTAAAACAACAAGGTATTGAGTCCCTATCAAGCAATATTGGGCAAATGTACTATCAATTCACAATAATCTTTGCTGAAATGTCCAAGAGATCAACATGTTTCACATCCATAAGCTTCTTCCGGACCTTTTTTATCTTGGTAGCAAAGAAAATTGAGAAAACACATGAAATACGTGTATCATAATATCACAACATATACAGCATCATACATTATCATCTATGCCACTTACACAACGCTAAGGCCCCTTTCACACTGCCTCGACTTAGCGATTTTGGGTTATGATTTTAGGGAATGCCTGTGTAATCTTGAGGTCTATGGACCTCAACTTGCATGAAAGTCGGACCATAGTAGTACAGGGACTATTTTGAAGTTGGCATGACTTAAAGTCGCACAGATATGAATGGGTATCATTGGAAATCATGGGGAACGACTTGTCATGCAACTTTGCAGTCCCAAGTCGCAGGACAAGTCGCACAAGTGTGAAAGGGACCTTAAAGAATATGGAAAGGGGACGGTGGTGAAATGGTGGGTGTCACTATGCAGCTTGCGTATACGCTAGATATAAAAGGTCTTGAAGAAGCTTATGGATGTGAAACGCTTCGATCTCTTGGACATTTCAGCAAAGATAATTGTGAATTGATAGTACATATGACCAATTTTGCTTGATAGGGACTGGATCCCTTGTTGTTCCAATTTAAAATTTTAAGCTTTGGAATAATTTTTTTTTTTATATATCTATATTTCCGGTACCATTAAAGTCCAACATATACGTTTTTTGAAGTGGAAATTATAAATACAATGTATTAATATATTTTGTTGTAGCGCCCTCACTCCTTTCTTCTCGTCTAGGGGTATGTTTTACGTGAGAGTAAGATGCGCTATGGCCCATGTCCTCCCCATGGCAGTGGGTGAGGTGAAGGCCAGTACCAGTTATATTCCTCGGGCCTGTGCGTTTTAGTTAGTGACCAAGTTCTGCTGTGCTGAGACTTCCCTTTGCTCCCATTAACCAGAGTACCACACACACCGATAAAGGGTCCAACACTTGTTTTATTGTCACACACACAATTAAACAGTTCTTTGCCAGCCAACTGGTTGAGACCCATAAACAATGGCCTTTGGATGCCGAGGTACTTTCACTACCTCTGTTGGCTTGAATCTCGGTGCCCGCAGTGATGCACGCTGTGTTCCCGCTACCAGAACGGGTGATGCTGCGGGTGGTGGAAGAACAAGCGGAGGACTAGGCTTCCTCGTGAGCTCCGGGGCTTCCGCCCGGGGCGTACTGTCTCCTGTGGACATAGGCAGATCCCATGGTGCACGTAATACAGGCAATGGCTTTTTGTCCCAGCCCTTGCGGTGAAAGAGTTCGTCAATTTCACCATCATCTCCACAGTCCGACAGCGATTCCAGGTCGGAGGTGTCATACATCTCTGCAGGTAGGTAATTCCCGGTTGACACAGAATCACCCTCCCTTGCGGGCTCCACCGACTGTGGACTCCCGACACCTCCAACCACCACCACAGTCCTAGCCCCTTGCTCACCTGGACCTTTTGAAGAAGCAGGATGTCCAGGACTTTTCTCTCTACCGGCGCCATCCAGGTCAGGCAAGCGGCGGGGTGAAGCTCGACCACGACCACAGGAGGCCTGTACCAGGCCGACTTTCCTCTTCGGAGGTGGGAGCGGGAAGCTTGTGGCGACCGAAGCAGCATCCTCAGATTTTTCTTTTCCAGTCTCTGGTTGGGCAGTCACGTCGCCCAGGTCAGTGCGTACGGGAACCTCCGCAAAGGCCTGGATCTCCCCTTCCGGAGTAGCGGTACCTGTGAGGCAGTTGAGGGGAAGGGCCCGGGGCCTTACTGTGGATGGCTCCACCTCGAATAGGAATTCTTTGCATGCCTCACAACGCCCGAATGGCTTCAGGTGGACCACCAGTCCCGAGCATCTGGGACAGATCACGCCGAGGGCCTCCGTGTCTCTGCAGGTGTACAGAGCCAACTGTCCTCGGGGCCTGAGTCTTATCCCCGGGTCTGTAAGGGGAGCAGCAAAAGTAGTCATCTTCGTGGGGTAGGGAACCGGAATCCACGGGGAGCTTGAGGCCATCCCGACTATCTGCTGCTCCATCACGCACTGACCACGCGCCGGAGTCTCCACGTGTGTCCCTCCACATGGCCAGACTCCTCCCACAGCTTGCACGTTTTCGCGGGCTTCCATCAAACTCCGCCCACGAACTGCGCAGTCATGGGGTGCCTCATGGCGCAGTGCAGTAAATGCCCCCACATGTAGTACGTCACACGGCTGGACTTCTCCCTCTTCTTGCTCTTCCGCATGGGCCTTTCCCGTCTTAGAGTCATTTCCACGACTTTGAGCAGGGATGCACTTTGGCCGATCACATGGCCGACCCACTCGGAACTCCTCCGGGCAGAAAAGTTCAAACACAGCCGTTCTTAGTTCCATGGTCAAAACACACATCATCCCGGACTTACGAGCCCCCACGTGTAGCGCCCTCACTCCTTTCTTCTCGTCTAGGGGTATGTTGTACGTGAGAGTAAGATGCGCTACAGCCCATGTCCTCCCCATGGCAGTGGGTGAGGTGAAGGCCAGTACCAGTTATATTCCTCGGGCCTGTGCGTTTTAGTTAGTGACCAAGTTCTGCTGTGCTGAGACTTCCCTTTGCTCCCATTAACCAGAGTACCACACACACCGATAAAGGGTCCAACACTTGTTTTATTGTCACACACACAATTAAACAGTTCTTTGCCAGCCAACTGGTTGAGACCCATAAACAGTTCAATACGGTGGGGTGAGCAGGTCGAGGCACTGTCCTGATAGTAAACTAAACCACTGTGGTTTCACCAGCGGTTCTACAGCCATTGGCTAGAGAGAGAAACTTGAAGCTTTTGAGTGTCTACCAGCGACTCTGAAGAATATAATTTGGAGTACCTTCGCTGCGTTGTGGCCCCTATCAGGGGGAAGATGTCCCTCCAAGGGAGTTACCAGAGGCCCATCCGTCACCGGGTTGATGCTGCTCCGGACTCTTCAGACGGGTAACCTCCCCGGCCTCCTCACCTCAGACATGGGCCCCATCCACCTCAGGGTCCCTCGGACTCATCCACCCTCGTGGAGCCCAGTCGAAGTCACTGGCCTCCAGGCCTCCGGTGTAGTACCTCACCCCAGGCTTAAGGTGCCTGAGATGGACGCCAACTCCGCTCCGACCAGGCCTAGGGCGCCTGGTCCGAGCTCCGGACCGCCGCACCCAGGCCTAAGGTGCCTAGGTGCCGGATGCAGAAGACCTCGTGGCGAGAGCGTCTCTCCCCTTTATCTCCTCCCACGACGTCACAGCAGGTTCCCCGCCCTCGCTGTACCATCGCCGATACGGGACAAAAAGGGACAGCACTACGGCAGTGATTCTACCTCGACCTGTGGGAATATCGCCACCCACAGGTCAAAGAGAATAATACACCCCCGAGACCTCCCAAACCTAAACCCCCGCTACATTGTCAAATAATAAATAAGTGTATTTCCTGGTGCTTTTTATCTCTGCCTGTTGTTCAGGTTTATGGGATTTCAGCGTTCAGAGTAACATATACAAACCAAGACTATATAAAGCCGATACATTTTTTTTTTTTACTTCTTTTACAGCAGCCACATAATGAGATTGTGCTCCTGGGAAACGCGTAGGGCGGGAACAGAGCAGGCATTGCAAGCTATCAGTCCTGCCTGACAAATATAATAATAATTGAAGATATATTTTTTTTTTTATAAAAACAGACATTTAGATACAATAGTCACATCTTATATACGTTTAATTTTTCGGTATGTCCTGACAATCAGGAGAGTTGGACGGGTAATATATTTCAGCTCTTTGGATCAGACATCAAACGCGGAAGGACCAATTTGGAAAGGCCTGTTAATTTTTAGTCTAGGAGAAGATACATGGCCACCATTTGCGCTGCAGCCTGGAGGGTAGGCAGCTAATGAACGTGACTTGCTGGAAGCCTCCGCTTCTTTCGTGTCGGCTTTTGATCAGTGAAATAATAGCTCATTTACTGCGCTGAAGCCTCTCCTGTCTTCTGCTGTGACAATCTGTTCTTTTTGCTCGCCGCTTCTTCTCTTCTGAGCTAACCAAGTGTATCATGGGTCTAATATATCCTCCCGTCTCCGATATTGCTTGTGTATATTTCCTGGCGCTCAGCTCTGCTCCAACAAATGCAGTCATTTCTGTCGTAGGCGCACATCTTCGCTCTTCGCAGCACGTAGGTTCAGCTTGGAAGGAAACTCTCCATGCTTTAAAGGGTCAGTCCACCCCAAAATGCTCAGTTTTTTGTTGGGTGCAGGGGCGTGCAATCATCTGACAGTTTTCTGGGTGCTGCGGAGGTGTGATCCCTACACCCAGGACTGCACATTGGGGATCGCTCTCCCTGTTGTTTTTTTTTATTTTTATTTAAAGTTAATATAAATCCTAGATGCATTCGTTGTAGTTTGCTAAAGCACCGTGCATCATAAACTATTGCCACTATTTTTTCACCTCTATTCATCCTTTTTTGTATCTCATTGCTGCTGATCTTCTGCAGCCTCTTTCAGCCACTTTATGTTTACATGCACTTGCTCTAGTGGCTTTGGGCTGGCTTCTTTGAGCACTTGATGGGCTTATGGATGGTGTCTGATGGGGTCAATGGTGTCTGATGGGGGTCAGTGGTGTCTGATGGGGGTCAGTCGTGTCTGATGGGGGTCAGTGATGTCTGATGGGGGTCAGTGGTGTCTGATGGGGGTCAGTGGTGTCTGATGGGCTCAGTGGTGTCTGATGGGCTCAGTGGTGTCTGATGGGGGTCAGTGGTATCTTTTGGGGGTCAGTGGTGTCTGATGGGGTCAATGGTGTTAGATGAGGGTCAGTAGTGTCTGATGGGGTCAGCGGTGTCTGATGGGGGTCAGCGGTGTCTGATGAGGGTCAGCGGTGTCTGATGGGGGTCAGCGGTGTCCGATGGGGGTCAGCAGTGTCTGATGGGGGTCAGTGGTGTCTGATGGGGGTCAGTAGTGTCTGATGGGGGTCAGTGGTGTCTGATGGGGGTCAGTGGTGTCTGATGGGGGTCAGTGGTGTCTGATGGGGGTCAGTGGTGTCTGATGAGGGTCAGTGGTGTCTGATGAGGGTCAGCCGTGTCAGATGGGTTCAGCGGTGTCTGATGGGTTCAGTGGTGTCTGATGGGGGTCAGCGGTGTCTGATGGGGGTCAGTGGTGTCTGATGAGGGTCAGTGGTGTCTGATGAGGGTCAGCCGTGTCAGATGGGTTCAGCGGTGTCTGATGGGTTCAGTGGTGTCTGATGAGGGTCAGTGGTGTCTGATGAGGGTCAGCCGTGTCAGATGGGTTCAGCGGTGTCTGATGGGTTCAGCGGTGTCTGATGGGGGTCAGCGGTGTCCGATGGGGGTCTGCAGTGTCTGATGGGGGTCAGTGGTGTCTGATGGGGGTCAGTAGTGTCTGATGGGGGTCAGTGGTGTCTGATGGGGGTCAGTGGTGTCTGATGAGGGTCAGTGGTGTCTGATGAGGGTCAGCCGTGTCAGATGGGTTCAGCGGTGTCTGATGGGTTCAGTGGTGTCTGTTGGGCTCAGCGGTGTCTGATGGGGCTCAGTGGTATCTGATGTGGGTCAATAAAAAACACACAGAATATCCAAGCTCAACTTACCAACCAATCAGCAACAAAACAAATTCACCTGTCTAACAGTGCGTTTAAAAACAGGGGTTTAGTTGCACGCATTTGCAAATACATGTGTAAGCTGCAGGCCGCGTCAAGGCTCCCTGTATGCTGCAGTCCTAACTCTAAAATTTAAGGTCTCCTCAATGGAAGCACATGTATGCTGATGGATAGATATAGGACAGGTGACTGGGGGGAGCCAACCCTCCATCAGTGGTATCTGATGTGGGTCAGTGGTGTCTGATGGGGTCAGCGGTATCTGATGGGGGTCAGTGGTATCTGATGAGGGTCAGTGGTACCTGATGGGGTCAGTGGTGTCTGATGGTCTTAGTGGTATCTGATAGGCTCAGTGGTGTCTGATGGGGCTCGGTGTTGTCTGATGGGGCTCAGTGTTGTCTGATGGGGCTCAGTGTTGTCTGATGGGGGTCAGCGGTGTCTGATGAGGGACAGTGGTGTCTGATGGGGTCAGCGGTGTCTGATGGGGATCAGTGGTGTCTGATGGGGATCAGTGGTGTTTGATGGAGGTCAGTGGTATCTGATGAGGGTCAGGGGTATCTGATGAGGGTCAGTGGTGTCTGATGGGGGTCAATAGTGTCTGATGGGGTCAGTGGTGTCTGATGGGGTCAGTGGTGTCTGATGGGGTCAGTGGTGTCTGATGGGGCTCAGTGGTGTCTGATGGGGCTCGGTGGTGTCTGATGGGGCTCGGTGTTGTCTGATGGGGCTCAGTGTTGTCTGATGGGGCTCAGTGTTGTCTGATGGGGGTCAGCGGTGTCTGATGGGGGTCAGCGGTGTCTGATGTGGGTCAGCGGTGTCTGATGGGGGTCAGTGGTGTCTGATGGGGTCAATGGTATCAGATGAGGGTCAGCGGTGTCTGATGGGGTCAGCGGTGTCTGATGGGGTCAGTGTTGTCTGATGGGGCTCAGTGGTGTCTGATGGGGGTCAGTGTTGTCTGATGGGGCTCAGTGGTGTCTGATGGGGCTCAGTGGTGTCTGATGGGGGTCAGCAGTGTCTGATGGGGGTCAGCGGTGTCTGATGGGGCTCAGTGTTGTCTGATGGGGGTCAGTGGTGTCTGATGGGGTCAATGGTATCTGATGGGGGTCAGTGGTATCTGATGAGGGTCAGTGGTACCTGATGGGGTCAGTGGTGTCTGATGGTCTTAGTGGTATCTGATAGGCTCAGTGGTGTCTGATGGGGCTCGGTGTTGTCTGATGGGGCTCAGTGTTGTCTGATGGGGCTCAGTGTTGTCTGATGGGGGTCAGCGGTGTCTGATGAGGGTCAGTGGTGTCTGATGGGGTCAGCGGTGTCTGATGGGGATCAGTGGTATCTGATGAGGGTCAGGGGTGTCTAATGAGGGTCAGGGGTGTCTAATGAGGGTCAGTGGTGTCTGATGGGGTCAATAGTGTCTGATGGGGGTCAATAGTGTCTGATGGGGTCAGTGGTGTCTGATGGGGTCAGTGGTGTCTGATGGGGCTCAGTGGTGTCTGATGGGGCTCAGTGGTGTCTGATGGGGGTCAGTGGTGTCTGATGGGGCTCGGTGTTGTCTGATGGGGCTCAGTGTTGTCTGATGGGGCTCAGTGTTGTCTGATGGGGCTCAGTGTTGTCTGATGGGGGTCAGCGGTGTCTGATGGGGGTCAGCGGTGTCTGATGGGGGTCAGCGGTGTCTGATGGGGGTCAGTGGTGTCTGATGGGGTCAATGGTATCAGATGAGGGTCAGTGGTGTCTGATGGGGTCAGCGGTGTCTGATGGGGGTCAGTGGTATCTGATGAGGGTCAGGGGTCTCCGATGGGGGTCAGTGGTGTCTGATAGGGGTCAGTGGTGTCTGATGGGGCTCAGTGGTGTCTGATGGGGCTCAGTGGTGTCTGATGGGGCTCAGTGGTGTCTGATGGGGCTCAGTGTTGTCTGATGGGGGTCAGCGGTGTCTGATGGGGGTCAGCGGTGTCTGATGGAGCTCAGTGTTGTCTGATGGGGGGTCAGTGGTGTCTGATGGGGGTCAGTGGTGTCTGATGTGGTCAATGGTGTCTGATGGGGTCAGCGGTGTCTGATGGGGGTCAGCGGTGTCTGATGGGGCTCAGTGTTGTCTGATGGGGGTCAGTGGTGTCTGATGGGGTCAATGGTATCAGATGAGGGTCAGTGGTGTCTGATGGGGTCAGCGGTGTCTGATGGGGGTCAGTGGTATCTGATGAGGGTCAGGGGTGTCCGATGGGGGTCAGTGGTGTCTGATGGGGCTCAGTGGTGTCTGATGGGGCTCAGTGGTGTCTGATGGGGCTCAGTGGTGTCTGATGGGGGTCAGTGGTGTCTGATGGGGTCAATGGTATTAGATGAGGGTCAGTGGTGTCTGATGGGGTCAGCGGTGTCTGATGGGGGTCAGTGGTATCTGATGAGGGTCAGGGGTGTCCGATAGGGGTCAGTGGTGTCTGATGGGGTCAGTGGTGTCTGATGGGGCTCAGTGGTGTCTGATGGGGCTCAGTGGTGTCTGATGGGGTTCAGCGGTGTCTGATGGGGCTCAGTGGTGTCTGATGGGGTTCAGCGGTGTCTGATGGGGTTCAGCGGTGTCTGATGGGGTCAGTGTTGTCTGATGGGGGTCAGTGTTGTCTGATGGGGGTCAGCGGTGTCTGATGGGGTCAGTGTTGTCTGATGGGGGTCAGTGTTGTCTGATGGGGTCAGTGGTGTCTGATGGGGGTCAGTGTTGTCTGATGGGGGTCAGCGGTGTCTGATGGGGTCAGTGTTGTCTGATGGGGCTCAGTGGTGTCTGATGGGGTTCAGTGTTGTCTGATGGGGGTCAGCGGTGTCTGATGGGGTCAGTGTTGTCTGATGGGGGTCAGTGTTGTCTGATGGGGCTCAGTGTTGTCTGATGGGGCTCAGTGTTGTCTGATGGGGGTCAGTGGTGTCTGATGGGGGTCAGTGATGTCTGATGGGGGTCAGTGTTGTCTGATGGGGTCAATGGTGTCTGATGGGGCTCAGTGTTGTCTGATGGGGGTCAGTGGTGTCTGATGGGGGTCAGTGTTGTCTGATGGGGGTCAGTGTTGTCTGATGGGGCTCAGTGTTGTCTGATGGGGTCAATGGTGTCTGATGGGGCTCAGTGTTGTCTGATGGGGGTCAGTGGTGTCTGATGGGGGTCAGTGTTGTCTGATGGGGTCAATGGTGTCTGATGGGGCTCAGTGTTGTCTGATGGGGGTCAGTGGTGTCTGATGGGGGTCAGTGTTGTCTGATGGGGGTCAGTGTTGTCTGATGGGGCTCAGTGTTGTCTGATGGGGCTCAGTGTTGTCTGATGGGGGTCAGTGGTGTCTGATGGGGGTCAGTGATGTCTGATGGGGGTCAGTGTTGTCTGATGGGGTCAATGGTGTCTGATGGGGCTCAGTGTTGTCTGATGGGGGTCAGTGGTGTCTGATGGGGGTCAGTGTTGTCTAATGGGGGTCAGTGGTGTCTGATGGGGGTCAGTGGTGTCTGATAGGGGTCAGTGGTGTCTGATGGGGCTCAGTGGTGTCTGATGGGGCTCAGTGGTGTCTGATGGGGCTCAGTGTTGTCTGATGGGGGTCAGCGGTGTCTGATGGGGGTCAGCGGTGTCTGATGGAGCTCAGTGTTGTCTGATGGGGGGTCAGTGGTGTCTGATGGGGGTCAGTGGTGTCTGATGTGGTCAATGGTGTCTGATGGGGTCAGCGGTGTCTGATGGGGGTCAGCGGTGTCTGATGGGGCTCAGTGTTGTCTGATGGGGGTCAGTGGTGTCTGATGGGGCTCAGTGGTGTCTGATGGGGCTCAGTGGTGTCTGATGTGGTCAATGGTGTCTGATGGGGTCAGCGGTGTCTGATGGGGGTCAGCGGTGTCTGATGGGGGTCAGCGGTGTCTGATGGGGCTCAGTGTTGTCTGATGGGGGTCAGCGGTGTCTGATGGGGGTCAGCGGTGTCTGATGGGGGTCAGCGGTGTCTGATGGGGGTCAGTGGTGTCTGATGGGGTCAATGGTATCAGATGAGGGTCAGTGGTGTCTGATGGGGTCAGCGGTGTCTGATGGGGGTCAGTGGTATCTGATGAGGGTCAGGGGTCTCCAATGGGGGTCAGTGGTGTCTGATAGGGGTCAGTGGTGTCTGATGGGGCTCAGTGGTGTCTGATGGGGCTCAGTGGTGTCTGATGGGGCTCAGTGGTGTCTGATGGGGCTCAGTGTTGTCTGATGGGGGTCAGCGGTGTCTGATGGGGGTCAGCGGTGTCTGATGGAGCTCAGTGTTGTCTGATGGGGGGTCAGTGGTGTCTGATGGGGGTCAGTGGTGTCTGATGTGGTCAATGGTGTCTGATGGGGTCAGCGGTGTCTGATGGGGGTCAGCGGTGTCTGATGGGGCTCAGTGTTGTCTGATGGGGGTCAGTGGTGTCTGATGGGGTCAATGGTATCAGATGAGGGTCAGTGGTGTCTGATGGGGTCAGCGGTGTCTGATGGGGGTCAGTGGTATCTGATGAGGGTCAGGGGTGTCCGATGGGGGTCAGTGGTGTCTGATGGGGCTCAGTGGTGTCTGATGGGGCTCAGTGGTGTCTGATGGGGCTCAGTGGTGTCTGATGGGGCTCAGTGGTGTCTGATGGGGGTCAGTGGTGTCTGATGGGGTCAATGGTATTAGATGAGGGTCAGTGGTGTCTGATGGGGTCAGCGGTGTCTGATGGGGGTCAGTGGTATCTGATGAGGGTCAGGGGTGTCCGATAGGGGTCAGTGGTGTCTGATGGGGTCAGTGGTGTCTGATGGGGCTCAGTGGTGTCTGATGGGGCTCAGTGGTGTCTGATGGGGCTCAGTGGTGTCTGATGGGGCTCAGTGGTGTCTGATGGGGTTCAGCGGTGTCTGATGGGGCTCAGTGGTGTCTGATGGGGTTCAGCGGTGTCTGATGGGGTTCAGCGGTGTCTGATGGGGTCAGTGTTGTCTGATGGGGGTCAGTGTTGTCTGATGGGGGTCAGCGGTGTCTGATGGGGTCAGTGTTGTCTGATGGGGGTCAGTGTTGTCTGATGGGGTCAGTGGTGTCTGATGGGGGTCAGTGTTGTCTGATGGGGGTCAGCGGTGTCTGATGGGGTCAGTGTTGTCTGATGGGGCTCAGTGGTGTCTGATGGGGTTCAGTGTTGTCTGATGGGGGTCAGCGGTGTCTGATGGGGTCAGTGTTGTCTGATGGGGGTCAGTGTTGTCTGATGGGGCTCAGTGTTGTCTGATGGGGCTCAGTGTTGTCTGATGGGGGTCAGTGGTGTCTGATGGGGGTCAGTGATGTCTGATGGGGGTCAGTGTTGTCTGATGGGGTCAATGGTGTCTGATGGGGCTCAGTGTTGTCTGATGGGGGTCAGTGGTGTCTGATGGGGGTCAGTGTTGTCTGATGGGGGTCAGTGTTGTCTGATGGGGCTCAGTGTTGTCTGATGGGGTCAATGGTGTCTGATGGGGCTCAGTGTTGTCTGATGGGGGTCAGTGGTGTCTGATGGGGGTCAGTGTTGTCTGATGGGGTCAATGGTGTCTGATGGGGCTCAGTGTTGTCTGATGGGGGTCAGTGGTGTCTGATGGGGGTCAGTGTTGTCTGATGGGGGTCAGTGTTGTCTGATGGGGCTCAGTGTTGTCTGATGGGGCTCAGTGTTGTCTGATGGGGGTCAGTGGTGTCTGATGGGGGTCAGTGATGTCTGATGGGGGTCAGTGTTGTCTGATGGGGTCAATGGTGTCTGATGGGGCTCAGTGTTGTCTGATGGGGGTCAGTGGTGTCTGATGGGGGTCAGTGTTGTCTAATGGGGGTCAGTGGTGTCTGATGGGGGTCAGTGTTGTCTGATGGGGTCAATGGTGTCTGATGGGGCTCAGTGTTGTCTGATGGGGGTCAGTGGTGTCTGATGGGGGTCAGTGATGTCTGATGGGGGTCAGTGTTGTCTGATGGGGTCAATGGTGTCTGATGGGGGTCAGTGATGTCTGATGGGGGTCAGTGTTGTCTGATGGGGGTCAATGGTGTCTGATGGGGGTCAGTGTTGTCTGATGGGGTCAGTGTTGTCTGATGGGGCTCAGTGTTGTCTGATGGGGCTCAGCGTTGTCTGATGGGGCTCAGCGTTGTCTGATGGGGGTCAGCGGTGTCTGATGGGGGTCAGCGGTGTCTGATGGGGGTCAGCGGTGTCTGATGGGGGTCAGTGGTGTCTGATGGGGTCAATGGTATCAGATGAGGGTCAGTGGTGTCTGATGGGGTCAGCGGTGTCTGATGGGGGTCAGCGGTGTCTGATGGGGGTCAGCGGTGTCTGATGGGGGTCAGTGGTGTCTGATGGGGTCAATGGTATCAGATGAGGGTCAGTGGTGTCTGATGGGGTCAGCAGTGTCTGATAGGGGTCAGTGGTGTCTGATGGGGCTCAGTGGTGTCTGATGGGGCTCAGTGGTGTCTGATGGGGCTCAGTGTTGTCTGATGGGGCTCAGTGTTGTCTGATGGGGCTCAGTGTTGTCTGATGGGGGTCAGCGGTGTCTGATGGGGGTCAGCGGTGTCTGATGGGGGTCAGCGGTGTCTGATGGAGCTCAGTGTTGTCTGATGGGGGGTCAGTGGTGTCTGATGGGGGTCAGTGGTGTCTGATGTGGTCAATGGTGTCTGATGGGGTCAGCGGTGTCTGATGGGGGTCAGCGGTGTCTGATGGGGCTCAGTGTTGTCTGATGGGGGTCAGTGGTGTCTGATGGGGTCAATGGTATCAGATGAGGGTCAGTGGTGTCTGATGGGGTCAGCGGTGTCTGATGGGGGTCAGTGGTATCTGATGAGGGTCAGGGGTGTCCGATGGGGGTCAGTGGTGTCTGATGGGGTCAGTGGTGTCTGATGGGGTCAGTGGTGTCTGATGGGGCTCAGTGGTGTCTGATGGGGCTCAGTGGTGTCTGATGGGGCTCAGTGGTGTCTGATGGGGCTCAGTGGTGTCTGATGGGGGTCAGTGGTGTCTGATGGGGTCAATGGTGTCTGATGGGGTCAGCGGTGTCTGATGGGGGTCAGTGGTATCTGATGAGGGTCAGGGGTGTCCGATAGGAGTCAGTGGTGTCTGATGGGGCTCAGTGGTGTCTGATGGGGCTCAGTGGTGTCTGATGGGGTTCAGCGGTGTCTGATGGGGGTCAGCGGTGTCTGATGGGGTCAGTGTTGTCTGATGGGGATCAGTGTTGTCTGATGGGGGTCAGCGGTGTCTGATGGGGGTCAGTGTTGTCTGATGGGGGTCAGCGGTGTCTGATGGGGTCAGTGTTGTCTGATGGGGCTCAGTGGTGTCTGATGGGGTTCAGTGTTGTCTGATGGGGGTCAGCGGTGTCTGATGGGGGTCAGCGGTGTCTGATGGGGGTCAGCGGTGTCTGATGGGGGTCAGTGTTGTCTGATGGGGGTCAGTGTTGTCTGATGGGGGTCAGTGTTGTCTGATGGGGGTCAGTGTTGTCTGATGGGGTCAGTGGTGTCTGATGGGGTCAGTGGTGTCTGATGGGGTCAGTGGTGTCTGATGGGGGTCAGTGTTGTCTGATGGGGTCAGTGGTGTCTGATGGGGCTCAGTGTTGTCTGATGGGGCTCAGCGTTGTCTGATGGGGCTCAGTGTTGTCTGATGGGGTCAGTGGTGTCTGATGGGGGTCAGTGTTGTCTGATGGGGTCAGTGGTGTCTGATGGGGTCAGTGGTGTCTGATGGGGCTCAGTGTTGTCTGATGGGGCTCAGTGTTGTCTGATGGGGCTCAGTGTTGTCTGATGGGGTCAGTGTTGTCTGATGGGGCTCAGTGTTGTCTGATGGGGGTCAGTGTTGTCTGATGGGGCTCAGTGTTGTCTGATGGGGCTCAGTGTTGTCTGATGGGGGTCAGTGGTGTCTGATGGGGGTCAGTGGTGTCTGATGGGGTTAGTGGTGTCTGATGGGGTCAGTGGTGTCTGATGGGGCTCAGTGTTGTCTGATGGGGCTCAGTGTTGTCTGATGGGGCTCAGTGTTGTCTGATGGGGGTCAGTGTTGTCTGATGGGGGTCAGTGGTGTCTGATGGGGTCAATGGTGTCTGATGGGGGTCAGTGTTGTCTGATGGGGGTCAGTGTTGTCTGATGGGGTCAGTGTTGTCTGATGGGGGTCAGTGTTGTCTGATGGGGGTCAGTGGTGTCTGATGGGGGTCAGTGGTGTCTGATGGGGGTCAGTGGTGTCTGATGGGGGTCAGTGTTGTCTGATGGGGGTCAGTGTTGTCTGATGGGGTCAGTGTTGTCTGATGGGGGTCAGTGTTGTCTGATGGGGTCAGTGGTGTCTGATGGGGGTCATTGTTGTCTGATGGGGGTCATTGTTGTCTGATGGGGGTCAGTGTTGTCTGATGGGGGTCAGTGTTGTCTGATGGGGCTCAGTGTTGTCTGATGGGGCTCAGTGTTGTCTGATGGGGCTCAGTGTTGTCTGATGGGGGTCAGTGGTGTCTGATGGGGGTCAGTGATGTCTGATGGGGGTCAGTGTTGTCTGATGGGGCTCAGTGTTGTCTGATGGGGGTCAGTGGTGTCTGATGGGGGTCAGTGTTGTCTGATGGGGGTCAGTGGTGTCTGATGGGGGTCAGTGTTGTCTGATGGGGCTCAGTGTTGTCTGATGGGGGTCAGTGGTGTCTGATGGGGGTCAGTGGTGTCTGATGGGGGTCAGTGGTGTCTGATGGGGTCAATGGTGTCTGATGGGGGTCAGTGATGTCTGATGGGGGTCAGTGATGTCTGATGGGGGTCAGTGTTGTCTGATGGGGGTCAGTGTTGTCTGATGGGGGTCAATGGTGTCTGATGGGGGTCAGTGTTGTCTGATGGGGCTTAGTGTTGTCTGATGGGGCTCAGTGTTGTCTGATGGGGGTCAGCGGTGTCTGATGGGGGTCAGCGGTGTCTGATGGGGGTCAGCGGTGTCTGATGGGGGTCAGTGGTGTCTGATGGGGTCAATGGTATCAGATGAGGGTCAGTGGTGTCTGATGGGGTCAGCGGTGTCTGATGGGGGTCAGTGGTATCTGATGAGGGTCAGGGGTGTCCGATGGGGGTCAGTGGTGTCTGATAGGGGTCAGTGGTGTCTGATGGGGCTCAGTGGTGTCTGATGGGGCTCAGTGTTGTCTGATGGGGGTCAGCGGTGTCTGATGGGGGTCAGCGGTGTCTGATGGAGCTCAGTGTTGTCTGATGGGGGTCAGTAGTGTCTGATGGGGGTCAGTGGTGTCTGATGTGGTCAATGGTGTCTGATGGGGTCAGCGGTGTCTGATGGGGGTCAGCGGTGTCTGATGGGGCTCAGTGTTGTCTGATGGGGGTCAGTGGTGTCTGATGGGGTCAATGGTATCAGATGAGGGTCAGTGGTGTCTGATGGGGTCAGCGGTGTCTGATGGGGGTCAGTGGTATCTGATGAGGGTCAGGGGTGTCCGATGGGGGTCAGTGGTGTCTGATGGGGCTCAGTGGTGTCTGATGGGGCTCAGTGGTGTCTGATGGGGCTCAGTGGTGTCTGATGGGGCTCAGTGGTGTCTGATGGGGCTCAGTGGTGTCTGATGGGGCTCAGTGGTGTCTGATGGGGTCAATGGTATCAGATGAGGGTCAGTGGTGTCTGATGAGGGTCAGTGGTGTCTGATGGGGTCAGCGGTGTCTGCTGGGGGTCAGTGGTATCTGATGAGGGTCAGGGGTGTCCGATAGGGGTCAGTGGTGTCTGATGGGGTCAGTGGTGTCTGATGGGGCTCAGTGGTGTCTGATGGGGCTCAGTGGTGTCTGATGGGGCTCAGTGGTGTCTGATGGGGCTCAGTGGTGTCTGATGGGGGTCAGTGGTGTCTGATGGGGCTCAGTGTTGTCTGATGGGGTTCAGCGGTGTCTGATGGGGGTCAGCGGTGTCTGATGGGGGTCAGCGGTGTCTGATGGGGTCAGTGTTGTCTGATGGGGGTCAGTGTTGTCTGATGGGGGTCAGCGGTGTCTGATGGGGTCAGTGTTGTCTGATGGGGGTCAGTGTTGTCTGATGGGGTCAGTGGTGTCTGATGGGGGTCAGTGTTGTCTGATGGGGTCAGTGGTGTCTGATGGGGCTCAGTGGTGTCTGATGGGGCTCAGTGGTGTCTGATGGGGCTCAGTGTTGTCTGATGGGGGTCAGCGGTGTCTGATGGGGGTCAGCGGTGTCTGATGGAGCTCAGTGTTGTCTGATGGGGGTCAGTAGTGTCTGATGGGGGTCAGTGGTGTCTGATGTGGTCAATGGTGTCTGATGGGGTCAGCGGTGTCTGATGGGGGTCAGCGGTGTCTGATGGGGCTCAGTGTTGTCTGATGGGGGTCAGTGGTGTCTGATGGGGTCAATGGTATCAGATGAGGGTCAGTGGTGTCTGATGGGGTCAGCGGTGTCTGATGGGGGTCAGTGGTATCTGATGAGGGTCAGGGGTGTCCGATGGGGGTCAGTGGTGTCTGATGGGGCTCAGTGGTGTCTGATGGGGCTCAGTGGTGTCTGATGGGGCTCAGTGGTGTCTGATGGGGCTCAGTGGTGTCTGATGGGGCTCAGTGGTGTCTGATGGGGCTCAGTGGTGTCTGATGGGGGTCAGTGGTGTCTGATGGGGTCAATGGTATCAGATGAGGGTCAGTGGTGTCTGATGGGGTCAGCGGTGTCTGCTGGGGGTCAGTGGTATCTGATGAGGGTCAGGGGTGTCCGATAGGGGTCAGTGGTGTCTGATGGGGTCAGTGGTGTCTGATGGGGCTCAGTGGTGTCTGATGGGGCTCAGTGGTGTCTGATGGGGCTCAGTGGTGTCTGATGGGGCTCAGTGGTGTCTGATGGGGGTCAGTGGTGTCTGATGGGGCTCAGTGTTGTCTGATGGGGTTCAGCGGTGTCTGATGGGGGTCAGCGGTGTCTGATGGGGCTCAGTGGTGTCTGATGGGGGTCAGTGTTGTCTGATTGGGGTCAGTGTTGTCTGATGGGGCTCAGTGTTGTCTGATAGGGGTCAGTGTTGTCTGATGGGGGTCAGTGGTGTCTGATGGGGTCAGTGGTGTCTGATGGGGGGTCAGTGGTGTCTGATGGGGGTCAGTGGTGTCTGATGGGGGTCAGTGTTGTCTGATGGGGGTCAGTGGTGTCTGATGGGGCTCAGTGTTGTCTGATGGGGTCAGTGGTCTCTGATGGGGGTCAGTGGTGTCTGATGGGGTCAGTGGTGTCTGATGGGGTCAGTGGTGTCTGATGGGGTCAGTGGTGTCTGATGGGGCTCAGTGTTGTCTGATGGGGCTCAGTGTTGTCTGATGGGGCTCAGTGTTGTCTGATGGGGGTCAATGGTGTCTGATGGGGGTCAGTGATGTCTGATGGGGGTCAGTGTTGTCTGATGGGGGTCAATGGTGTCTGATGGGGATCAGTGTTGTCTGATGGGGGTCAGCGGTGTCTGATGGGGCTCAGTGTTGTCTGATGGGGCTCAGTGTTGTCTGATGGGGTCAGTGGTGTCTGATGGGGTCAGTGGTGTCTGATGGGGTCAGTGGTGTCTGATGGGGCTCAGTGGTGTCTGATGGGGCTCAGTGGTGTCTGATGGGGCTCAGTGGTGTCTGATGGGGCTCAGTGGTGTCTGATGGGGCTCAGTGGTGTCTGATGGGGGTCAGTGGTGTCTGATGGGGTCAATGGTGTCTGATGGGGTCAGCGGTGTCTGATGGGGGTCAGTGGTATCTGATGAGGGTCAGGGGTGTCCGATAGGAGTCAGTGGTGTCTGATGGGGCTCAGTGGTGTCTGATGGGGCTCAGTGGTGTCTGATGGGGTTCAGCGGTGTCTGATGGGGGTCAGCGGTGTCTGATGGGGTCAGTGTTGTCTGATGGGGATCAGTGTTGTCTGATGGGGGTCAGCGGTGTCTGATGGGGGTCAGTGTTGTCTGATGGGGGTCAGCGGTGTCTGATGGGGTCAGTGTTGTCTGATGGGGCTCAGTGGTGTCTGATGGGGTTCAGTGTTGTCTGATGGGGGTCAGCGGTGTCTGATGGGGGTCAGCGGTGTCTGATGGGGGTCAGTGTTGTCTGATGGGGGTCAGTGTTGTCTGATGGGGGTCAGTGTTGTCTGATGGGGGTCAGTGTTGTCTGATGGGGTCAGTGGTGTCTGATGGGGTCAGTGGTGTCTGATGGGGTCAGTGGTGTCTGATGGGGGTCAGTGTTGTCTGATGGGGTCAGTGGTGTCTGATGGGGCTCAGTGTTGTCTGATGGGGGTCAGTGTTGTCTGATGGGGCTCAGTGTTGTCTGATGGGGGTCAGTGGTGTCTGATGGGGGTCAGTGGTGTCTGATGGGGGTCAGTGGTGTCTGATGGGGTTAGTGGTGTCTGATGGGGTCAGTGGTGTCTGATGGGGCTCAGTGTTGTCTGATGGGGCTCAGTGTTGTCTGATGGGGCTCAGTGTTGTCTGATGGGGGTCAGTGTTGTCTGATGGGGGTCAGTGGTGTCTGATGGGGTCAATGGTGTCTGATGGGGGTCAGTGTTGTCTGATGGGGGTCAGTGTTGTCTGATGGGGGTCAGTGTTGTCTGATGGGGTCAGTGTTGTCTGATGGGGGTCAGTGTTGTCTGATGGGGGTCAGTGGTGTCTGATGGGGGTCAGTGGTGTCTGATGGGGGTCAGTGGTGTCTGATGGGGGTCAGTGTTGTCTGATGGGGGTCAGTGTTGTCTGATGGGGTCAGTGGTGTCTGATGGGGGTCAGTGTTGTCTGATGGGGTCAGTGGTGTCTGATGGGGGTCAGTGGTGTCTGATGGGGGTCAGTGGTGTCTGATGGGGGTCAGTGTTGTCTGATGGGGGTCAGTGTTGTCTGATGGGGGTCAGTGGTGTCTGATGGGGGTCAGTGTTGTCTGATGGGGTCAATGGTGTCTGATGGGGGTCAGTGGTGTCTGATGGGGGTCAGTGATGTCTGATGGGGGTCAGTGTTGTCTGATGGGGTCAATGGTGTCTGATGGGGGTCAGTGATGTCTGATGGGGGTCAGTGTTGTCTGATGGGGGTCAATGGTGTCTGATGGGGGTCAGTGTTGTCTGATGGGGTCAGTGTTGTCTGATGGGGCTCAGTGTTGTCTGATGGGGCTCAGTGTTGTCTGATGGGGGTCAGCGGTGTCTGATGGGGGTCAGCGGTGTCTGATGGGGGTCAGCGGTGTCTGATGGGGGTCAGTGGTGTCTGATGGGGTCAATGGTATCAGATGAGGGTCAGTGGTGTCTGATGGGGTCAGCGGTGTCTGATGGGGGTCAGTGGTATCTGATGAGGGTCAGGGGTGTCCGATGGGGGTCAGTGGTGTCTGATAGGGGTCAGTGGTGTCTGATGGGGCTCAGTGGTGTCTGATGGGGCTCAGTGTTGTCTGATGGGGGTCAGCGGTGTCTGATGGGGGTCAGCGGTGTCTGATGGAGCTCAGTGTTGTCTGATGGGGGTCAGTAGTGTCTGATGGGGGTCAGTGGTGTCTGATGTGGTCAATGGTGTCTGATGGGGTCAGCGGTGTCTGATGGGGGTCAGTGTTGTCTGATGGGGGTCAGTGTTGTCTGATGGGGGTCAGTGGTGTCTGATGGGGTCAATGGTGTCTGATGGGGGTCAGTGTTGTCTGATGGGGGTCAGTGTTGTCTGATGGGGGTCAGTGTTGTCTGATGGGGTCAGTGTTGTCTGATGGGGGTCAGTGTTGTCTGATGGGGGTCAGTGGTGTCTGATGGGGGTCAGTGGTGTCTGATGGGGGTCAGTGGTGTCTGATGGGGGTCAGTGTTGTCTGATGGGGGTCAGTGTTGTCTGATGGGGTCAGTGGTGTCTGATGGGGGTCAGTGTTGTCTGATGGGGTCAGTGGTGTCTGATGGGGGTCAGTGGTGTCTGATGGGGGTCAGTGGTGTCTGATGGGGGTCAGTGTTGTCTGATGGGGGTCAGTGTTGTCTGATGGGGGTCAGTGGTGTCTGATGGGGGTCAGTGTTGTCTGATGGGGTCAATGGTGTCTGATGGGGGTCAGTGGTGTCTGATGGGGGTCAGTGATGTCTGATGGGGGTCAGTGTTGTCTGATGGGGTCAATGGTGTCTGATGGGGGTCAGTGATGTCTGATGGGGGTCAGTGTTGTCTGATGGGGGTCAATGGTGTCTGATGGGGGTCAGTGTTGTCTGATGGGGTCAGTGTTGTCTGATGGGGCTCAGTGTTGTCTGATGGGGCTCAGTGTTGTCTGATGGGGGTCAGCGGTGTCTGATGGGGGTCAGCGGTGTCTGATGGGGGTCAGCGGTGTCTGATGGGGGTCAGTGGTGTCTGATGGGGTCAATGGTATCAGATGAGGGTCAGTGGTGTCTGATGGGGTCAGCGGTGTCTGATGGGGGTCAGTGGTATCTGATGAGGGTCAGGGGTGTCCGATGGGGGTCAGTGGTGTCTGATAGGGGTCAGTGGTGTCTGATGGGGCTCAGTGGTGTCTGATGGGGCTCAGTGTTGTCTGATGGGGGTCAGCGGTGTCTGATGGGGGTCAGCGGTGTCTGATGGAGCTCAGTGTTGTCTGATGGGGGTCAGTAGTGTCTGATGGGGGTCAGTGGTGTCTGATGTGGTCAATGGTGTCTGATGGGGTCAGCGGTGTCTGATGGGGGTCAGCGGTGTCTGATGGGGCTCAGTGTTGTCTGATGGGGGTCAGTGGTGTCTGATGGGGTCAATGGTATCAGATGAGGGTCAGTGGTGTCTGATGGGGTCAGCGGTGTCTGATGGGGGTCAGTGGTATCTGATGAGGGTCAGGGGTGTCCGATGGGGGTCAGTGGTGTCTGATGGGGTCAGTGGTGTCTGATGGGGCTCAGTGGTGTCTGATGGGGCTCAGTGGTGTCTGATGGGGCTCAGTGGTGTCTGATGGGGCTCAGTGGTGTCTGATGGGGCTCAGTGGTGTCTGATGGGGTCAATGGTATCAGATGAGGGTCAGTGGTGTCTGATGGGGTCAGCGGTGTCTGCTGGGGGTCAGTGGTATCTGATGAGGGTCAGGGGTGTCCGATAGGGGTCAGTGGTGTCTGATGGGGTCAGTGGTGTCTGATGGGGCTCAGTGGTGTCTGATGGGGCTCAGTGGTGTCTGATGGGGCTCAGTGGTGTCTGATGGGGCTCAGTGGTGTCTGATGGGGGTCAGTGGTGTCTGATGGGGCTCAGTGTTGTCTGATGGGGTTCAGCGGTGTCTGATGGGGGTCAGCGGTGTCTGATGGGGGTCAGCGGTGTCTGATGGGGGTCAGTGTTGTCTGATGGGGGTCAGTGTTGTCTGATGGGGGTCAGCGGTGTCTGATGGGGTCAGTGTTGTCTGATGGGGGTCAGTGTTGTCTGATGGGGTCAGTGGTGTCTGATGGGGGTCAGTGGTGTCTGATGGGGGTCAGCGGTGTCTGATGAGGGTCAGTGTTGTCTGATGGGGCTCAGTGGTGTCTGATGGGGTTCAGTGTTGTCTGATGGGGTCAGTGTTGTCTGATGGGGGTCAGCGGTGTCTGATGGGGCTCAGTGTTGTCTGATGGGGGTCAGTGGTGTCTGATGGGGCTCAGTGGTGTCTGATGGGGCTCAGTGTTGTCTGATGGGGCTCAGTGTTGTCTGATGGGGTCAGTGGTGTCTGATGGGGGTCAGTGTTGTCTGATGGGGGTCAGTGTTGTCTGATGGGGCTCAGTGTTGTCTGATAGGGGTCAGTGTTGTCTGATGGGGGTCAGTGGTGTCTGATGGGGTCAGTGGTGTCTGATGGGGGGTCAGTGGTGTCTGATGGGGGTCAGTGTTGTCTGATGGGGTCAGTGGTGTCTGATGGGGTCAGTGTTGTCTGATGGGGTCAGTGTTGTCTGATGGGGCTCAGTGTTGTCTGATGGGGGTCAGTGGTGTCTGATGGGGCTCAGTGTTGTCTGATGGGGTCAGTGGTCTCTGATGGGGGTCAGTGTTGTCTGATGGGGTCAGTGGTGTCTGATGGGGTCAGTGGTGTCTGATGGGGCTCAGTGTTGTCTGATGGGGCTCAGTGATGTCTGATGGGGGTCAGTGTTGTCTGATGGGGGTCAATGGTGTCTGATGGGGGTCAGTGATGTCTGATGGGGGTCAGTGTTGTCTGATGGGGGTCAGTGTTGTCTGATGGGGGTCAATGGTGTCTGATGGGGGTCATTGGTGTCTGATGGGGGTCATTGGTGTCTGATGGGGGTCAGTGGTGTCTGATGGGGGTCAGTGGTGTCTGATGGGGGTCAGTGTTGTCTGATGGGGGTCAGTGTTGTCTGATGGGGGTCAGTGTTGTCTGATGGGGGTCAGTGTTGTCTGATGGGGCTCAGTGTTGTCTGATGGGGCTCAGTGTTGTCTGATGGGGCTCAGTGTTGTCTGATGGGGCTCAGTGTTGTCTGATGGGGCTCAGTGTTGTCTGATGGGGCTCAGTGATGTCTGATGGGGGTCAGTGTTGTCTGATGGGGGTCAGCGGTGTCTGATCCGCAGTTTAATTACCATAATAACCGATCCTGCCATAAAAGTTCCTGTTCCTGCACTTCCTGTTATAGGGTGACAACGCTCTGTCCCCGTCTCTCAGCAATGACCTGCAGCTGGAGACAATGCATGTAGACAGGAAGTCTCTGAAAGAGACTGCAGGGGATCTGCAGCACGGAGATACAAAAAATGGTGGAAAAAAAAAGTTACAACTGGATTCTCTATAAAAAACAAACAAACAATTTTTTGATTGTTTATAATACACCGCACTGAGCAAACTAACTTTCACCCAGTTGGGTTTGACTTAAAGAAGATGGATGGGGGAGGGGGGGGGTGGGGGGAATCCGGCTGGTGAACGGAGAAGTGCACTTCTCCTCCGAGGGGCTCCCGCTGCACCATTCTGGAACACTGAATGTTGTCAGATAAAAGCACCTGAACCCGCGCACATTCCTTCCTCAATGTTCTGTGAGCCGAGAGTCCCCGGCACAGGAGGATCATTAATCACAGTTCAGTACCTCTGACAGGTGGATTCCGAGTGATTGACAGGCAGGAGAGAGAGAACCGCAAGATGGCGAGAGAAACGTAAACAGACGAGTCACAGCGATCGACTCCCACCGCCATCACCTCATTACAAGGAGACTTCTGGGTATATATATATATAGTGAGTACACATACAATAGAGGAAGTCTCCATCATCATCCATATTTCCTCAGAAGTATTTTATTCTATGCAAACATACATTGATTTGTATCAGTATCTCTGTGTAGCGAGGTCCCCGACCTCTAGAGGCCTAATGGTGACCTCCAGAGTTAGGGAGAGCTGACATCCTTCTGTGTAGAGCAGGTTACAAGACATGGGGGGTGTAATAAAAGCTGAAGTGATGGGCGCCAGACACTTTTTGAATGCAAAGAGATTTATTGTCTCTTGAACAAGAACTGTGGGAGAGGGTTAGGGCCAAGACACCCTTAGATAGATGCAATGACAATTGTCAGACTCCGAGACTTCTATAGGTAGACAGCTATACAGGTGAAGGCCTCCAGCCAGACACCACTTCTGTATAGGTAGGACCACTGTCTCCTATGGCAACAAATCTTGTAACAGTCACTAATAGTAGTTGTATTTAACTATTGGTAACACAAATAGTTCTCCTTGCACTCTACAGTCTCTCACTGTAGGTCTTCACTCACTGAGCTCCCCGTCTCTCAGACCCAATCGCCACTGAATCTCCTGACCTTATCCATTTTCCATAACTCGATATCTTCCTCAAGCATCACCGCCGCTTCCCTGCTGCAGGGACCCTGCACAACCATCAGGGACCCGGGACCCCGCACAGCCACCAAGGACCCCACACAGGGACCAGGGACCCTGCACAGTCAGGGCCGCCATCAGGAATTTTGGGGCCCCTTACACAGCTTCAGGCATGGGCCCCCTGGAGCAGAGGAGAACCGGGGGGGGGGGGGGTGCTGCCCTCGAAAATTGAGAAGTGTGCTGACGAACAAGAAAAATCCGGGGCCTCTAGGGACCGCTGGGCCCCTTGCAAAAAAAAATTTAAAAACAAAAACATTTTATAAAAAAAACAAAAGGGGGGTTGCCATCCGGGGCCCTGGAGACCTCCGGGCCTCTGGGGACCTCTGGGCCCCTTACAAAAAAAAAAAAAAGAAAGAAAAAATAATAAAAAAATGTATAAAAAAATAAAAAAGAGGGGGTTTCCATCCGGGGCCCTAGGGACCTCTGGGCCCCTTTCAAAAATAAAAAATTAATAAAATAAAAATGAAAAAAATTAATAAAAAAAGGGGTGTTGCCTTTCGGACCCCTGGGGACCTCCAGGCTTCTTACAGGTGTACTGCCTGTACCCCCCTGATGGCGGCCCTGCTCACAGCCACCAGAGACCCCGCGCAGGGACCAGGGACCCCGCACAGCCACCAGGGGCCCCGCACAGCCACCAGGGGCCCCGAATAGTCACTTGAGAAGGAAGGGGTGGGACAATTTTAGATGGAGGGGGCGCCAAATTTTAGTCTTGCCTAGGGCAGCACAAAACCAAAATACACCACTGAAATACACAAACCTGTACACACACAAGGCTCTGGCCCCTCTCAGTACACAAACAGCCCCCCTCCCTTTCCCTCACAGCCCCTACTTGTAAAGAAGATCGTCCTACCTAGTCCCAGGTCATTTTCACAAAGCAGGCATGTTGCTGAGAAGCACAGTACAGATCACACGAGGGGTGCACATGCACATAGTAGCCAGAGGTGGCAGTAAAGAGTTCGATGTCTGAGCTCAGAGACATGAGAATAGCAGAAGCTATAAAAACATTTCTAGAATGCACAGCACTGCTCCCTCCACCCGTCCTGCCTTCTTCTGGCCCTGGCGAGCCCCTCGGGCCACGAGGCCCCTTACACTTCTGACTGCTGTACCCCCCTGATGGCGGCCCTGAGCATCACCCCCCGCTTCCCCACTGGGTCCCCGGCTTGGCACTCACAGATACTCCTGAAGCATCACCCCTGCTGACCCGCTGGGTCCCTGGCTTGGCACTTGGTTGGTGAGAAGTCTGCTCTGGTACTGGCTACAGCTTACTTACTGTGGTCTCCGGTAAGAAGGTGGTTGGTCCCTTAATGGCGACAGCTTCACCTCTACATCTGACCACAACTGGTTCCCTGTCCGGCTGAACCTTTACTCTCGGTTGGAATCCAATCCTGCAGTACCAACCCTGCACTGCTTCTCCTGCTTCTGGATAGGCCCTTAGACAGCTTAGCAGCCAGGTGTCCCCGGGACAGGCCTCAGGCTTCCGTCCTAGCAGCCCGGGGCGACATAACACACGTCCACCCAGACAGCCGTCCAGGTGGCACAGAACCCCCCAATCACCTGACCCCACCCAAATAAATCGGCTCCCCCAGCAGACATAAAGAAACCCGCCCCTTTTTGGCTGAGACACCCCATCCATTCATAACCTGACCTTGCCAAGCCCTATCTAATGTCACTAGCATAACGCCACCTAGTGACAGAAGAGAGAAGGTGCAGCAAATCCAGAACTAGGGAGGAATCAGTGGATCTACCAACAATTAACCAGGGCAACTACCGCCTGGCAAACTAAATTTACTAGCAACCCTGCCTAACACCGGGGTGCTACATCTGTACAGCAGAACTCAGACTAGGGGGGAAGCAACACAAGGAGGTGTCTTTAAAAAAATATTTACAGAGCTATTCATCCTGCAAAACTGCAGTAACACTCATCGTGTGTGGCTGGGGATACAATAGCGGCCTTCAGCTCCTCTGCATTGTTGGGTCTGGTGTCTCTCATCTTCCTCCACAGATTCTCTATGGGGTTTAGGTCAGGTGAGTTTGCTGGCCAATCAAGCACAGGGATCCCGTGATCATGTGACCAGGTATTGGTAGTTTTGGCAGGGTGGGAGGTGCCAAGTCCTGCTGGAAAATGAAATCAGCATCTCCATAAAGCTGGTCAGCAGAGGGAAGGATGCTAGAGGGCTGAGCTGACTTTGGACTTGATAAAACACAGAGGACCGACACCAGCTGGACGGCCACAGGCTCCAGGCACAGCTCTGCTGGCTGGCCGCAAAAAGGCTGGGAGAGAGGTGCGGGCTTCAGGAACAGCCCAGGATTTTGGTGACCCCTGGCAAATGATCATTCGACCCCCGAGGGGGTCTCGACCCTCAGGTTGAGAACCACTGCTATAGAGGATTTGTGGAGGAAGATGAGAGACATGAGACCCAACAATGCAGATGAGCTGAAGGCCGCTATTAAAGCATCCTGGTCTTCCATAACACCTCAGCAGTGCCCCAGGCTGATCGCTTCAATTCCACGCCGCATTGATGCCGTAATTCATGCAAAAGGAGCCCCGACCAAGTATTGAGTGTATACTATACTGTACATGGACAGACAACATTTCTGTATTAAAAATCCTTTTTTTTATTGGTCTTCTGTAATATTCAAATTTTCGGAGATACAGAATTTTGGGGTGTCACTCGCTGTAAGCCACAATCATCAAAATTATATAATATATCACTCTGTGTGCAACACGTTAATATATACACCCCACAACCCTCTATATACACCCTATCTCCCCCATCCCCCCTCTATATACACCCCCCCATCCTCCTCTATATATATCACTTTCTGTGCAACACATCTATATAATATATATGAGTTTCACTTCTTGAATTGAATTACTGAAATAAATAAACTTTTTGATGATATTCTAATTTTTATGAGATACACCTATGTAGCACTACCCCCTAAGGAGCTGCTGAAATTTTTGGGTCCTGCCATTACTCTCTACCTTTCAACCCCAGTACTTTGAGTCCATGACTATGATGGGAAATGCAGAACAGATGCGAGCGCCAGTCACTTTAGTATTTTTCCAATGCTTTAATAAAAGAACTTTGAAGTAGCAGTAGGATAGAGGGTTCAGGGAGGTTTCAGATACCTTTAGCAGATCACTGATGGGATTCCTTAGATTTAAAGGACAAAACAGCTTTCTTTAAAAGATCTTGAATACCCGGATAGGCCTCTCACACAGACCTAGCAGCCGGTAGGATTTCTGGATAGGCCTCTCTCACAGGACTTAGTGATCATTGGAACTCCTGGATAATCCTCTCTCACAGGACTTTGTAGACAGTAGTTAGTTACTTGTAGAACAGATTCACAGTACTAGAACCTTTAAGCCATCCGGCAGTACTGTGACTGTAGATTATCTTAGGTGCGTCCTCCAAACGAGTCACCAGGCCCTCTTGAGAGACCAGCCTTCATCCTGGTTCTCTACAGCAGGGTCCTCCCCTGGGATCTCCTCAGCTTGGCTTGGCTTCTTCCACGCAGGCAAGACAGCCTAGGACCACCTCAAGACTAGTAGGCCCCAGACAGGCTTCTGGGCCTACTTACAGAGCTTGCAGCAGCACAGCCTCAGGCCAGAAGGGCCCGAGGTAGAGAGAGAATTAACACATCGCGTCTGCCCCTTAAATACCCTCTCCCAGAATGCACAACAGCCAAGAACGTCCTACTGGGTTGTTTCTGGGAAAAGAATATTCAATACAGTTCAGCTTGCTGTATTTCTCATCCTGGCCTGTGGTACCAGTGACACCTACTGGCAACATGGAGAAATGCACAACACAAGAGCAGAAGAACAGAAGCTAAATAAACTTTGTACAATCAATCTGAGCTGTGTACAGCTCAGCCAAACAAAATTTACAACATAGCCCCTATTCTTTAGGAACAGGGTGCTACACCTGTATAGTCCATTTATATATAAAGTGTTCTCAGCTGTTTGCCTGGAATTTCAGCTTCCAAAATAACCCCCCCCCCCCCCCCCCCCCCCCAGGTCCCAACGTTCATATTCCACTGCATTGAAGATCAAAGTTTGTTGAGAGGTTTTCAGAATCCGGCACATACCCTCCGATGCCCAGGCCCCGGCCCCCCGCTTAGGGTTGCCTCCTCATCCCTTTAATCCAGGACACATATTAGTTACACGGGTTCTGAGGCTGATTTAATGCAGATAAGGCACCAACTGAGTTTAATTACCACCTTAATCAGCCACAGAACCCGTGTAATTAATGTGTGTCCTGGATTAAAGGGATGATGTGGCAACCCTACCCCCGCTATACTCTGTGCTTCTTTTGTGCCGCCTCCCATGTCAAATCTGCGTCCTACATCAATGTAAAGGCCGGTGGAGGGAACCAGAGCAAATCAGGGGGGGGGGGGGGCGGGACGCACACATCTGACACACCTGGAAGTGTCAAATGCAGAACATTCTTCTGCTAGCTTCAACACAGAGGATGCAGGCAGCAGAAGAGGGATGGGACAGGGGGTGGGCAGGAGGGGAAGCCGCCCCAGGCACAGTGGTAGGAGGGAGTTGCCCTCTCACTGCACACGGCAGATCAATGGCTGGCAACCTTCATTTATGCTCTAAAGGCTCCTGCTATCACATCGAGCTCCAACGTGCACACTCTCCACCCCATCCAGCCACAAAAAACACACCATGCATGCGCATCTACCTTCTGCCTGCTAGAAAGCAAGTGATTGGCCACACACGCCAAGAAGACATGTGCGGTTCATTTCTTTCCAAACTGAAATTTAGACAATTTTTTGCGTTATTCGCAATTTGGATGTATTCAAATCTCTGAATTACAATAGTAACAAATTTTAACGAATCTGAAATAACGGAACAAAATGTGGGCCGAAATTTGAATTCTAATAGTTTTCGAATCAAATTACAATTTCAGAATAGAGTAAAATAGAATAGAAAATAAAGGAATAAAATAGAAAAGGATATAATAGAATAGGAAAGAATAGAATAGAAAATAAAAGAATAGAAAATAAAAGAATAGAAAAAAATTGAATAGAAAAAAAAAGAAATAGAGTAAAACAGAACAAAATAGAATAGAAAATAAAAGTATAGAAAAAAATAGAATAGAAAATAAAAGGAATAGAGTAAAACGGAACAAAAAAGAAAATATAAAATAAAAGAACAGAATAAAACAGAATATAAAATAAAGGAATAGAATAAAAAAGTATATACTAGAATAGGAAAGAATTGAATAGAAAATAAAAGAATAGAAAAAAATTGAAGAGAAAAAAAGGAATAGAACAAAACAGAATAGAAATTAAAAGAACAGAATAAAATAGAATAGAAAATAAAATAAAGGAATGGAATAGATTAGAATAGAATAAAAACATAGAATACAATAAAATAGAAAAACTATAACCATCTTCTGAAATTCGAATTTCAAATAGAATACATTTGAATACAATAGAAAAAAATGAATAGAAAAGGATAGAATAGAAAAGAAAAGAATAGAATAGAATTCAAAAAACAATAAAAAAAGAATATGACCATTTCCCAAAATGCAAATAAAATAAATTTGAATTCATATAGAAAAGAATAGAATAGAAGAGATTAAACAATAGAAAATAATAAAATGGCGTGTCCAAGATGGCGGTGTGAGCTGACGTGCTTCTCGGAGCTCTGCTAGAGTATCATTTATAACTTTTCTCCTGCCTGGACTACTTAACCCTGCATGGGGTGATCTGACCCTATGCCTTCCAAATCGTCTGGTAAACTGAAGGGTGGTAAGAGACCCTGATTTCCCCAGTACATACCCGAGCCAGACAGCCCTACACTGAGAGTGGGGCGGGAAACCCGGGAAGGAGATCCAGCATGGCCGCCCAGACGACACCTGTGGAGTATGTCTCTCCTTCCCTCCCTGGCATACCTGAGGTCAGGGCGGCAATAACGACCTGCCAGATGGCACTGACGGGGAAGCTGGAGGCCGTACAGATGGATACTGGTTTGATCAGACAGGATCTTGATAAGATCCGTGCCCGGCTTGTGGTTGTGGAACAACAGGTCGGCCGGGTGGAGGATGCCACGGAGGAACACACTGCAGCGATCCAAACCCTGCAAACAAAAGTGCGGAGGACGTGGAGAACAGGAGCAGATGGAATAACCGGCACATTGTGGGTCTGGCTGAGGGGCCGAATACGTCTACCTTCTATCTGTTGCGCTCCCTGTTACCTGCGGCTCAGCTCTCTCCATACTTTACAGTGGAGAGGGCGCACAGAGTACCTCCGCAGCGGGGCACCTGGCCGGTTCCCCGCCTCGAATCCTGATCCTGCGGCTGCTGAACTTCAGGGACTGTGGCGAGCTTCTGAGGGCTGCACGGGGAGAGAAGGAGTTCTCCTATCAAAACAACAAGCTGCTCCTGTTCCAAGATTATACCATTGAAATGCAGAAGCAACGCAGGACGTTTGATGCGGTCAAGGCAGCCACGAGGGCAAAAGGCATTAAATATAGCATCCTCTTTCTGGCGAAGCTGCGGGAGGTCGATTGAGAAGCTGTTTGTTCTTTTCACCAATCCTCGGGATACCACCTCGTGGCTGGAGTCACTGCCATCTGTGCGATGAGAGAGTGTCACCTTCTCCCGAACTACCTGATGGCGGATTCCATTCACTTCTTGGTTGTGACTCTAAGAGCTGTAGGCTGAGATACATGCCGGTTCACTTGGTAGCCCTGGGGAGCTGGTATTGTTCCCTGAGGCAAAGTTAAATCCAAGTTCCTATTTGTTCTCAATGGACACAAGTTATGTTATTTATATTCCTGCTGCGGTAAGTGACTGACCCCAGGTTGCCTCGGGGATATGCCTCATCATGGCTGCTCTCCTGAAATGTTCCAGGTCCTTATGCAACAGAGCTTCAAGTTTTTCTATTTCTTTTGCCCCTGATTAGCCCAGGTGAACTGCATCTACTCTACATACTGTGCATTGTGCAATACTTTGTGCAATATTGTGCAATACATTGTGCAATACTGTGCATTGACTGGTTTCATATGTTTTTATTTTTTCTACTACTAGAACTCTAGCATCTGTTGGGAATGTTGCCGCGTGCTCCCTTTAAATCAGGATAGCGGTCCCCCCTCTGTGAGTCCACCGAGGAGGGGTGACTGACTGTCCCCTCTTGCTGGGCACACGCCTCCCAGATTTGGTTACTCTGAAGAGACTGGGTTAGGGGAAATATGCATGATTCCAGTTTGTGGGATCTGCGGGGTGGGGGGGGGGGGGCGGTCCTATTTGTTTGTTTTTTGTTTTACTTTTCACAGTTTTTCATTACACTATTTCCCAATGCTTATTAGTATGGTTATTAACATATCTGTCCCAGGAATCTTTCATTACTATGGTTCTGCCTACACTGTTATGTGGTCTTGTGCCCGGGTTGGTGCTGAGCTCCCTGTGATCACGGGTAGCAGTACTGCTCTCTGGGGCTCATGCTATATGCTCTCCAACTATGGCTAGTTTTTCAGTACTTTCCTGGAATGTCCGAGGACTGAACTCGGCAGTTAAGCGCTCCCTTGTTTTCACATATCTCAAAAAATACAATCCCCAAATTTGTGTTTTGCAGGAGACTCATCTTGTGGGCTCCCAAATCCTTGGTCTTTAAAAGGCCTGGGTGAGCAGTCACTATCATGCTACCTACTCTAGCTATTCTAGAGGGGGTGAGCATACTGGTCCACAGATCCCTCCCTTTCCAACTCCAACATGTCAGGATAGACCCGGGCGGAAGGTACATAATTATGCATGCTAACATCGCCACAACAGAATATGTTTTGGTGGGACTGTACCTAACGCCACCTGCTGATATTTCCCTCCTGTATGATCTTATGCAACATGTCGTACAATATGGCACGCAGAATGTTCTCTTGTTGGGGACTTCAATTTGGCCCCATGCCCGACACTAGACAAGCTCCACCCGTCGGGTAGAAGGTCACCGGATCTTTTACAATGGGCTGCCACCTTTGAGTTAATAGATGCCTGGCGTCACTATAATCTCTCAGACAGAGTGTACACTTGCCACTTGTCTACGTTTCGGACCCTCTCCCGCATAGACCTGATGTTCATCACCCGGACGTTGCTGCAGCGGCTATCGAAGGTACGGATCCTTTCCAGGGGCATTTCAGATCATTCCCCCCTCATGATAACTATGTTACTGGGGCCTCCTGTTGGACAGAAATTATGGAGACTGTCTGGGCACTGGTTATCAGACCCCAAAGTTCAGCAGGACATGCCGGAGGCATTATGTAACTATTGGCTTGAAAATGCAGATACTGCTGAACCCAGGTTGGTTTGGGACGCATTTAAAGGGTAGCTAAGAGGGGAATACATCTCCCGCATTGCTAACAGCCAGAAGCAGTCTGTGCGATCACTGGAGGAACTAGAGAGAGAACTAAGAGAAAAGGAGGATAGTTATGTTGCTGCTCCAACTTCCCTCAACTATGGGTCATGGCGATATGCTCTCAGGGCGGTGTAACTATATAGAATAGATATAACTAAGAAATCAATGCTTAGCACAGCCCAACGGGTCTTTGAATATGGGGACAAAAATGGTAAAATGTTGGCATGATTGTCCTGAGGGCAATTTTCAAGTACCCATATTGGGAGAATCCGGGATGAGAGGGGGGCTCCCCTTAAGAGTCCTGATGAAATTAATAATAGATTCATGAAATACTATAGTGCCTTATATTCCACTAGGGTAGATTACGAGGCAGCAGACCTTGGGAAATATCTTGATGGAGTGGACTTCCCTACCCTATCTCAGGAAACCAGTAATCAGTTAGATCAGGAGATAACATTGGAGGAGGTCCAGACTACCATGGCCCAACTGCAATCTGGTAAAACTCCAGGGGTGGATGGAATTCCAGTTGAATTTTATTCCACCTATCAGGAACTTCTCGCTCCTTGGCTCACCGGGCTGTTTGCCTGGTTCTCCCAGGGGGGTTCCATACCAGAGTCTATGTCAGAGGCAGTAATTGTGTTGGTGCCCAAGACGGGTAGGGACCCCGAGGACTGTGCATCGTATCATCCAATTTCATTAATTAATGTTGATGCAAAGTTCCTGGCCAAAATCCTTGCCAACCATTTATCACAGGTCTTGGATGAGCTCATCCATGTGGATCAGACGGGGTTCATGCCTGGTAAGGGCACCAATATAAATTTAAGACGCCTCTTTCTCAACATGTCCATTGCCCATGACAATGGTGGATCCAGAGTCATTGCCTCTTTGGACGCCGAAAAGGCATTTGACTCTGTGGAGTGGAGCTACCTCTGGGAGATACTGGACAGATACGGGTTTGGCACTCAATTCTTGCACTGGCTAAAAT
Source organism: Rana muscosa (assembly GCA_029206835.1). NCBI lineage: Eukaryota > Metazoa > Chordata > Amphibia > Anura > Ranidae > Rana > Rana muscosa. Next base: position 322,239,445 of record CM055123.1, read on the forward strand.
TACTCTATCAATCTCCCACAGCTTGTATACGTACCAGTGGCAGGATCTCAGGGAGCTTTCCACTGCAGCGTGGCACTCACCGGGGGAGCCCCCTCTCCCCTTCCCTTTTTTCCCTAGCATTGGAACCACTGGCCATCTTGCTCAGTGCCTCCCAGCAGGTGGTGGGGATGTGGGTTGGCTCCTTGGAGGAAAAAGTGTCACTGTACACAGATGACACCCTGCTATATTTGCATCACGCGGATTCCTCCTTGCGGGCCACCCTGGTCCTCTTGGATGAATTCGGACGCTTCTCGGGGGTCCGAATTAACTGGACCAAATCTGTACTCTTTCCCTTAGACCCTATGTAACAAGCTACTGTGGCCCATACTCTTTTACAATGGGTCGATAGCTTTAAATATCTAGGTGTTCAAATACAGCGTGACCCGAATACATTTTATGACCTTAATATACATCCCATGCTGGTGCAACTGAGGGCTAGGTGCACCTCCTGGAGGACTCTACCACTGAACCTGCTGAGGCGCATCAACCTTATAAAAATGGTATTTCTCCCTAAGTTTAATTACCTATTTAGAAATTCCTCGGTATGGATACCGGGTTCTTTCTTCCGGGACCTAGACAGATGCATTGGGGCCTTTATCTGGGGGGGTTCCACTCCCTGCTTGGCAAGATCCACCTTGTGTCTCCCTGTGCGGTGCAGGGGGTTGGTGTTGCCTAGTTTCCAGGTATACTATTGGGCAGCCATACTGGTCTCGGTCCGCTGGTGGTTCGTCCGTTCAAGGGCCAATGCAGCTGTGTGCCTGGAGGCGGCCTTACTGGGCTCTCTCAATGATTTGGGGAACCTGGTGTATTGGGGTCCTGGGGCCTACGTCGACCTGTCATATCCGACTAGGACAACTCTCATGCCTCGTACACATGTCGCAGTTTTCCCGACATGGGAAAAACTGCGATGGAGCATACACATGGCCGGGATTCCCGACCAAAAGCTCTCATGGCAGTTTTCCCGACAGGAAAACCTCTCGTGTGTACAGGGGGAAAGTTACCGAGCAGGTGCTCGGTTTTCCCCTCGGGATTCCCGGCGGACTTTTTACCGCCGTTTATCCCGGTCCTGTGTACGAGGCATCAGAGTATGGGCGGTAGCTAGGAAGAGGTTTCATAGACAGAATTCCTGGTCGCCCTTTCAACCGCTATGGGGTAATCCTAAACTCCCACACTTCCGGACCCACAAGTCTGGGTGAAACATGATATCAGGGCCCTTAGAGACATTATGCCGGCTGGGACGTTACTTGGATACAAGGAACTCTCGGCCAAGTTTAATCTACCTAGATGGATGTACTTTCGTTATTGCCAGCTGTGTCACGCCGCTAGGGCCCAATTTCCGGGGCCTATCGACATGACCATGGATCCCATAGAGGAGCTCTTGGCCCAGGAGTCCTTGACCAAACCCCTCTCTTCCCTCTATATGTCGCTACTTAACTTGGATTCCCCCAAGCTGGAGAGGCTCTGAGAGGCCTGGAAAACAGATATCCCCACATTGGAGAGAGAGGACTGGAAGGAGTGTTTTGAGGATAGTTTGGGGCTGGTTATTTCCTCTAGGGACAAACTGATACAAACCAAGTTCCTACATAGGGTATATTATACTCCACAGAGATTGCACAGACTGTACCCCCAGAGGGATCCATTATGTAGCAGATGCCAGCTGGAAATTGGCACGTATTACCATATATTTTGGAGCTGCCCCAAGGTGGCACAGTTATGGGCAGCAGTTTTTGAAGCTATTAATGAGCACCACCAGTTGTCCTTGGCATCGTCTCCAGAGTTGGCTCTACTCGGTATACAGGAGGATGACCAGAGGCCCCGCTATACTAAACTCCTGATCTCTTATCTTATGTATTATGACAAAAAAGCCATTCTACTTAAGTGGAACTCTGCCTCGCCTCCAACAGTGACTTTCTGGGAGAACTCAATTAATAGTGCCTTACAGCTATATAAAATGACTTATCTAAACAGGAAATGTCCCAAAAAGTTTGATGGCATCTGGTTGCCGTGGACGGCGTGAGCAGCCTGATAACCACAATATATGAATTTGGGCTGCCCCCCCCCCATTCCTCTTCCCTTCCCCTTCCCCTCTCTATCATCAAAATCTTTGTTGCATTGATAACAAATACGGTTCATAAACTGTGATCATTCTCTTTGCTTAACTGTACATACCCTGTATACACAATCCCGTATTGATCTGTAACAGCTTCCTTTGGCTTGACTGTTGTACCATACTTGTGTAGCGGGGTCTTCAAAGTTAGTGGGATACACCTGGGGGTAGAGAGACCCAGGTGTGTAATTATGTCAGGGATTAGACCCCTTTTTCTTATTCGTGGAGGATTGGGTGGTGTAATATTCTCTTCGACCAGTGGGTGTCAGTGTACCTACTGGCTCGGGGTGGAATCACTACCGGAGTGCTACCCTTCTTTGTCCCTTCCTGGAGATGGTACGGCTGGGGCGGGGAACCCGCCGTGGTGTCGATGGGAGGATATAAAAGGGGGAGACGCCCTCGCCACGAGGTCTTTGGGGGGATCATCTCTTCACGCACCCAGGCACCTTAGGCATGGGTGCGGGCGGTTCAAGGTTCCGGCCTAGGCGCCCTAGGCCTGGCCGGAATGAAGATGGAGTCCATCCCGGGCACCTTCAGCCTGGGGTGAGGTACTATTAAGGAAGCCTGGGACCCGGTGACTCCGACTGGGTCCCGCGAGGGTGAAGTTGCTCCAGGGCGCCCCTTGCGAGGGGACCCGCATCTGAGGTGAGGAGGCTGGGGAGGTCACCCGTCCGAAGACCCGGTGCAGTGTCAACCCGGTGACGGATGGGCCTTCGGTAACTCCCTTAGAGGACATCTTCCCCTGATAGGGGCTACAGCGCAGCGGAGGAGCTTTCATCAAGACTCCTGCAACCCCTGGTCATAGCACAGGGAGTGTAGGGACTAGGAACCTGTACAGTGCCTCGACCTGCTTCCCCATCGTATCATGCCGTTGCATTTGACTGTATGTGGAGATACGCAATAAACCTGATTTTGGACTTTGATGGGTGTACGGACTCTGTTGATGGGAACAAAGGGAGATTCTGGCACGGAAGGACTGACCCTCATAACCAGCACACATTTGGCCCGAGGAAAAGATTGGTACTGGCCTTCACCTCACCCACATCCATGGGGAGGACATGGGCCGTAGCGCACCTCACTCTGTCGCTCGACATACCCCTAGCTAAAGAGGTCGGGGTGAAGCCACTACACGTGGGGGCTCGTGAGTCCGAGATGAAATGTGTGTTGACCCTGAGGTTTGGAATGGCTGTGTTTGAACTTTGCTGCCCGGAGGAGGTCCGAGCAGGTCGGCCATGTGATTGGCCAAAGTGCGTCCCTGTGCTCGAAGTCGTGGAAATTTCCCGGAAAAACCGGGAGAGGCCCATGCAGAAAGAGTGGGAAGAGGGAGGAGTCCAGCCGTGTGACGAACTACATGTGGGGACTTTTGCTGCACTGCGCCACGAGGCACCCCATGACTGCGCAATTCTTGGGAGGAGACTGAAGGAAGCCCGCGAAAACGTGCAAGTCGTGGGAGGAGTCTGGCCACTTGTGGAGATACACGTGGAGACTCCGGCGCGAGGTCAGCGCGTGATGGAGCAGAAAGTGGTCAGAGTGAACTCAGGCTCCCCGTGGATGCCGGTACCTTATCCTTTCAAGATGACTGCATTTGCTGCACCCATTACAGACACGGGGATAAGGCTCAGGCCCCGAGGACAGTTGGCTCTGTATTCATGCAGAGACACGGAGGCCCTCGGTGTGATCTGTCCCGGATGCTCGGGACTGGTGGTCCAACTAAAGCCATTCGGGCGATGTGAGGCATGCAAGGAGTTCCTTTTTGAGGTTGAACCACACACGGAAAGGCCCCGGGCCCTACGCCTCAACTGCATCACAGGAACCACCACTCCGGAGGGAGAGATCAAAGCCTTTGCGGAGTTTCCCGTGCGCGCTGACCAGGGCGAAGTGACTGCCCAACCAGAGACTGAGAGAGAAAAATCCGAGGACACTGCTTCGGTCACTACAGACTCCCTGCTCCCACCTCCGAAGAGGAAAGTCGGTCTGGTACAGGCATCCTATGGTCGTGGTCGAGCTTCACCCCGCCGCTTGCCTGGCCTAGATGGCGCCGGTAGAGAAGAGAGTCCCGGACATCCCAGTTCTTCAGAAGGTCCAGGTGAGCCAGGGGCTGGGACTGTGGTGTTGGTTGGAGGTGTCGGGGGTCCACAGTTGGTGGAGCCCGCAAGGGAGGGTAGCCTTCCATCTACTAGAGACTACCTTCCCGCCGAGATGTATGACACCTCCGACTTAGAGTCATTGTCAGACTGTGGGGATGACGGAGAGATAGACAAACTGTTTCACCGGAAGGGCTGGGACAGACGCCCACTACCTGTGCTGAGTAAACCGCAGGATTCCCCCATGTCCATAGAAGACAGTACGCTCCGGGTGAAGGCCCCGGAGTTCCCGAGGAAATCTAGTCCTCCGATCAACTTTCCGCATTCAACTACATCACCCGCTCTGATGGTGGGGATGCAGCGTGCTTCGTTGCGGGCACCAAAGACAAAGAAACCCGAGATGGTGAAGGTACCTCGGCACCCGGAGGCCATCGTGCAGCCAGGAGAAGGTGAGCGAGATGTGATGCCGCCTCTAGCCAGGTTGCAGAGACTTTTCTCCCAGAGAGTCGCCCGTGAATATGGGTGGGAGTACCCCTACTTACCTCGGGACTTATTGTATGAAGTCGAGGTCCTGCGACCAAGGTGGTATGACGAGTTTGTATGGGAAAAGCTTAAAGTACCCCATGCCAGGCGATACCTGTCATGTTCGCCGCCTGTGTCTAAAAAGTTCAAGGACTGCAGAGCTGATTGGAGACTTGGGCGCCATATTCATGCCGATAAGGTGCTCATCTGCCGGAAAGAAGGAGAGGATGTCGAGTATTCGGTGGAAGTGTTTGACGGGCACCTGAAGCCCCTGTTTCTGCCGGATCCAAGGTTCTACTTATAGGAGAAGTGAGCTCCTATCTTGTTGCTGTTGAAACTTTCTGGATGAGACATTCCCAGACGCCTAGAACTGTGCCCTACTTTTGTTTTGATTTGGGCTTTTCTTTTACTCACTGGAGACTTGGGAGCTGTTGTGTTTTTTTTTCTCCCTTTTCTTCATGTGCCAAAGGCAGAGACTTTTGGGGTAGAGTCAGAGTAGGAAAGCAGGAAGAATGAAGATCTCACCAAGTGTCATTACCGCAGCGCTGTCACCAGGTGGCAGTGTTGTGCAACGGTTGTTTGAAATGTTACACATGCATTACTTACTTATTGGAGTGAGTTGGTCTCTCGGCTGACGGACCCACTCATGCCAAGTTAACACAGGGTGTTAGGATGTGTTTTTTTTTGTTTCCCTTCTGCAGGAGATTCGTCGGTCAAGACTACTGAGTATGGGGTGGTTCTTAGACAGTGACGGGAGGGATTGTATATGTGTACATGACAGATGTTTTATACAAAAGTTTTAATGTTTTATAGTTCCTTTCCCCTGAAGCAGGTCTTGGCACACACAGTATCCAAAATTTGAGGGATAGCCTCTGGGGCCCACTTCATGTCACCACTCCTTGGGAGACATGGGTATGCACCTGACGCTGGGGACCAGCGTCAAATCACAAGGGGGAGTGTGTAGCGGGGTCTTTAAAGTTAGTGGGATACACCTGGGGGTAGAGAGACCCAGGTGTGTAATTATGTCAGGGATTAGACCCCTTTTTCTTATTCGTGGAGGATTGGGTGGTGTAATATTCTCTTCGACCAGTGGGTGTCAGTGTACCTACTGGCTCGGGGTGGAATCACTACCGCAGTGCTACCCTTCTTTGTCCCTTCCTGGAGATGGTACGGCTGGGGCGGGGAACCCGCCGTGGTGTCGATGGGAGGATATAAAAGGGGGAGACGCCCTCGCCACGAGGTCTTTGGGGGGATCATCTCTTCACGCACCCAGGCACCTTAGGCCTGGGTGCGGGCGGTTCAAGGTTCCGGCCTAGGCGCCCTAGGCCTTGCCGGAATGAAGATGGAGTCCATCCCGGGCACCTTCAGCCTGGGGTGAGGTACTATTAAGGAGGCCTGGGACCCAGTGACTCCGACTGGGTCCCGCGAGGGTGAAGTTGCTCCAGGGCGCCCCTTGCGAGGGGACCCGCATCTGAGGTGAGGAGGCTGGGGAGGTCACCCGTCCGAAGACCCGGTGCAGTGTCAACCCGGTGACGGATGGGCCTTCGGTAACTCCCTTAGAGGACATCTTCCCCTGATAGGGGCTACAGCGCAGCAGAGGAGCTTTCATCAAGACTCCTGCAACCCCTGGTCATAGCACAGGGAGTGTAGGGACTAGGAACCTGTACAGTGCCTCGACCTGCTTCCCCATCGTATCATGCCGTTGCATTTGACTGTATGTGGAGATACGCAATAAACCTGATTTTGGACTTTGATGGGTGTACGGACTCTGTTGATGGGAACAAAGGGAGATTCTGGCACGGAAGGACTGACCCTCATAACCAGCACACATTTGGCCCGAGGAAAAGATTGGTACTGGCCTTCACCTCACCCACATCCATGGGGAGGACATGGGCCGTAGCGCACCTCACTCTGTCGCTCGACATACCCCTAGCTAAAGAGGTCGGGGTGAGGCCGCTACACTTGTATTTTCTTTTACAAAAATTTTATTGTCATTTAAATCAACAGTACAGGTTTGCAATAGAGTGTTACAGCATTCAGTATACAAAGTAGATCTGGACTCGAAAGCCCTCAACAACAGGAAGGAAGCATGGGCCGTGATCTGATGTTATATTCAAGATAAAAATAAAAAATAAATGAAAAAGTCCTCAGGACCCGATGGTCCAGAACCTGGGCCATGCCCAGATGGGTGTAAACCTGTAGAATGGGTGTATAATACACAACAATAAAACCTGAAAGTTAGCATCCACTAGAAAAGATGGAACAGTTAAACCTCAAGTAAGAGCCTAAGAAGAAAAAAAAAAAGATAAAAATTTTTTTAAAAAAAAAATAAAAAATTGGAGAAAGAGAGAGAAAGAGAAAAGAGAAAAAGAAAAAAGGAGGCAGGACAAGAAGAAGAGGAGAAGGAGAAGAGGGAGAAAGAGAAGAGGGAAGTAGGAGGTCCACGGGGTGCGCGCAAGAGGGGTACTACAGTGACAGCAAAGCAGTGTCCAACCTAGAAGGGTGGTAGTATGTGATCCAAGGTTGCCAGACTCTGAGAAACTTGTCATGCGTATCAGAAAGAATAGCTGTTAGTTTCTCGTTGACCATGATATCGTTCAGGCGGTTCTTGACTGCCTCAAAGCTTAGTGTAGGGGTTTTCCATGCTCTCGCAATTGTCAATCTAGTTGCAGTAAAAAGATGTTGGGCTAGTTGCCGTTCTGGGCGCAGAAGTTCCACAATGGGCTTACCAAGGAGAGCTACATAGGGGTCTCTTTTAATATTAATCTGAAAAAGATTGCGGAGGAGAGTATATAACCTAATCCACAGTCTGCACGCCCGCGGGCATGACCACCAAATATGTGCCATGGTGCCTTCCTGGGAACACCCCCTATAACAAAGTGGAGAATAATTTGGGATAAAGCGAGCCAATCTCGCCGGTGTGTAGTACCACCTATACAATACTTTATAGGCATTTTCCAAAATTGACACATTACGTGAGCATTTGGACAGGGTTAGTGTCATCGCCTGCCAGTCCTCAGGGTCTAACTGCCTCCCCAGCTCTTTCTCCCATTGAAGGTGATAAGGCCTCAATGGGGGTCTCTTTATTGATATCACCGCCGAGTATATTAGTGATATTAGACCCGGAGAATGGGGCCTGGCTCTGCAAAGGCTCTCAAAGGGGGTCAAGGTATAAGGGGTAGATTGAAACCTAATAAGGCTCTGAAGAAAGTGGCGAATTTGTAAATAGCGATAGTGCTCACGCAAAGGAATACCATGAGAAGAGCGCAAAGCATCAAATGCCAAAATCCTGGTAGGCCGTAGCATTGAGTGAACATCTGTGAACCCGTTCATGGTCCACCATAGAAATTGGGAGGGATTATCACAACCTGGAGGGAACAGCGGGCAGTGTAAGAGTCGTAAGAGTGGAAGATGTGGGGAGATCAGCCCTGCAGAATACTTTACCGAGTCCCATAGTCGCAAGGAGTGGGCCAAGCAAGGCCCCATGACCGCCGGACGATGCACAGGTGGGAGCCAGGGTAATGAGGAGATAGGAATGGGGTCGATGTCAACCAGGTCAAGCATAGCCCAGAGCGGGAGCTGATAGGTTTCATGAAGGCACGAAAGTGGGGCTATGTTAGCAGCTATGTAATAGGCTTGTAAATTAGGAACCGAAAGGCCCCCATTGACTCGCTTAGCAAACAAGACCTGTTTGGCGATTCGAGGGCGGGACGAACCCCATATAAATTGCATAATTCTTCGCTGATGTATGCGGAGGATATGCGAAGAAACCTGAACCGGCAAGACACGGAAAACACACTTGTATTTTCTATAATAGTAAACAATGGTGAAAAATGCGCAACCTTACCAGTGGCAAAGATAAAAAATGCCCTAAGAAAAAATATTATGTGTAAGTGAAACAGATCACCTGGGTTCAACTCCAGGTAAAAGACAATTGGGTATGTACTGTGATAAAAGAGCAAAAATCTCAAACAAATATATAAACAGGTATGGAAAGTCAATTCACTTCAGCTACCACCTTGTATCACTCATATAACATATTGGCAGCAAAGTGTCCATAAATGAAATGAGGCAAAAAACGGAGGGGTAACCCGGAACAGAAGAGATAGCAGGTCTTCAATGTAAATTTCACTTCAGCTGGAATGTACAAAAAAGCCGCTTACCAGAGCAGATGGGTCCCTATTACGGAGACCAAAGGAGCACAGCATACACCAGATCCAGATACTAGCGACATCCAATCATGTAATCCTCTGAATCCTCACTCCACTCACCGATTCGGGGCTGTCACGCACCTTCCGTACAGAGCAGATGGATCCCGGTATTGGGCTATTACACTCCTTCCGTCCTATAGGAACACTCGTGCAGCGTGGCAAATGACCAGGTTCAGGGGAAAAATTAATAAAACTTCATGGTGCAGTAAGTTTGGTAAAAAAAACGGATACCCTTTATTTAAAATTGGGTAACTGACATCCACATGAAGATAAGGAAAAAAAAATTTCAAACAAGCACAGAAACCCCGCTGCGGCTCAAGCCAAAGCAGCTGGGGGCATGGTGACGTCAGGATCTTGAGCTCCGCCCTACGCTGCGTTTCTCCGTAAGAGGCGTCGACTGGGAAAGGAGGCTCAGCCACTTACTACGCTATTTTCTATAATATACTGACATTTTTTGACCGTGAGAAAATAGTAAAATAGAATAGAAAGAATATAACAATCTAACCATTTTCCTAAATTTGAATTTTGAATACAATAGAAATAAATAGAATATAAAAGAATAGAATAGAAAATAATATAATATAATAGAAAAGAAAAGAATAGAATAGAAAATATATTTTTTTCGCTCTGCACATGTCCATGCGCAGCTGGAGCAAGTGGGCAGAGAATGGGCGCAGGGCAGCGCATGAATTAGCAGCGGCGGAGGGGGGCACAGGTCCATATCTTTGCCCTGGGCACTGGACGAACCTGTCCCGGCACTGTGTACGTACCCCTTTGTAAGGATGTCTTAGTTGCATTTTTCCTAAAATAGAGTCTTTGATACTCTTTATAATGTATCAAAACTCAAGAACAAAACTGTTCGGAACTCAAAGCTAATACCGTGTCCTCAAGTGTCACCCCCCCCCCCCATTCCAACCACGGCCACCATCTTTTTTTTGCTGTCTTCTATGTGAGGTTCTTAAATGAAAGGATTCTAATGAAGGTGAAGGTTTTTCTGGGCTCTCTGCTGGTGTCTCGTCTCGTCTATTTCACAGGTCATGACCTCTCTTCCTTGTTGCTGGAGGAGAATTTCTAGAAGCTGAGGATATAAAATCAGAAAAAAAATAAAACCATTATCACAACCTTTCCTTGGGAGCCTGAAATGACACGGCTTACAATTCACAATATATATATATATATATAAAATTATGAGCTATGTGATTTCATCCCCTTGAGGGTAGGTTGTTTTAATGGTTATAATTTTATATGATTTTATATCCCTGTTTTAAAGTCAATCATTTTATCCTGATGTTCTGCATTGTTCTACTAATTGATACCGGTGACAGTGAGAATTGTTGCGTGCTCCCCAGGCAGATGGATGATGAGCACCTATTAAAGTAAAACTAAACGCTCTCAATCAACATTAATTCTTTTTAATCTTTATGTTGTTAGCATTAGTAAATTCATAGGAAGGGAGATTACATTTACTTGTTGTGACGGAATGCTTGGCACCCCGCTTAGGTGCCTCCTCCAAACAGTGCCTCCTGCCCTCCAAACCCTTCCAGCAGACCAAGAGTTAATACCAGCCCTGGTACCCCAAGCATCATACACAGACAAGATGTTGAGGTAAAACCAAAGGAATGGCTTTTTATTGTACAGAAATACAGACTTTTATACACTTCAAAAGTAGGTCAGTCACCACAATAAAACCAAATATTACCCAAACATCACACAATGGTTGAATAACAAGGTAGAGTTGACACCAGACTAATCCAATCATGTAGGACCTTCAAGAGTTAGACAAAATTAGCCAACAGACAGAAACAATAGGTGACTCAATAAACTCAATTAATAATGGGAATTCACACCTAGGACGCACACAATGGGACCTACTTAACAATAAATACATAACAAACAGTGCCCATCAGTGCAGCCTAATCAGTGCCTATCAGTGCAGCCTCATTAGTGTCCATCAGTGCAGCCTTATCATGCCTGGGCAGGAAAGGGGTGAAAGTGCCTGGCAGGCAAGTGGTTAATAAATGGTCTTTTTCTCTATCACCCGGGTCCTCATAGCAGTTTGGATCTGCAGAGAAGCCCGGAGAAAAAATAAATGAAATGACATAGCGCAGGGCTGACATGACAGGGGAAATAGGGTACATTTATGTAGCGGGCATTTAAATTTGGGGGGGAGCATCTGGGTTATTCAACCCAGATGTACTAATTGTTAGGGAATCTGAGAATCCCTTTTGTGGCTCTTAGAGGACTCTGGTGGTGCGAGGTTCCCTGTGGCCTGGCGTTGTCGCCCTGGGCCGGAGTTGAACCTGCACCGCAAGACCGTACCTTTTTGTCCTTTCCTGGCGCCGGTACAGCGGGGCAGGGAACCCGCTGTGACGCAAAGGGAGAGGAGATAAAAGGGGCGGACGTCCTGATCTCGGGGTTAAGAGTTGGAGGACGCTGCCGCACCCAGGCACCTTCAGCCTGGGTGCTGGCGTTCTGGGCCCAGGTGCCCTTGACCTGGCCGGAGCGAGGGATGGAGTCCATCCCAGGCACCTTAAGCCTGGGGTGAGGTACTACGGCCAAGGCCTGGGGCCCAGTAACTTCGACTGGGTTCCGCGAGGGTGGAGGAGTCCAAGGGGCCCTAAGGTGTTGGGACCCGTATCTGAGGTGAGGAGGCCGTGGAGTGTAACCCTTCCGAATAGCCCGGTACAGCATTAATCCGGTGACGGCGGGGCCTCCGGTAACTCTCTTGGAGGGATGTCTTCCCCCTGACAGGGGCTGCAACGTAGCGAAGGTAACTCCAGTTCCTGTTCACTAGAGTCGCTGGAAGAGACTCTGAAGCCAAAAAGTACGTTTTACAGCCACTGTGCTTAGCAACCATTGGTGAAACCTCAACGGTTTAGTTTCTTTGAGGATTGTGCCTTGACCTACTCCCCACCAATACTGGACTGTTCTATGGGTCTCAAACTGTCTGCTCGCAAAGGACTATTTGTTTGCCGTTATGGAATAAATAAGTGTTGGACCTTTTCAGTATGTGGTACTCCAATTACTGGGAGCAAAGGGGGGTTATCAGCAGAACAGACCTGGCTCTGAGCGTATACACAGCCCGAAGGTAATCTGGTGCTGGCCTTCACCTCTACATGCTGTAATCTAGAGGACATGGGCCGTGGCGCACCTCGCTCTCCCCTTCAAGGTACCCCTAGACCAGAGCCAAAGTAACCGCTAAAGAAGAGAGAGAGGGTGAGGCCGCTACATTTATAATAGGGGTAACATGATTGGATGAGTATTAGGGGAGGAGGGGTCAGTATCTGGCCCCTCCCCAGCGTCACCACAGCGTGAGAAAAAAGCTTCCCACCAACCACCCCCTTTTGTGTTTGGTTGGTGTTTGTGTTTTTTTTCCCTACAGGGCAGTATGATCTCAGGATGTCGTGGCAGTGGAGGGTGTTGGTCTTTGCGGGTGAATGAAGATACCTCAGAAGGAAGAGTTCGGGACCCATCGGTGGTATGGGTCCCGATGGTGGTATTCCAGCTAACGGTGGTTTAGCTGGAAGTTTGAGTAACGGGTGCACTGCGGTCAGTGGTTGTCTCTGAGCCAGCATGTCGGCTGGAGGCCTATTATCATATTTGAGACGTACTGCAGTGCAGTATTTACACAGATGGTAATTTTTGGGGTTCCTGCAAAGACTAACGTTAGTATGGAATGTAACACTGTATATTGCAACTTACCAGTCCTTAGATTTGATGGTTGCAGTTGTGTTCTTTTTTCCCCCCAGTTATATTCACCTGGTGATCCTGCCAGTAGCTCACTTCCTGTCCCAGGGTGACAACGCTCTCTCTGTATCTATGGAGTAGAGTTCTTATCCCAGAGTGCCAGGAGAGGCCCAGAAAGCGCGGTATAAGTCTGCAGAATTGTAACCACATTTTAGGCACTTATTTTTATTATTAATATTATTATTATTATTATACATGATTTATAGAGCGCCAAAAGTTTGTGCAGCACTTTACAACGTTAGAGCAGACAGTACAGTTTCAATACAATTCAATACAGGAGGGATCAGAGGGCCCTGATCCTGAGAGCTTACAGTCTAGAATTGAGGATCAAGATTTACAAAAGGTAATAGCTGTGGGGGATGTGCTGATGGAAAAAATTAAAGTACAGTTGTTAGGTGGGGGCAGGATAGGCTTGTCTGAGGAGAAAAGTTATTAGGGATTGTCTAAATGTGTATAGTGTTGTAGAAGATAGAGTGGACAGATTGGGGCAGGGAGTTACAGATGATGGGAGAGGCTCAGGAGAAGTCACGGTGATGAGCATGGGAGGAGGGGGACAAGGGAGCTATAAAGGAGGTGGTCTTGAGAGGAACAAAGAAAACAATTTGGTTGGTATTTAGAGACCAGGCTAGTGAAGTAGCTGGGGGCCGAGTTGTGGAGGACTTTGTAAGATATTGTTAGTATTTTGAATTTAATTTGTTGAGTAAGTGGAGGGATTGGCAGAGAGGGGTGGAGGACATTGAATGGAAGCCAGTGGAGGGATTGGTAGAGAGGGGTGGAGGACACTGAATGGAAGCCAGTGGAGGGATTGGTAGAGAGGGGTGGAGGACACTGAATGGAAGCCAGTGGATGGATTGGCAGAGAGGGGTGGAGGGCACTGAATGGAAGCCAGTGGAGGGATTGGCAGAGAGGGGTGGAGGACACTGAATGGAAGCCAGTGGAAGGATTGGCAGAGAGGGGTGGAGGACACTGAATGGAGACCAGTGGAGGGATTGGCAGAGAGCGGTGGAGGACACTGAATGGAGGTCAGTGGAGGGATTGGCAGAGAGGGGTGGAGGACACTGAATGGAGACCAGTGGAGGGATTGGCAGAGAGCGGTGGAGGACACTGAATGGAGGTCAGTGGAGGGATTGGCAGAGAGGGGTGGAGGACACTGAATGGAGGCCAGTGGAGGGATTGGGAGAGAGGGGTGGAGGACACTGAATGGAGGCCAGTGGAGGGATTGGCAGAGAGGGGTGGAGGACACTGAATGGAGGCCAGCGGACGGGTTGGCAGAGAGGGGTAGAGGACACTGAATGGAAGCCAGCGGACGGGTTGGCAGAGAGGGGTGGAGGACACTGAATGGAGGCCAGTGGAGGGATTGTCAGAGAGGGGAGGAGGACACTGAATGGAGGCCAGTGGAGGGATTGGCAGAGAGGGGTGGAGGACACTGAATGGAGGCCAGCGGACGGGTTGTCACAGAGAGGAGGAGGACACTGAATGGAGGCCAGTGGAGGGATTGGCAGAGAGGGGTGGAGGACACTAAATGGAAGCCAGTGGAGGGATTGGCAGAGAGGGGTGGAGGACACTAAATGAAAGCCAGCGGAGGGATTGGCAGAGAGGGGAGGAGGACACTGAATGGAGGCCAGTGGAGGGATTGGCAGAGAGGGATGGAGGACACTAAATGGAAGCCAGTGGAGGGATTGGCAGAGAGGGGTGGAGGACACTAAATGAAAGCCAGCGGAGGGATTGGCAGAGAGGGGTAGCAGACGCTGAGCGGTTTGTATGTAAGGTATGTAAAGGTTAGCCAATGAGGAGGGAGTTGCAGTAGTTGAGGTGAGAGATAACCAGGGAGTGGATTAGAAGCTTTGTGGTGTCATTGGTTAGGAAGGCATCTCTAGGAGATGTTGCGGAGGTTGAGGCGATAAGATTTGGCATGCTGGGACGGATTGATGGTTGTGCCATTGATCTTGACTAGGGATGAGCTTCGTGTTCGAGTCGAACATACGTTCGACTCGAACATCGGCTGTTCGATCGTTCGACGAAGATCGAACGATTTGGGCCATTCGCGCCAAATTCGAGTGACGCGAACGGCCCACAATGCACTACGCCATCGCAGTGTCATCCAGGCGCTGTGATTGGCCAAGCATGCACTGTGACCCCGCATGCTTGGCCAATCACAGCGCCGGCAGCGAGGAGAGCAATGATTGGCCACAGGCAGGATGCCTGTGGCCAATTATTGCTGAGGGTGTTTAGTACACGCCCCACACTATAAAAGGCCGCCAGCACGGCGGCCTAGTGTAGTGTGTTCCGGAGCAGGGAAAGACAAGCATAGGCAGGGACAGTGACATTTATTTCTTTCTTGCTTAACCTGGATTCCTTTAGTTTAGGGAAAGAGAAGGATAGGTAGGGAGAGTGTCAGTGTGTTTTACTGTGCGAGTCCTTGTTTCTAGGGACAAAGAAGGAAAGTGAGGGGAATTCTCCTTGTGCTATAGTGTGCTTTAAAAAAACATTTTTTCTAGGGACAGAAAACTCTAGGTAGGGAGAGTGTCAGTTTCTTTCACTGTGCGAGTCCTTGTTTCTAGGGACAAAGAAGGAAAGTGAGGGGAATTCTCCTTGTGCTATAGTGTGCTTTAAAAAAACATTTTTTCTAGGGACAGAAAACTCTAGGTAGGGAGAGTGTCAGTTTCTTTCACTGTGCGAGTCCTTGTTTCTAGGAAAAAAGAAGGAAAGTGAGGGGAATTCTCCTTGTGCTATAGTGTGCTTTAAAAAAACATTTTTTCTAGGGACAGAAAACTCTAGGTAGGGAGAGTGTCAGTTTCTTTCACTGTGCGAGTCCTTGTTTCTAGGGACAAAGAAGGAAAGTGAGGGGAATTCTCCTTGTGCTATAGTGTGCTTTAAAAAAAAAAAATTTCTAGGGACAGAAAACTCTAGGTAGGGAGAGTGTCAGTTTCTTTCACTGTGCGAGTCCTTGTTTCTAGGAAAAAAGAAGGAAAGTGAGGGGAATTCTCCTTGTGCTATAGTGTGCTTTAAAAAAAAAAATTTCTAGGGACAGAAAACTCTAGGTAGGGAGAGTGTCAGTTTCTTTCACTGTGCGAGTCCTTGTTTCTAGGAAAAAAGAAGGAAAGTGAGGGGAATTCTCCTTGTGCTATAGTGTGCTTTAAAAAAAATTTTTTTCTAGGGACAGAAAACTCTAGGTAGGGAGAGTGTCAGTTTCTTTCACTGTGCGAGTCCTTGTTTCTAGGAAAAAAGAAGGAAAGTGAGGGGAATTCTCCTTGTGCTATAGTGTGCTTTAAAAAAAAAAAAATTCTAGGGACAGAAAACTCTAGGTAGGGAGAGTGTCAGTTTCTTTCACTGTGCGAGTCCTTGTTTCTAGGGACAAAGAAGGAAAGTGAGGGGAATTCTCCTTGTGCTATAGTGTGCTAAAGCATTCCTCATCAACCATCTTTGAAATCCTTGTTTTTTTGGACAGTCAGGGAAATTGTCGTTGTGCTATTCTGTGCAAAAGCAATCATCCTCAACCATATTTAGAAATCCTTAAGTAAAGGGACAGAGAAGGACACCTGAAGGTAGCCCTTATTGCTTTTTTCCCATCTCCCTGCAGGCCATCTATTAGAATGTCTGGAAGGCAAACAAGGAGAGGCAGACAGTCAGGAGGCAATAAAAGAGGGCAAGCAGGCTCTGTGTCTGGGGGCAACAGTGCTGGTCGTGGACGCGGTGCATTGTCATCAGCACATGGCCATGGGACACGCTTGTCCTTCTTTTCGGCAGCTGGACATGTTGAGCCACATCATGCCGAAGACTTGGTAGAGTGGATGACCAAGCCCTCCTCCTCCTCCTCATCCTCTCTCACCCAGGCTCAGGGTACTGGCAAAGCAGCTGCCAAAGCGTCCTCTTCCCTGGTATCAATGTCAGACTCATCATCAGTCACTCCTTCCCTAGACCCACCATGTCCTCCTCCTGAGGAGTCCCCCGAACTGTTTGAGCACAGTGTTGGGTACATGCTCCAGGAGGATGCCCAGCGTTTCGAAGGGTCTGATGATGAAACCCAGCTAGAGGAAGGCAGTAGCGTGAGAGCAGACAGAGGGGATGCTCAAGAAGGACACCAATCTGGCAGTCATGTTCCAGCAGCTGCAGCATACTGCCAGATTGGCTCCAGTGATGAGGAGGGAGGGGATGATGAGGTCACTGACTCCACGTGGGTGCCTAATAGGAGAGAGGAGGAGGAGGAGGATGAGGAGGAGGCACATCTCCAATGAGGCAGGATGCCCTTTGGTGGCCAGCGTAAGGGCAGTACACTGACGGAATCACACCGCAGAGCTCCGCCTGTGCAGGGCGCTGCCTCTGCCCGTCATTCAAAAAGTTCCTTGGTGTGGGCCTTTTTTGAGGCTAGTGCATCAGATCGCACAGCTGCTGTTTGCAACATATGTCTCAAGCGTATATCGCGTGGCCAAAACATCAGCCGCTTGGGTACCACATGCCTGACCAGACATATGTTGACCTGCCATGCAGCTCGTTGGCAAGCCTACCTCAAAGACCCACACCAAAGAACAAAGCGGACCTCTCCTTGCACCGCATCAGCTGGGATCTCCAACCCCACTATAACTTCAGTCCTCTCTGAAACATGCACTGAGAGGAATGAAGGTGTAGAATTAGGTGTGTCACAGCCAAGTACTTGCGGCCACTCTGCTAGCAGTACACCGACGTCCGATTCTAGCAGGCAAATTTCCCTGCCCCAGCTGCTGGACCGTCGAAAGAAGTTCACTCCCAGCCATCCACATGCCCAGCGGTTGAATGCTAGCTTGGCTAAATTGCTAGCGCTTCAACTGCTGCCTTTTCAGTTGGTAGACTCGGCCCCCTTCCGTGAGTTTGTGCAATGTGCGGTTCCTCAGTGGCAGGTTCCCAAACGCCACTTTTTCTCACGGAAGGCTATTCCGGCTCTCTACCGGCATGTGGAAGGCAATGTCTTGGCCTCGCTGGACAGGGCGGTCAGCGGTAAGGTGCATATTACCGCTGACTCATGGTCCAGCAGGCATGGACAGGGACGTTACCTTTCTTTCACGGCCCATTGGGTCACTCTTTTGGCAGCTGGGAAGGATGCAGGACAAGGTGCAGTAGTGTTGGAGGTTGTTCCACCGCCACGCCTCCAAAATGCTACTACTGGTTGTGACACACCTCTCTCCTCCACCCCCTCCTCTTCTTCTTCCTCCATGGCCTCTTCCTGTGGTTTGTCCTATGAACCAGCGGTGCTCCGTAGCCGTTCACGGGGCTACGCAAGTACGCAGGCAAAAAGATGCCATGCCGTGCTTGCGCTGGTGTGTTTGGGGGACAGAAGCCACATTGGGGCAGAGGTCCTGTCTGCTCTGCAGGGCCAGGCCGAGAGGTGGTTGACGCCACGCCAGCTTAAGCCAGGAATGGTGGTTTGCGACAATGGCACCAACCTCCTCTCCGCCCTCCGACAGGGACAACTGACCCATGTGCCCTGTGTGGCTCACGTCCTTAACCTGGTGGTGCAGCGGTTCTTGGGCAGGTACCCGGGCTTACAGGATGTCCTGAGGCAGGCCAGGAAAGTCTGTGTGCATTTCCGCAGATCTTATAATGCCAGTGCTCGCCTGGCTGAGCTGCAAAAGGAGTTGAACCTGCCCAAGAACCGCCTTATATGTGACATGCCCACCAGGTGGAACTCAACGTTGGCCATGCTGCAGCGGCTGCACACGCAGCAGAGGGCCATCAATGAGTACCTGTGCGACTACGGCACCAGGACAGGGTCAGGGGAGCTTGGTTTTTTTTCTCCACGCCAGTGGGGCATGATCAGGGATGCATGCACTGTCCTGGCACCATTTGAGGAGGCCACGAGGATGGTGAGCAGTGACAGTGCATGCATCAGTGACACTGTACCTCTTGTCCACCTGTTGGAGCACACGCTGCGTGGAATAATGGACAGGGCACTTGAGGCAGAACAGAGGCAGGAAGAGGAGGACTTCCTTGCCTCTCAAGGCCCCCTTTACCCAGACAGTGTTCCTTCTGTCCCACCCATCGCACAGGAAGAGGAGGAGGAGGAGGAGGATTGTGTCAGCATGGAGGTGGAGGCTGGCACTCAGCATCATCAGCAGCAGTCTTTTAGGGATGATTTACAGTCCCAAGAAACCAGTGGACTTGTACGTGGCTGGGAGGAGGTGGCTGCGGATCATGTCGTCCTTAGTGACCCAGAGGACTCCGGAGCGAATGCCTCAGCAAACCTACGCTGCATGGCCTCCCTGATCCTGCAAAGTCTGCGGAAGGATCCTCGTATTCTTCGGATCAAGGAGAGGGACCATTACTGGCTGGCCACTCTCCTTGATCCACGGTACAAGGGTAAGGTTGCGGACCTTATGTTACCGTCGCAGAGGGAGCAGAGGATGAGACAACTCCGGGAGGCCTTGCAGAAAGGTCTGTGCAACGCGTTCCCAGAGACTGGGAGGTTACAAACTCCTGGTCCTGGACAACGAGTTGCTGAGGCTTCGGCCAGTCAAAGAAGGAGCGGTGGGGAAGGTGGCCGTCTGACCGATGCGTTCAGACAATTCTTTAGTCCGCAGCCCCAAAGTATGATCGGTTCCAGCAACCATCGCCAGCGTCTGATAAACATGGTGCAGGAATATCTAGGGGCAAGGTCAGACTTGGACACCTTCCCCACCGAAAATCCTCTGGCTTACTGGGTCTTGAGGATGGATCACTGACCAGAGCTTGCACAGTATGCAATTGAGCTACTGGCCTGTCCTGCATCCAGCGTTCTTTCGGAACGCACATTCAGTGCTGCTGGAGGATTTGTCACGGATCACAGGGTGCGCCTGTCCACCGACTCGGTTGATCGACTGACTTTCATCAAGATGAACCAGTCTTGGATCACCACCAGCTACCACACACCTGATGCTGATATAACAGACTAATTGATTTTAACATGTCACATCCCTTCAAGACTGATGCTGATGCTGAGTGCCTGTGCTGTTATGTTGACTGGCTATCCTCCTCCTCCGAGTCCTCAATGATACGATTGATGATGATAGCTTGGAAGATCATTTTTGTTTATGGGTGCCGCCACCAGTGGCTAAGGCCCAATTTTTCAGCCCCTGTTTTACAGGGGCGTGTAATTACAATTTTTTTAGCAATAATTTGCCATAGGGCTCATTGCTGTGCTCCAAGTACAGTATCTGTGAGGGGTTGGAGTGTTGTGGCACCAGTGCCTAAGGCCCAATTTTTCAGCCCCTGTTTAAAAGGGGCGTGTCATTACAATTTTTGAAGCAATACTTTGCAACAGGGCTCATTGCTGTGCTCCAAGTACAGTATCTGTGAGGGGTTGTAGTGTTGTGCCACCAGTGCCTAAGGCCCAATTTTTCAGCCCCTGTTTAACAGGGGCGTGTCATTACAATTTTTGAAGCAATACTTTGCAACAGGGCTCATTGCTGTGCTCCAAGTACAGTATCTGTGAGGGGTTGTAGTGTTGTGCCACCAGTGCCTAAGGCCCAATTTTTCAGCCCCTGTTCAACAGGGGCATGCAATTACAATTCTTGATCTAATAATTCACAGCAGGGCCCATTGCTGCACCCACCAAGAGTAACTGTCAGGGCTTACAGTGTTGTGGCACCAGCACCACCATCAAAGGCCCAATTTTTACTACCACTGTTCAACAATTATATGTAATTAAAATTCCTGATATAATAGTTGACAGCAGGGCGTTCCAGCACCAACCAAGAGTAACTGTGAGTGCTTACAGTGTTGTGCCAACACCAACAACTAAGGGGCCTATTTCTGCTGAGTATATACGGCAGGTCCCTACTTTCAAACATCCAACTTACAAACGACTCCTACTTGCAAACGCAAGAAGACAACAGGAAGTGAGAGGAAATCTACCACTAGGAAGGAAAATTCTCTCCTGTAAGAATAAATATGGGAGAAAGGTGTCTCCTCTGTACTGATGCTTTATCAGCAATCCTTGTTTCAAGAAAAACACCACATTTCAAAAACAGTTGTCATTGGGACGGAAAGTGAGGTGAAATGTTCTGAACAGGGGCACAGACAGCAAAACAAATGTTACAGGGGTGATAACCCTTACCTACGTTTTCCAAAAAGTTTAAAAATAAATTTTTGGGCTGGAGCTACACTTCAACAATGTACCTGTTCAAAATTACAAACACATTCTACATAAGAACAAACCTACAGTCCCTGTCTTGTATGCACCGCCTGTATACGGCTGTTCAGAGTATATAGGGCCTTTTTTATTTTATGTGCGGGGTTCCCCTTAATATCCATACAAGACCCAAAGGGGCTGGTAATGGGCTGGGGTGGGGGGGGGGGGGGGGTGATGGGGTAGCTATGCCATTTTTCTTAAAGATTTTCATCCATATTACCGGGACCAGACATTACATTAAAGCCGCAAGCAGTTTTAAATGGCTTTTTTTTCCTTTAGAAGTGTCATTTTGTGCAGGGACAGTTCTAAACACGGGAAACACGTGGCACTTCACAGGCATACTTTAGACACCCCCCAGGTACGATATTTAAAGGAATATTTGACTTTTTTTCACTTTATGCATCATTAAAATGACTGCTCCCGAAAAACGACCGTTTTTAAAACTTCTTTTTGCATTGATACATGTCCCCTGGTGCAGAACCCGGGTTCCCAAACCCTTTTTAGGACAATAACATGCATAATAGTTGTTATAATTAGCACTTTAGAATTCGAACGTTCGCATCCATTGTATTTAATAGGGTTCTAATGTTCGTACGAACTTTCGGTCCGTTCGCGGGTTCTGGTGCGAACCGAACCCGGGGGTGTTCGGCTCATCACTAATCTTGACAGCGAAGTCAGGGCAAGGGGCATATGGAGGAGGAAATATTATGATTTTGGTTCAGTCCCATGAGATAGGATCAGTGCAGAAGATATTGTATAAGAGAAGATCTCAGGCAGTTGTTTGGCCCCATCATCTCATTAACCATTCTGCACAATTTTGCATCATTTGTGGCTCTGTGGGACCCTCTGGTGGAGTTCGGTCCGGAGTCCAATAACTTCAAAAAGGAACTTCCAATTTGTAAAATATTCAGCCGAACCTCAACTGATCAATTTTGTCAGAAGATTGCACATCTATGGCTGTCATCCGGTCAACAATGAATAAAAACATTTTCTGTGCTATGTAAATATTAAATCTTGTGACGGTTCCTATGAGAAAGAGCGAACAAACATCAAAAACAAATAAATACAATGTGCAGAACGCTCCCCAAACAAATGTCAACAATAAAAATTGAAACAATATAAGAATGTTTCTCTTGAAAAGAAAAGAAACAATAAAGTAGTACCAACTCTCGTCCACACCAACACAACTTTCACTTGCCTTCCACGGTGATATTGTATGCTGCACAAAACACCACCTGTGATTTCTTCACCTGTATGAAAAGACACTTTCCAAAAGGGAACGACCTTAAAACTATAAGAGGTCACCTGGGTTCTTGGCTCCAAATATCTTGAAACTGCATTGTACTCATCATGGGTAATACACTTGTGCACAACGGAAAAAAAAATTTGGTTTTGGTTCGTTTCTTTTCGGTCCTGTTGATTTGTAATCGTTCGTAATTTTGCTAGGCGGGATTTTTCGTGTTCGGACTAATTCGTATTTTCGCAAGCGTCATTTTTCGTTGAATCGGAATGATTGCTATTAATGTAAAGCCTTATTTTTAGTTGATTTATAATTCGTACTTTCGGTAGAGTACGTTGTTTTTCGTTGATTCTGGACACAACTCCTACTTTCCTAACTTTTTTTTGGGTTCGTTGATTCGGAATTTTCCGTGTCTCTCTCACAACGACGCTGCTTATTATGCCTAATGTGCTTCGAATGGATTTGTACTTTTCTAAATACATAGCGGTTATTTGTAACGATTTGAAATCTCGTATTTTACTTTCGTTTTTTTCATGCGGCTATAGACTCCGCCCCTGTACACCATTTTGGGAGGGAGTTCAGCACGGTGAGGGAGAAGCACAGAGCAGAGCAGAGTGTTATTGTGCTTCGAATGGATTTATACATTCCTAACTTTTTTCATAACGAATTATGCCGAAGACATTCGGGCATTCGCTATTTGCGATATCATTTATTTCGGATTCGGTCTTATTCGTAATTGCTTTGTTCAGAAATTCGAATGCTTCCGAATGTCCGAAAGTTGCTAAATTCGGACGAATTTCGATTCGTTACGAAACGAATTGCACAAGCCTAATGGGTAATGCTTCCAATATAACACAGGATGTGCCCCGGTGTACTGTGCGGAGAAGACCATTATGATGCCTTGTCTATGGATAATGCCTCTACTACGCTATATTACAGAGAAGTAGATACTGTATTGCCTCGTACACACGACCGCTTTTCCCCGACGGAATTCCTCTCAAGCCTGCCTTGCATACACACGGTCACACAAAAGTCCGGTGAACTTATGACTGCCAAGAACACGGTGACGTAAAAGACTACGACAAGCCGACAAAATGAATTTCTATGCTTCTGAGCATGCGTTGAATTGTTTCCAAGCATGCACGTTTTTTTTTCTTGTCGGAAAAGCATACAGACGAACGGTTTTCCCACTAGGATTTTTTCCTGACGGGAAAAAAGAGATCCTGCTCTCTTTTTTTCCGGCAGTTTTCCTGTGAGAAAAAGTCTGATGTAGCATACACGCGGCCGGGATTCCCGATGAAAAGCTCTCATCGCAGTTTTTCCCGACGGGGAAATCCGGTCGTGTGTACGAGGCATATGTGTTTTAGGAGTTCTGGGCTCCAAGGTTACCAAGATTCAATGATGCAAAGAGTAAAACCCACTGAGGCTGGTCATTATCAACATGGGGTGTTGGGCCAGGTCCCCAGAAAAAGCATAGCGGGTATATGAAAGGTGAGAGTACCGTAAAAAATGGAAACTCATCCAGTAAAAGGATTATTAAAAACTATACAAAAATTGGTACCGAAGATGTTTGTGGGGCTCAAAACTCCCTCCTCAGGGCTAGGAAACAAGGCAACAAAAAAATCATATAAGTCAGGTATCTAGGAATGTAAGTCTAGATCAGCATGAAGTCATATAATAATAGAACAACCATTCTCAGCAAGGGTTCCTCCTCAGGTTCTTCAGGGTTCCTTGATCTGTGGCGGATCGTCCTCCCAGCTAATGGTGCTTGCTAAGTTCTGGAGCCAATGACACTTGGCAGAGCCAGTGTTCTTATTGGCTGTATGTAAGGGTGGCATTCTTTCTACTGACCACCAATGTAAGAAACATTCTTCCCACTGATCACCAATGTAAGAAACATTCTTCCTACTGACCACCAATGTAAGGAACATTCTTCTCACTGACCACCAATGTAAGGAACATTCTTCCCACTGATCACCAATGTAAGAAACATTCTTCTCACTGATCACCAATGTAAGGAACATTCTTCTCACTGATCACCAATGTAAGGAACATTCTTCTCACTGATCACCAATGTAAGGAACATTCTTCCCACTGATCACCAATGTAAGGAACATTCTTCCCACTGATCACCAATGTAAGGAACATTCTTCCCACTGATCACCAATGTAAGGAGCATTCTTCTCACTGACCACCAATGTAAGAAACATTCTTCCCACTGATCACCAATGTAAGAAACATTCTTCCTACTGACCACCAATGTAAGGAACATTCTTCTCACTGACCACCAATGTAAGAAACATTCTTCTCACTGATCACCAATGTAAGGAACATTCTTCCCACTGATCACCAATGTAAGGGACATTCTTCTCACTGATCACCAATGTAAGGAACATTCTTCCCACTGATCACCAATGTAAGGAACATTCTTCTCACTGATCACTAATGTAAGGAACATTCTTCTCACTGATCACCAATGTAAGGAACATTCTTCTCACTGATCACCAATGTAAGGAACATTCTTCTCACTGATCACCAATGTAAGGAACATTCTTCTCACTGATCACCAATGTAAGGAACATTCTTCCCACTGATCACCAATGTAAGGGACATTCTTCCCACTGATCACCAATGTAAGGAGCATTCTTCTCACTGATCACCAATGTAAGGAACATTCTACCCCCTGATCACCAATGTAAGGAACATTCTTCCCACTGATCACCAATGTAAGAAACATTCTTCTCACTGATCACCAATGTAAGGAACATTCTTCCCACTGATCACCAATGTAAGGAACATTCTTCCCACTGATCACCAATGTAAGGAACATTCTTCCCACTGATCACCAATGTAAGGAACATTCTACCCCCTGATCACCAATGTAAGGAGCATTCTTCCCACTGATCCCCAATGTAAGGGTGACATTCTTCTCACTGATCAACAATGTAAGGAACATTCTTCTCACTGATCACCAATGTAAGGAACATTCTTCCCACTGATCACCAATGTAAGGAACATTCTTCTCACTGATCACCAATGTAAGGAACATTCTTCTCACTGATCACCAATGTAAGGGACATTCTTCTCACTGATCACCAATGTAAGGAACATTCTTCCCACTGATCACCAATGTAAGGAACATTCTTCTCACTGATCACCAATGTAAGGAACATTCTTCTCACTGATCACCAATGTA
This sequence comes from Rana muscosa, assembly GCA_029206835.1. NCBI lineage: Eukaryota > Metazoa > Chordata > Amphibia > Anura > Ranidae > Rana > Rana muscosa. Next base: position 322,264,731 of record CM055123.1, read on the forward strand.
AGGGACATTCTTCTCACTGATCACCAATGTAAGGAACATTCTTCTCACTGATCATCAATGTAAGGAACATTCTTCTCACTGACCACCAATGTAAGGAGCATTCTTCCCACTGATCACCAATGTAAGGAACATTCTTCCCACTGATCACCAATGTAAGGAGCATTCTTCTCACTGATCACCAATGTAAGGAACATTCTTCCCACTGACCACCAATGTAAGGGACATTCTTCTCACTGATCACCAATGTAAGGAACATTCTTCCCACTGATCACCAATGTAAGAAACATTCTTCCTACTGACCACCAATGTAAGGAACATTCTTCTCACTGATCACCAATGTAAGGAACATTCTTCTCACTGATCACCAATGTAAGGAACATTCTTCCCACTGATCACCAATGTAAGAAACATTCTTCCTACTGACCACCAATGTAAGGAACATTCTTCTCACTGATCACCAATGTAAGGAACATTCTTCCCACTGATCACCAATGTAAGGAACATTCTTCCCACTGATCACCAATGTAAGGAACATTCTTCTCACTGATCACCAATGTAAGGAACATTCTTCCCACTGATCACCAATGTAAGAAACATTCTTCCTACTGACCACCAATGTAAGGAACATTCTTCCCACTGATCACCAATGTAAGGAACATTCTTCTCACTGATCACCAATGTAAGGAACATTCTTCCCACTGATCACCAATGTAAGGAACATTCTTCCCACTGATCACCAATGTAAGGAACATTCTTCTCACTGATCACCAATGTAAGGAACATTCTTCCCACTGATCACCAATGTAAGGAACATTCTTCTCACTGATCACCAATGTAAGGAACATTCTTCCCACTGATCACCAATGAAAGGAACATTCTTCCCACTGATCACCAATGTAAGGAACATTCTTCCCACTGATCACCAATGTAAGGAACATTCTTCTCACTGATCACCAATGTAAGGAACATTCTTCCCACTGATCACCAATGTAAGGAACATTCTTCTCACTGATCACCAATGTAAGGAACATTCTTCTCACTGATCACCAATGTAAGGAACATTCTTCCCACTGATCACCAATGTAAGGAACATTCTTCCCACCGATCACCAATGTAAGGAACATTCTTCCCACTGATCACCAATGTAAGGAACATTCTTCTCACTGATCACCAATGTAAGGAACATTCTTCCCACTGATCACCAATGTAAGGGACATTCTTCCCACTGATCACCAATGTAAGGAACATTCTTCCCACTGATCACCAATGTAAGGAACATTCTTCTCACTGATCACCAATGTAAGGAACATTCTTCTCACTGATCACCAATGTAAGGAACATTCTTCCCACTGATCACCAATGTAAGGAACATTCTTCCCACTGATCACCAATGTAAGGAACATTCTTCCCACTGACCACCAATGTAAGGAACATTCTTCCCACTGATCACCAATGTAAGGAACATTCTTCTCACTGATCACCAATGTAAGGGACATTCTTCTCACTGATCACCAATGTAAGGAACATTCTTCTCACTGATCACCAATGTAAGGAACATTCTTCTCACTGATCACCAATGTAAGGAGAAAGGAACCTGATTGCCACATATTCTCTTTCTAGACTTTATGGTCAGGGGTCTCCAATCTTTCTAAACGAAGGGCCAGGTTACTTTTCTTCATACTTTAGGGGGGCCAGTGGGAGTAAACGATGCCCTGTTGTTGCTGTCAGTGGGAGGAATAGTGCCCCATCATTGGTGTCAGTGGGAGGAATAGGGCCCCATCATTGGTGTCAGTGGGAGGAATAGTGTCCCATCATTGGTGTCCGTGGGAGGAATAGTGTCCCATCTTTGGTGTCCGTGGGAGGAATAGTGTCCCATCATTGGTGTCCGTGGGAGGAATAGTGTCCCATCATTGGTGTCAGTGGGAGGAATAGTGTCCCATCGGTGTCAGTGGGAGGAATAGTGTCCCATCATTGGAATCAGTGGGGGGAATAGTGTCCCATTATTGGTGTCAGTGGGAGGAATAGTGCCCCATCATTGGAATCAGTGGGGGGAATAGTGTCCCATCATTGGTGTCAGTGGGAGGAATAGTGCCCCATCATTGGGGTCAGTGGGAGGAATAATGCCCTATCATTGCTGTCAGTGGGAGGAATAGTGCCCCATCATTGGTGTCAGTGGGAGGAATAGTGTCCCATCATTGGTGTCCGTGGGAGGAATAGTGTCCCATCTTTGGTGTCCGTGGGAGGAATAGTGTCCCATCATTGGTGTCCGTGGGAGGAATAGTGTCCCATCATTGGTGTCAGTGGGAGGAATAGTGTCCCATCATTGGTGTCAGTGGGAGGAATAGTGTCCCATCATTGGTATCAGTGGGGGGAATAGTGTCCCATCATTGGTGTCAGTGGGAGGAATAGTGTCCCATCATTGGTGTCCGTGGGAGGAATAGTGTCCCATCATTGGTGTCCGTGGGAGGAATAGTGTCCCATCATTGGTGTCAGTGGGAGGAATAGTGTCCCATCATTGGTGTCAGTGGGAGGAATAGTGTCCCATCATTGGTGTCCGTGGGAGGAATAGTGTCCCATCATTGGTGTCCGTGGGAGGAATAGTGTCCCATCATTGGTGTCAGTGGGAGGAATAGTGTCCCATCATTGGTGTCAGTGGGAGGAATAGTGTCCCATCATTGGTGTCAGTGGGAGGAATAGTGTCCCATCATTGGTGTCAGTGGGAGGAATAGTGTCCCATCATTGGTGTCAGTGGGAGGAATAGTGTCCCATCATTGGTGTCAGTGGGAGGAATAGTGTCCCATCATTGGTGTCCGTCGGAGGAATAGTGTCCCATCATTGGTGTCCGTCGGAGGAATAGTGTCCCATCATTGGTGTCAGTGGGAGGAATAGTGTCCCATCATTGGTGTCAGTGGGAGGAATAGTGTCCCATCATTGGTGTCAGTGGGAGGAATAGTGTCCCATCATTGGTGTCAGTGGGAGGAATAGTGTCCCATCATTGGTGTCAGTGGGAGGAATAGTGTCCCATCATTGGTGTCAGTGGGAGGAATAGTGTCCCATCATTGGAATCATTGGGAAGAATAGTGTCCCATCCTTGGTATCAGTGGAAGGAATAGTGCCCCATCATTGGTGTTAGTGGAAGGAATAGTGCCCCATCATTGGTATTAGTGGAAGGAATAGCACCCCAAGTGCCAGATAAAGAAGAAAAAAAAAGAAGAAAATAAACATAGATAAGTGCAGGAGACACACGTAGAGAGAAAATATAAGCCAAAATAAAAACGAGTGGCGGTGTGGGGGGAAGGGCCTGGCCTTTGTGACCTTCACCTCTATGGTAATAAAACAGGCAGTATAGATATAGAAGGAATCTCGGGTTGTAGATAGGAATGAGCTGTCTATATCTGGAGATATTTGGGATAAGAGTGATCACCACACAATCCAGCACTGCTCAGGACTCGATATAATGTCACAAAACCAGAAGGAATATTATAATAACGTTTTATTAAAGCCATTAAGCCGCGGAGTTCATTGAATGGCCTTTTCATCGGCACCAGATCAGCACCTGGATGTGTGCATGGAAAAGGCTTTCATGTTTTTAATGGTTTTTAATAAAGCGGTATTACACCGTACAGCGCGTTGTTGTTTTGTTGCATTATACGGGTCACGTCCGGTGTAATACCGGCAGAATTATCCTCCGACAAGCCGAAATATTGGGCTGTACCGCATTGTACACCGGGCCACATCCTGCATCATATTGGAAGAATTATCCACAAACACAAGACGGTTTCGAGATGTTTGGAGGAAGGCGCTCAGGTGACCTTTTATCATTTTAAGGTCATTTTCTTTTGGAGAGTTTCTTTCGGAACGGGTGAAGGGATCACAAGTGGTGGCGGGTGCAGCATACAAATTGGTTGAAATATCACTGAGGAAGAGAATTGAAAAGTTGTTGTTTCGATGTGGACAGAGCCGGTTTTGCTGTTGAAACACAAACTTTTGTTTAAGATTTTATATCTTCTACGATTTATCGATCAACAGACACATTTTGGGGTCTATTTATAAAATATTTTTTAAAAAACCACATATGTTTATTTCCTATGATCATCAGCTCCACCTAGCAGTTTACATAGCTCAATCAAGAAAGTTATTGGCATTATGTCCACCAGAGGGAGCTGACGATCATAGGAAATAAATAGTTCTGCGATTGTTTTGTGTGAATGCTTGAAGCATTTGCAGTGAATTCTTTATATATAGAACCCATTGCTACAATTGTTTAAATCTGTATTATGAACATTTTGTTGTGGCAGAGTTGTGCACATTGTCTTGTAAATTCTAGTCATCTCCCTGTGACATGAGATTCTGGTGAAGGTTACAGGTGGGCATTTCAACACCCATTTCATAAGCGCAATCCACAGTTGTCATCATTAGGAATCCCACTGTCAGGGCCAGGATCTGAACCCACGACCTCTGCTGCATCCAGCAATAGCTCTACTTGCTGAGCCACCTGAGATGCTGGATGGCATCCTGCCTGATACCTTGGATAATCTTGCCTTATACATTGTTTCTGGTGAACCTTGAACTCCTTGCTCCTCCCATGAACTTCCAATTTTTACGCCATTCCATTTCTAGTGAACCTTGAACTCCTTGCTCCTCCCATGAACTTCCTATTGAAGCCATACCATTTCCGGTGAACCTTGAACTCCTTGCTCCTCCCATAAATTTCCTATTTAAGCCATTCCATTTCCAGTGAACCTTGAACTCCTTGCTCCTCCCATAAATTTCCTATTTAAGCCATGATGTTTCTGATGAACCTTGAACTCCTTGCTCCACCCATGAACCTCCTATTTAGGCCATGCTGTTTCTGATGAACCTTGAACTCCTTGCTCCTCCCACGAACCTCCAATTTTTACGCCATTCCATTTCTGGTGAACCTTGAACTCCTCGCTCTTCCTATGAAATTTCCTATTTAAGCCATGTCATTTGTGGTGAACCTTGAACTCCTTGCTCCTCCAATGAACTTCCTAAATAAGTCCTGCCTATGCACTTCCTGTTTGCCAGATTATCGTGCTCTTTCCAGCTATTATCATGCTCCTGCATACCTGCAGCTGTCCTTATTTTCACTACCACTCGTTATCAACCTTTGGCTTGTTCCTCGACTACGTCTCCACTTGATCCCAACCTGCAACCACTTGTTACAGTACTGACCTTTGGCTTGTTTACAAACTATGTTTTTGCTTGATCCCTACCTGCTATATCTTCTACTGGACCCCAGGTTGCTCACCTCCTGGTGGGGCGATCCTGTGGACCGTGACCTGGTACTAACACGCCACAAAAACCCATCTCACCCCTAAAAACCCATCTCCACCATCAGAAGCTCTGGTGAACACCAGTTAGTGCTCACCTCAGGTAAGTCTACGTCATCCTTCCAGGGTGGTCTGCTTGTGTACTTATCCAGCTGGTTGGTGGAAGCCTCTTTACTGTTATAGCTACTGGTCTCCAAACCTGACCCCTGACCGTTCATACTCACCTTGAAAAGGCCATGGAGGCATCACCTGAGTCCACGTAGGCAGGAAGTGACTGCAAAGTGGCTACAGGATCAGCAACACTGAGATAAAACAAGGATGAAAACAAGAATTTCATTTAAAAAAAACATGGATATTGTTAATCATTCGCAAACCTTTGGCAAACAAAACCCAGTCCAGTTGGGGTTTACATCTACCTTAAGGTAAATCCCGTGATTAAAAAAAAAAAAAAAAGAAGGAAGGTTGCCATTGATGACGTCTGAGAATGCGATTCATCAAATGCTTATTTTCCCCATAAGGTCTGTGGACTACGACTGTATAATGATATATAGAAAATTACTTATGTGCTCGATGTATAAAGGCGAAGAGCCGAGCGTTTGATGTATGGTGTTAATAAGCATTCGAAGGTGATGGATATGTACAGCATGGAGGGCTACGCAAAGGTTTTAATGAGGATGTCAAATACAATGTAACACTTGTTATAATCGTGATATATATTTAATTGATGTTGTATTATGTTTGGATGCCTCTTAATCCCTTTAGAGAGAAATAAGCTTTTGATAAATTGTTTAAGGGGGATTTATTTTATTTATTTTTTTACATCAAATCTTAAAAGCGGAACTTCTGCAGCAAGTATAAATACAGAAAAAGAAAAATACTAAGAACATTAAATGAAACACATTTTAAATACAGAAAAAAAATACAAAGTACACTAAATAAAAATAAACAACCATGAATACAGAAAAAGATACAAAGAACACTCAATCAAATAAACAATCATAAATACGCATAAAAAACCCCCTGAAAAATACAAAGAAAAGTACATTTAAAAAATCTTAAATACACAGAAAATACAAAGTACAAAAAAATAAATAAACAACCATAAATACAGAAAAAGATACAAAGAACACAAAATCAAATAAACAATCATAAATACACATTAAAAAACTGAAAAATACAAAGAAAAGTATTACATCTAAAATGTTTTTTTTTTTTACAATTTATTGCATAGAACGCATTAAGGTGAAAAACCTTTAGCCTTCACAACCACTTTAAAGTGGTTGTAAACCCTCTGGGGGAAGTTACACCTACAGGTAAAGCTCTGTACACACGATCGGATTTCCTATGGATTTTAAACCAATGGATTTTTCCATCGGAAATCCGATGAAGCTGACTTCCATCAGTCTTGCCTACACACCATCAGTCAAAAAACGATCGTCCCAAACGCTGTGACGTAAAACACTGCGACGAGCCAAGAAAAATGAAGTTCTATGCTTCTGAGCATGTGTCGACTTGATTCTGAGCATGTGTGGGTTTTTTATCCGATGGAGTTCCCCACAGACGATAGTAATTTGCTATTGTTTTTTTTTTCCATTGGATAAATTTAAAACATGTTCTATGGAAAAAAGACCGATGGGGCCCATACACGATCAGTTTGTCCGATGGCTTACCTGTAGGTGCTTGCAATATCTCACGGTCTCTGAGATATTTGTAAAAAAGACTGTAACGATATCTACGGCGCATGCGCGCCATAGACAACGGCGCAGGCGCACTGAGCGTGCCGTTTTTATGAATAGGGTCGTGCCGTGAAAAGCGGCTCTCGCACACATGCGCGGGAGTGACGTCACGCGACTCCGGTCAGTCACAGAGCTGGAGTTCGCGGACCCCGGGAAGAAGAGGGGTGAAGATGGACGCTCGCTACTAGCGAGGAAATCGGGGACATCGCGGGCTTCTACTGCAGGTAAGTGACACATAATGGGCTACTATGCGATGTATAGTAGCCCATTCATTATGCTTTACCTTTGCAGGGAAAGAAAGAGGAAGTAAAGCCATCAGGGTTTACTTCCTCTTTAAATAAATAATCTTAAAGTGGAGGTCCACCCTGAAAAAATCTTCACACTAAAAATTCTAAAAAAAAAAAAAAAAATTTATAGAAAAAAAAAATGTATACTCACCCTAAATGCCTGTTGCTATGCGGAAGTCCCCTAATCTGCCGCTAATGTTCCTCTTCTCCGTCCGCGGTGGCTCTCCTTCCGCTTCCTCTTCTTGTGAATGGGCCGCGCTGCCTTCTGGGAACTGTGTGTATCCCAGGAAGCAAGCCGCCCATTCACAAAGCGCCGTGCGAGTGGCGCATGCGCAGTAGGAAACGGGCAGTGAAGCCTTAACGGCTTCACTGCCTGTTTCCCTTACTCAGGATGGAAGAGCCGAGACCCGCCAGCAGCGATCGATCGCCGCGGCAGGACCGACATCGCGGGAGAGTAGGACAGGTAAGTGTCCTTATTAAAAGTCAGCAGCTACACTGTTAGTAGCTGCTGACTTTTTTTTTTTTTTTCTGCACCACCGCTTTAAATACAAAAGAACAGAACAAAAGAAAATATAAAAAAATAAATAAACAAACAAATACTGAAAAAACAGGAAAAAAATACCAAAAAAACACTAAATTAAATAAACAACCAAAAATACACACAAAAAAATAAATAAATACAGAAAACACAAAGACAAATAACAACCACAAATGCTCAAAAAACTGTAAAAAATGAAAAGGACGCCAAATTAAATAAACAAACAAACATAAATACACAAAAAATACTGGGATAGCATACGAATATCAAATCCCTGGACCACCATAATGGAGATCGTTAACATTACTCAATGAATTGCTATGTTTGGTTTTTAATCATGTTTCTAATAAATTTCAATATTTTTTATATATATTTGTATGATTTCCATTATTATCTGTAAGCACCGTGATAACCTGCTCCCAAACTCCCCCTTTTTGAATATTTGACAAATAACACTAAATTAAAGAGCCATAAAATACACAAAAAAATACAAATAACAAATACAAATAACACTAAATGAAAGATCCATAAACACACATTTTTTTTCCCTAAGCAGTCCAAAAAGCATAATGGTTATTTTAATTTCCCCCAAAGCACTCCTCCCATGTCTAGACGGAACATCTCCCCAATGGGACAGAAAACAAACAGCGGATTCTAAGCTCATCTAAACAGTTTTTCTTGCTATAAAACACTCGAAATACTCGATTGTGTTTTGCCTGCGGCCTGTTTTCTCTTTAAAGCACGGCTGCAAACAGGCAGCCTGGTGGAAGGGAAATCTTATCATTGTTCTCGGTGAGGCGGGTAGGTAGCCGTGCGGCAAACGGTTGAATAGAGATAACTGAAACAAGCTGAAAACAAAAGCCACGAGCTGAAAGTTATAGCTTGATGTGCGTCAAGGGAGGAAGAAAGACCACCCGCCCAGTGAGGGGGAACGCAGTCTATGCCGCCGCGCTCACGTACCTGCCTTCTATTCATTCTCCGGCGCCGCCGATATAAAAGGGCCCATTCAGGCGCTGGCGAGCGGCTCGCATAAACTAAAATTAGCCGCTACTTGTAACCTTTTTTTTTTTTTTTTCTCTCTCTCTCTTGGAAAGAGTGGGAACGCTCGATGTGCTACGGAAAGGCGCACAGAACTTTAGTTAGAAGAAGGGTATAATTTTCTTTTAATTATCCTTCAGGGAAATGAAGCGATGGTGGGAAGTGGCTGCGGCGGGTGTCAGACTGCGGAGTGAACGCCACCATCCGCTACCGCCATTAAACACAACCAGATCTGTTTTATAACTTCCCATGAATCATTCAAGGGATTCGCCTTCTCTTACTACAGGAAATGATGGGAATCCAAAATGTTACAATTCTTCACCTGAATGGGAGGGGAGAGTCGATCTGCCAATGCGATCGACTGACAACTGTCTAAACAGGGAAGTCCCCTCTATTTAAAAGGAGGAATGCCTGGGACAAAAGTTATTTTCCCGTAAAAGTATTTTTGAAATATTTAACCCCTCCCCCCCAAGGGTAAAACAAATCAAAATGCCTAAGCATCATTTTGAAACTGCCATAGTTACATAGTTATATTGTTACATAGTTATATAGTTATATAGTTACATAATGATATAGTTATCTAGTTACATAGTTATATACCATATTTATCGGCGTATAACACGCACTTTTTCCCCCTTAAAATCAGGGGAAAATTGTGGGTGCGTGTTATACACTGATCCCCCGCTGATTGTGAGTGAGCGGAGCCGAGATACACAAAGCCAAAGTACACTCGGCTTTACTCGGCTCCTCTCACAGTCCCGCCCCTGACTGTGAGCAGAGCCGAGTCTAGCCAAAGTACACTCGGCTTTCTGTATGTCAGCGGCGCTCGCAATCAGTGGAGATGGGCGTCACTGCGAGCAGAGCCGAGTAAAGCCGAGTGTACTTCAGCTTTGTGTATCTCGGCTCCTCACGCAATCAGTGGAGATGGGCGGGACTGTGAGCAGAGCCGAGTCTAGCCGAAGTACACTTGGCTTTCTGTATCTCGGCTCTGCTCACAGTAGGTGGAAATCGGCGCCAAATTTAAATCAGGCCAGGGCAAGGCTGCAAGTGCAAAGGCACTGGGCAAGGCTGCAGATGGACACTGGGGAAGGCTGCAGATGGACACTGGGCAAGGCTGCAGATGAACACTGGGCAAGGCTGCAGATGGACACTGGGCAAGGCTGCAGATGGACACTGGGGAAGGCTGCAGATGGACACTGGGCGAGGCTGCAGATGGACATTGGGGAAGGCTGCAGATGGACACTGGGGAAGGCTGCAAAGGCACTGGGCAAGGCTGCAGATGGACACTGGGCAAGGCTGCAGATGGACACTGGGGAAGGCTGCAGATGAACACCGGGGAAGGCTGCAGATGGACACTGGGCAAGGCTGCAGATGGACACTGGGCAAGGCTGCAGATGGACACTGGGGAAGGCTGCAGATGAACACTGGGCAAGGCTGCAGATGGACACTGGGGAAGGCTGCAGATGGACACTGGGGGAGGCTGCAGATGGACACTGGGCGAGGCTGCAGATGGACACTGGGGAAGGCTGCAGATGGACACTGGGGAAGGCTGCAAAGGCACTGAGCAAGGCTGCAGATGGACACTGGGCAAGGCTGCAGATGGACACTGGGGAAGGCTGCAGATGGACACTGGGGAAGGCTGCAGATGGACACTGGGGAAGGCTGCAGATGGACACTGGGCAAGGCTGCAGATGGACACTGGGCAAGACTGCAAAGGCACTGGGCAAGGCTGCAGATGGACACTAGGCAAGGCTGCAGATGGACACTGGGCAAGGCTGCAAAGGCACTGGGCAAGGCTGCAGATGGACAATGGGCAAGGCTGCAGATGGACACTGGGCAAGGCTGCAAAGGCACTGGGCAAGGCTGCAGATGGACACTGGGCAAGGCTGCAAAGGCACTGGGCAAGGCTGCAGATGGACACTGGGCAAGGCTGCAAAGGCACTGGGCAAGGCTGCAGATGGACACTGGTCAAGGCTGCAGATGGACACTGGGCAAGGCTGCAAAGGCACTGGGCAAGGCTGCAGATGGACACTGGGGAAGGCTGCAGATGGACACTGGGGAAGGCTGCAGATGGACACTGGGGAAGGCTGCAGATGGACACTGGGGAAAGCTGCAGATGGACACTGGGGAAGGCTGCAGATGGACACTGGGGAAGGCTGCAGATGGACACTGGGGAAGGCTGCAGATGGACACTGGGCAAGGCTGCAGATGGACACTGGGCAAGGCTGCAAAGGCGCTGGGCAAGGCTGCAAATGGACACTGATAAGGCTGCATTGATGGGCATTTAAATGTAAGTTTTTTTCCTTACACTTCCCTCCTAAATGTTTTTTCCTTAAAATCCCCTCCTAAACTTACGGTAGTTACATAATTATATAGTTATATATGTAGCGCCCATCCCAATTTATGGGGCGCTATATGTGTAAAGTTAGGGGTGGTCCGAGCCTATAGTTGGGCTCGGACCTGTTAGAACAAATTGTGCTTCTGCTCTGGGTGCGATGCTGCCTGGCAGTACAGTTCCCTGTTGCCTGGGGGTGGCGCTGTCACTTCAGGCTCAGGTTGAACCACAGGAGGTATCGCAGCACTATTGGGTGTCTTCTCTCTAGTGCAGGAACACTACGCAAAGCTCTCCCCTCGTATGTATATGAGGGTTGAGCAAAGTCACTTGAATTACCTCCGGGTCTGTTCACTGCCTCCAGCCTCCAGCTGTCCCGTGGAGATGTGTCTGCCAATAATAGAGCCCCACACCAATAAAAGTCCAACACTCTTTTATTTCTCCATTGCAGGATGAACATAATAGTTGAACTTTTAGTAACAGACAGACAGGGGTGTGGGTGCGAGTAGGCTCAGGCACAAATAAACTCTCCTATTCCTTTGCTAGCGAATAGGCCTGGCGCACGGCCTCTGCCACCGACCGTGAGATTGGTCGCTGCCACCGACCGGGTGAACTGTTGAGGCCCCTGCCACAGGCCTAATAGCAGGTCTCTGCTACAGACCTGAGTTGACTAGTTGGACCGCTGCCACCGGTCATAGAACATGAACCACCTTCCTCTATGAACTTGGCCCCTGTTTGAGAAAGATATCCCTCCGGACGGTCTCCAGAGGTTCAGACGGCACTGTCAATATGCTGTACCAGGTCTTCGGGTGAGTCCCTCCTCTGGTCCCTTACGCCTCTGGATACGGGTGCCCAACGCCCGGGGCCCCCTAGGACAATCCCTCCCTTGCGGGACCCAGCGGAAGGTACTGGGCCCCAGGCCTCCGACTGAGCACCTCACCCCAAACTGAAGGTGTCTGGGATGGAACACGAACTCCAAGTGTCTAGGCCTAGGCCGCCTGGACACCGACCGCAAACAGCAGCCCTCAGGCTGAAGGTGCCTGGGACTCGAACCTCGTGGCGAAGTTGTCCGCCCCCTTTATACCCTCTCCCAGCAAGCACAGCAGGTTCCCCACCCCGCCGTATAACTGCTGTGAGAGGTCACAAAATGTTCGGCACTGCAGCGATGGCTCAAACCCGGCCCAAAGTGACAGCGCCACCTGCTGGGCCGCAAGGAACTAGACATCACTGGTGTCTTCACCAGAATTAAACACTTTGAAAAGTATATACCCGCTACAGTTATATAGTTACATAATTATATAGTTACATAGTTATATAGTTATATAATTATATAGTTACATAGTTATATAGTTATATAATTATATAGTTACATAATTATATAGTTACATAGTTATATAGTTACATAGTTATATAGTTACATAATTATATAGTTACATAGTTACATAATTTTCCTGGTGCCTTCCATGGCAGCATACATATTGTTGGTTTCTCCACCCACAACCAACCCACAGGACCAATTACAACTCTATAAAAGAAAGAGTCAGCCCCCCATACACCATTCTTTATTCTGTGGATCACCTGGATTCGGCCCTTACTATGCCGCTATACGGCACAACCATTACAGGGTCATGCTCTCCTGTATATGGAGTCCCATAACTTAGGCTGCTAAAGGCGCCAAAAAGTTTGGGAAGCCATTTTTCTGTGGATCTTTTTTGGGTCTGGAGTTCAGGTATTTCCTCCATCTTTTGAAAAACGTCTCCAATGAAAAGACTGCCTCCCCCAGACGTGTACAACGCTGGGAGTTTGTTGCATCAGACTAGCACTGGGGTCTAGCTTTTAATGCAAGGGGATATTTCTACGTCTGTTTTTAGACTTGCATTGCAGTTTATGATGTTTTCATGCTTTATATAAAAGTAAGTCTAACTTCTTTTTTTTCTTTTACTTACTCCCTTGATATTTCCCGGGCTCCACTCCCGCATTTCCTTGTCAAAGTATTTTATTGGACATATATATTAGTCACATACAGATTATATGTAATACATGTTGTTCATATTTGTCCAATTATTACAAATATAGAAAAATAACAAATAATAGGGTCTACAGAATATATCCTAATCTAAATTATAAGGACTTAAATGAGATAGAAAGTAAATAAATCCTTGTACTAATATATTCAAGACTGTAGTTGAAAGAAATATTTAACATATTAATTATAAATTGATCTGTATCTTCGAAAAAAGTAATGCAGAGTAATACTGTAGCTTCAATAAGGTGCGTTATGAAGTAAGAATAATAGAGAAAAGAAAAGAGAAAAATAAGTAAAGATATCAAAATAAAATAGGGTAAAATAAAATTAGATAGATAATATAAAATAAAATAGATGAGATAGAATAGTAGGAAACCAGAGGGGGGGGGGGGGCATAAACCTTATAGCCCTGTCCCTGGATCGCTGTTTGATTATGGCATCTGAGGTGGACGGAAGATATCTGGCATACAATAAAGATTAGGCATTTCCCTTCAATGTAGACAAACATTCCTCGGTGTAAGGCGGCTGACAGTGCTACCATGTCACTCACTGCGAGGCCGCTGCCCTGTTTTGGAGGGGCTACCCCATTGATTTCAATGGGCAGGGGCGCTATGGGAGCGGTATTTTTACCGCTCCTACCGCGCCTCAAAGATGCGGCTTGCAGGAGTTGTTTTACCCTCCTGCAAGCGCACCGTTCCAGTGTGAAAGCCCTCGGGGCTTTCACACTGGATACAAAGTAGCGGCTTTTTCAGGGCGCATTGCAGGCGCTAGTTTTAGCGCAATAGCGCCAGCAAAGCACCTCAGTGTGAAAGGGGCCTAGGTGTTTTATTTATGTCCAGATAATTATTTATGGATCTTATACGTGTGTAGGTATGGGTACATATATGTATTTATAAATATATACATATATATATACAGTGGGGCAAAAAAGTATTTAGTCGCCACCAATTGTACAAGTTCTCCCACTTAGAAAGATGAGAGAGGCCTGTAATTGTCATCATAGGAAAACCTCAACTATGAGAGACAAAATGTGGAAACAAATCCAATCACAGTCTCTGATTTGGAAAGAATTTATTTGCAAATGATGGTGGAAAATAAGTATTTGGTCCCCTACAAACAAGCAAGATTTCTGTCTCTCACAGACCTGTATCTTCTTCTTTAAGAGGCTCCTCTGTCCTCCACTCATTACCTGTATTAATGGCACCTGTTTGAACTTGTTATCAGTATGAAAGACATCTGTCCACAACCTCAAACAGTCAGACGGGCCCGGACATGTTGGGCATAGTTGGGCATAGTTATATAGTTACATAATAAATACATTCCCCATGCGGAATGCCATCTGCGGCGCTTTGCGTGCGTCCTCCGTTTCTGGCTTATCCCCTCTGTGGGCGGAGCCGTGTCGCGGAGGCGTGATGTCATTTGACGCATGCGCTATAGCTTTGTGAAGCCATTGGCAGCCATCTTGGTACACCTAAGAAGCCCATCTGTATAAAGGAGGCTGAATGCCTTGATTATGGGAGCAGCTCTCATCAGGGAAACATCCTCTTCAGCTTAGGGGAGAGTCCTTGGTCAGTTGTTTGAGCTTTTTTCATTATGGAGCCAGCCCAAGGTAAAATAGGTCAATTCTGATTGAGGCTACTTTCACACTGAAGCGCTGGATGCGCTGGCGGTATAGCGGCGCTATTTTTAGCGCCGCTATACCGCCGTTTTTGCCATCATAGGGAAACCTCAACTATGAGAGACAAAATGTGGAAACAAATCCAGACAATCACATTGTCTGATTTGGAAAGAATTTATTTGCAAATTTTGGTGGAAAATAAGTATTTGGTCACCTACAAACAAGCAAGATTTCTGTCTCTCACAGACCTGTATCTTCTTCTTCAGGCTGGGTTCACACTTGTGCGACACGACAGCCGTCCTCCTTTGGATCCGACTTTGCCCTGCGACATGAAGCCGACATATGTCCGACTTTCAATGAACGGGGATCCGACTTGGATCCCCGCCAATACCAGGCACTGCGTTTGGTATGAATCCTGAGGGGGAATTTTAAATAAAAAAACCGGCATGGGTTCCCCTCCAGGAGCATACCAGGCCCTTGGGTCTGGTATGGATTTTAAGGGGAACCCCCTAAGCCGAAAAAACGGCGTGGGGGTCCCCCCAAAATCCAAACCAGACCCTTATCCGAGCACACAACCTGGCAGGCCGCAGGGGAAGAGGGGGGGACGAGAGAGCGCCCCCTCCCTCCTGAACCGTACCAGGCCGCATGCCCTCAACATGGGGGGTTTGGTGCTTTGGGGCAGGCGGGCGACCTGCGGCCCCCCCACCCCAGAGCACCCTGCCCCCATGTTCATGGGGACAAGAGCCTCTTCCCGACAACCCTGGCCGTTGGTTGTCAGGGTCTGCGGGCGGGGGCTTATCGGAATCCGGGAGTCCCCCTTTAATAAGGGGGCCCCCAGGTCCCGGCGCCCCACCCTATGTGAATGAGTAAGAGACCCCCGAAGTCGGAAGAAGACCCCCGGAGCTGTGCAATAAATTACTTTAAAAAGCTGTGTGTGTTTTTTTATTGACATACTCATTCACATAGGGTGGGGGGCCAGGATCTGGGGGCCCCCCTTATTAAAGGGGGGCTCCCGGATTCCGATAAGCCCCCGCCCGCAGACCCCGACAACCAACGGCCAGGGTTGTCGGGAAGAGGCCCTGTCCTCATCAACATGGGGGCAGGGCTCTTTGGGGTGGGGGGGGCGCAGGTCGCCCCCCTGCCCCAAAGCACCAAACCCCCCATGTTGAGGGCATGTGGCCTGGTACGGTTCAGGAGGGAGGGGGACCACTCTCTCGCCACCCCCTCTTTTCCTGCGGCCTGCCAGGTTGCGTGCTCGGATAAGGGTCTGGTTTGGATTTTGGGGGGACCCCACGCCGTTTTTTCGGCGTAGGGGTTCCCCTTAAAATCCATACCAGACCCAAGGGCCTGGTATGCTCCTGGAGGGGGAACCCATGCCGGTTTTTTATTTAAAATTTGGGGTGGAGTTCCCCCTCAGGAGCAGCAGAGCACAAGTCGCATGCCAAAGTCGGATCATGCAAGACTGCGGTCCGACTTTGATCCGACTTCAATGATAGTCAATGGGCTGAAGTCGGATCAAAGTCAGACCAAAGTAGTACAGGGAGCATTTTCAAAGTCGGACCGACTTGTGTCGGACCAGTTAAGACGGCTCCCATAGGGAAACATTGATTTTCACACGTCATGCGACATGAGCTCCCAATGTCGGAGCGTTTGTCGCCCCAGTGTGAACCCGGCCTCAAGAGGCTCCTCTGTCCTCCACTCATTACCTGTATAAATGGCACCTGTTTGAACTTGTTATCAGTATAAAAGACACCTGTCCACAACCTCAAACAGTCACACTCCAAACTCCACTATGGTGAAGACCAAAGAGCTGCCCAAGGACACCAGAAACAAAATGGTAGACCTGCACCAGGCAGGGAAGACTGAATCTGCAATAGGCAAGCAGCTTGGTGTGAAGAAATCAATAATTAGAAAATGGAAGACATACAAGACCACTGATAATCTCCCTCGATCTGGGGCTCCGCGCAAGATCTCACCCCGTGGGGGCAAAATTATCACAAGAACGGTGAGCAAAAATCCCAGAACCACACGGGGGGACCTAGTGAATGACCTGCAGAGAGCTGGGACCAACGTAACAAAGGCTACCACCAGTAACACACTCTACGCCGCCAGGGACTCAGATCCTGCAGTGCCAGACGTGTCCCCCTGCTTAAGCCAGTACATGTCCGGGGCCCGTCTGAGGTTTGCTAGAGAGCATTTGGATGATCCAGAAGAGGATTGGGAGAATGTCATATGGTCAGATGAAACCAAAGTAGAACTGTTTGGTAGAAACACAACTCATCGTGTTTGGAGGAGAGAGAATGCTGAGTTGCAACCAAAGAACACCATACCTACTGTGAAGCATGGGGGTGGCAACATCATGCTTTGGGGCTGTTTCTCTGCAAAGGGAACAGGACGACTGATCCGTGTACATGAAAGAATGAATGGGGCCATGTATCCTGAGATTTTGAGTACAAACCTCCTCCCATCAGCAAGGGCATTGAAGATGAAACGTGTCTGGGTCTTTCAGCATGACAATGATCCCAAACACACCGCCCGGGGCAACGAAGGAGGGGCTTCGTAAGAAGCATTTCAAGGTCCTGGAGTGGCCTAGCCAGTCTCCAGATCTCAACCCCATAGAAAACCTTTGGAGGGAGTTGAAAGTCCGTGTTGCCCAGCGACAGCCCCAAAACATCACTGCTCTAGAGGGGATCTGCATGGAGGAGGGGCCAACATACCAGCAACAGTGTGTGACAACCTTGTGAAGACTTACAGAAAACGTTTGACCTCTGTCATTGCCAACAAAGGATATAAAACAAAGTATTGAGAGGAACTTTTCACCAAATACTTATTTTCCACCATCATTTACAAATAAATTCTTTCCAAATCAGAGAATGTGATTGTCTGGATTTGTTTCCACATTTTGTCTCTCATAGTTGAGGTTTCCCTCTGATGACAATTACAGGCCTCTCTCATCTTTCTAAGTGGAAGAACTTGTACAATTGGTGGCGACTAAATACTTTTCTGCCCCACTGTATATATATATATATGTATGCGCATGTAGGCAATTTTTTTTTCTATCATCTATTGTTTAAAAAAAAAATAATAATCATATAGAAATTTTTTAATATATAGTAAAAAATGGCAATAGATAAGAAGGTTAACCCCATTGGTTCTCCTTTCTGACAGCCGTTCCCCGCAGTCCAAAATTACAAAAAGATCCTCAACATACCACTAGGTAAGTGGCTGCAACTATCAGGTAAGTTCAATTAAAAGAGCACTTGGGTATCCTGTATGGGGGAAAAACAGAGTTTGTCTTTTCCTTTCTTACAGCCCGCAGCATCAAAGCACAGAGAGGCGCAGGATAGGAGGTTCAAGGCTCACGGTGCCTCAAAGAGAGGACACTCTTCTTCAGCCCACGCACCTCATAGCCGCAGGTCTTCTCTGCATTCGGCTAGAAAGCCTCCCTCTCCACATCGTCCCGCCCACCCCAACAGAACCTGAAGTAGACACGCGCACAACATAAAAATTTGTTTTCTTTGGTTTGCTTTCTGTGCGTTTCCGTTGATTCGTAACGATTCGTAATTTCGTAAGGCGTGGGTTATCGTATTCGGACTCTTTCGTATTTCCGTAAGGGTTCTTTTTCTGTTGATTCGTTTTTCCGTTAGTCTAATTTTCGTTGATTCGAAATTCGTATTTTTGTTATATTTTATATCCGTCCGCTTTCGTATTTTCGTAAGAACTATATTTTCGTTGATTTGCAATGATTCGTATTTTCGTGTCTCATTTCCGTTGATTGGAAAATCGTACTTTTGTTAGAATACATTTTCCGTTTATTCAAAACACTACTTGTCGTAATTTTTGTAATTCGTACTTTCGTGAGATTGACCGGCTCATTTATTCGTACTTTCGTAACATTGTTTTTGTAGAATAGTAATCGGGGGAATAATTAGTAATATAGAAATTAGATTATAGACAGAGTATGCTTAAAGCCCCGTACACACGGTCGGATTGTCGGATGGAGCGTACACACGGGTCGGATTGTTGGATGGAGCGTACACACGGGTCGGATTGTCGGATGGAGCGTACACACGGGTCAGATTGTCGGATGGAGCGTACACACGGGTCGGATTGTCGGATGGAGCGTACACACGGTCGGATTGTCGGATGGAGCGTACACACGGGTCGGATTGTCGGATGGAGCGTACACACGGTCGGATTGTCGGATGGAGCGTACACACAGGTCGGATTGTCGGATGGAGCGTACACACGGTCGGATTGTCGGATGGAGCGTACACACGGTCGGATTGTCGGATGGAGCGTACACATGGTCGGATTGTCGGATGGAGCGTACACACGGGTCGGATTGTCCGATGGAGCGTACACACGGTCGGATTGTCGGATGGAGCGTACACACGGTCGGATTGTCGGATGGAGCGTACACACGGGTCGGATTGTCGGATGGAGCGTACACACGGTCGGATTGTCGGATGGAGCGTACACACGGGTCGGATTGTCGGATGGAGCGTACACACGGGTCGGATTGTTGGATGGAGCGTACACACGGGTCGGATTGTCGGATGGAGTGTACACACGGTCGGATTGTTGGATGGAGCGTACACACGGTCGGATTGTCGGATGGAGCGTACACACGGGTCGGATTGTCGGATGGAGCGTACACACGGGTCGGATTGTCGGATGGAGCATACACACGGGTCGGATTGTCGGATGGAGCGCACACACGGTCGGATTGTCGGATGGAGCGTACACACGGTCGGATTGTCGGATGGAGCGTACACACGGTCGGATTGTTGGATGGAGCGTACACACGGTCGGATTGTCGGATGGAGTGTACACACGGGTCGGATTGTCGGATGGAGCGTACACACGGGTCGGATTGTTGGATGGAGCGTACACACGGGTCGGATTGTCGGATGGAGCGTACACACGGGTCGGATTGTCGGATGGAGCGTACACACGGGCCGGATTGTCGGATGGAGCATACACACGGGTCGGATTGTCGGATGGAGTGTACACACGGTCGGATTGTCGGATGGAGCGTACACACGGGTCGGATTGTCGGATGGAGCGTACACACAGGTCGGATTGTCGGATGGAGTGTACACACGGGTCGGATTGTCGGATGGAGCGTACACACGGTCGGATTGTCGGATGGAGCGTACACACGGTCGGATTGTCGGATGGAGCGTACACATGGTCGGATTGTCGGATGGAGCGTACACACGGGTCGGATTGTCCGATGGAGCGTACACACGGTCGGATTGTCGGATGGAGCGTACACACGGTCGGATTGTCGGATGGAGCGTACACACGGGTCGGATTGTCGGATGGAGCGTACACACAGGTCGGATTGTCGGATGGAGTGTACACACGGGTCGGATTGTCGGATGGAGCGTACACACGGTCGGATTGTCGGATGGAGCGTACACACGGGTCGGATTGTCGGATGGAGCGTACACACGGGTCGGATTGTCGGAT
Organism: Rana muscosa; assembly: GCA_029206835.1. Classification (NCBI taxonomy): domain Eukaryota; kingdom Metazoa; phylum Chordata; class Amphibia; order Anura; family Ranidae; genus Rana; species Rana muscosa. Next base: position 322,285,078 of record CM055123.1, read on the forward strand.
GGAGCGTACACACGGATCGGATTGTCGGATGGAGCGTACACACGGGTCGGATTGTTGGATGGAGCGTACACACGGTCGGATTGTCGGATGGAGCGTACACACGGGTCGGATTGTCGGATGGAGCGCACACACGGTCGGATTGTCGGATGGAGCGTACACACGGTCAGATTGTCGGATGGAGCGTACACACGGTCGGATTGTCGGATGGAGCGTACACACGGGTCGGATTGTCGGATGGAGCGTACACACGGTCGGATTGTCGGATGGAGCGTACACACGGGTCGGATTGTTGGATGGAGCGTACACACGGTCGGATTGTCGGATGGAGCGTACACACGGTCGGATTGTCGGATGGAGCGTACACACGGTCGGATTGTTGGATGGAGCGTACACACGGTCGGATTGTCGGATGGAGCGTACACACGGTCGGATTGTCGGATGGAGCGTACACACGGTCGGATTGTCGGATAGAGCGTACACACGGTCGGATTGTCGGATGGAGCGTACACACGGGGCGGATTGTCGGATGGAGCGTACACACGGGGCGGATTGTCGGATGGAGCGTACACACGGTCGGATTGTTGGATGGAGCGTACACACGGGTCGGATTGTCGGATGGAGCGTACACACGGTCGGATTGTCGGATGGAGCGTACACACGGTCGGATTGTCGGATGGAGCGTACACACGGGTCGGATTGTTGGATGGAGCGTACACACGGTCGGATTGTCGGATGGAGCGTACACACGGGTCGGATTGTCGGATGGAGCGTACACACGGTCGGATTGTCGGATGGAGCGTACACACGGGTCGGATTGTTGGATGGAGCGCACACACGGGTCGGATTGTCGGATGGCGCGTACACACGGTCGGATTGTCGGATGGAGCGTACACACGGTCGGATTGTCGGATGGAGCGTACACACGGGTCGGATTGTTGGATGGAGCGCACACACGGGTCGGATTGTCGGATGGCGCGTACACACGGGTCGGATTGTCGGATGGAGCGTACACACGGTCGGATTGTCGGATGGAGCGTACACACGGTCGGATTGTCGGATGGAGCGTACACACGGGTCGGATTGTTGGATGGAGCGTACACACGGTCGGATTGTCGGATGGAGCGTACACACGGGTCGGATTGTCGGATGGAGCGTACACACGGTCGGATTGTCGGATGGAGCGTACACACGGGTCGGATTGTCGGATGGAGCGCACACACGGGTCGGATTGTCGGATGGCGCGTACACACGGTCGGATTGTCGGATGGAGCGTACACACGGTCGGATTGTCGGATGGAGCGTACACACGGTCGGATTGTCGGATGGAGCGTACACACGGGTCGGATTGTTGGATGGAGCGTACACACGGGTCGGATTGTTGGATGGAGCGTACACACGGGTCGGATTGTTGGATGGAGCGCACACACGGGTCGGATTGTCGGATGGAGCGTACACACGGTCGGATTGTCGGATGGAGAGTACACACGGGTCGGATTGTTGGATGGAGCGTACACACGGGTCGGATTGTTGGATGGAGCGTACACACAGGTCGGTTTGTCGGATGGAGCGTACACACGGGTCGGATTGTCGGATGGAGCGTACACACGGTCGGATTGTCGGATGGAGCGTACACACGGTCGGATTGTCGGATGGAGCGTACACACGGGCGGATTGTCGGATGGAGCGTACACACGGTCGGATTGTTGGATGGAGCGTACACACGGGTCGGATTGTCGGATGGAGCGTACACACGGTCGGATTGTCGGATGGAGCGTACACACGGTCGGATTGTCGGATGGAGCGCACACACGGTCGGATTGTCGGATGGAGCGTACACACGGTCGGATTGTCGGATGGAGCGTACACACGGGTCGGATTGTCGGATGGAGCGTACACACGGTCGGATTGTCGGATGGAGCGTACACACGGGTCGGATTGTCGGATGGAGCGTACACACGGGTCGGATTGTCGGATGGAGTGTACACACGGGTCGGATTGTCGGATGGAGCGTACACACGGTCGGATTGTCGGATGGAGCGTACACACGGTCGGATTGTCGGATGGAGCGTACACACGGGTCGGATTGTCGGATGGAGCGTACACACGGTCGGATTGTCGGATGGAGCGTACACACGGTCGGATTGTCGGATGGAGCGTACACACGGGTCGGATTGTCGGATGGAGCGTACACACGGGTCGGATTGTCGGATGGAGTGTACACACGGGTCGGATTGTCGGATGGAGCGTACACACGGTCGGATTGTCGGATGGAGCGTACACACAGGTCGGATTGTCGGATGGAGTGTACACACGGGTCGGATTGTCGGATGGAGCGTACACACAGGTCGGATTGTCGGATGGAGTGTACACACGGGTCGGATTGTCGGATGGAGCGTACACACGGTCGGATTGTCGGATGGAGCGTACACACGGGTCGGATTGTCGGATGGAGCGTACACACGGGTCGGATTGTCGGATGGAGCGTACACACGGTCGGATTGTCGGATGGAGCGTACACACGGTCGGATTGTCGGATGGAGCGTACACACGGGTCGGATTGTCGGATGGAGCGCACACACGGTCGGATTGTCGGATGGAGCGTACACACGGTCGGATTGTCGGATGGAGCGTACACACGGTCGGATTGTCGGATGGAGCGTACACACGGGTCGGATTGTCGGATGGAGCGTACACACGGTCGGATTGTCGGATGGAGCGTACACACGGGTCGGATTGTCGGGTGGAGCGTACACACGGGTCGGATTGTCGGATGGAGCGTACACACGGGTCGGATTGTTGGATGGAGCGTACACACGGTCGGATTGTCGGATGGAGCGTACACACGGGTCGGATTGTCGGATGGAGCGCACACACGGTCGGATTGTTGGATGGAGCGTACACACGGTCGGATTGTCGGATGGAGCGTACACACGGTCGGATTGTCGGATGGAGCGTACACACGGTCGGATTGTCGGATAGAGCGTACACACGGTCGGATTGTCGGATGGAGCGTACACACGGGCGGATTGTCGGATGGAGCGTACACACGGTCGGATTGTTGGATGGAGCGTACACACGGGTCGGATTGTCGGATGGAGCGTACACACGGTCGGATTGTCGGATGGAGCGTACACACGGTCGGATTGTCGGATGGAGCGTACACACGGGTCGGATTGTCGGATGGAGCGTACACACGGGTCGGATTGTCGGATGGAGCGTACACACGGTCGGATTGTCGGATGGAGCGTACACACGGGTCGGATTGTTGGATGGAGCGTACACACGGTCGGATTGTTGGATGGAGCGTACACACGGGTCGGATTGTTGGATGGAGCGTACACACGGGTCGGATTGTCGGATGGAGCGTACACACAGGTCGGTTTGTCGGATGGAGCGTACACACGGGTCGGATTGTCGGATGGAGCGTACACACGGGCGGATTGTCGGGTGGAGCGTACACACGGGTCGGATTGTCGGGTGGAGCGTACACACGGGTCGGATTGTCGGATGGAGCGTACACACGGGCGGATTGTCGGATGGAGCGTACACACGGTCGGATTGTTGGATGGAGCGTACACACGGTCGGATTGTCGGATGGAGCGTACACACGGTCGGATTGTCGGATGGAGCGCACACACGGTCGGATTGTCGGATGGAGCGTACACACGGTCGGATTGTCGGATGGAGCGTACACACGGGTCGGATTGTCGGATGGAGCGTACACACGGGTCGGATTGTCGGATGGAGCGTACACACGGGTCGGATTGTCGGGTGGAGCGTACACACGGGTCGGATTGTCGGATGGAGCGTACACACGGTCGGATTGTCGGATGGAGCGTACACACGGGTCGGATTGTCGGATGGAGCGTACACACGGGTCGGATTGTCGGATGGAGTGTACACACGGGTCGGATTGTCGGATGGAGCGTACACACGGTCGGATTGTCGGATGGAGCGTACACACGGTCGGATTGTCGGATGGAGCGTACACACGGGTCGGATTGTCGGATGGAGCGTACACACGGTCGGATTGTCGGATGGAGCGTACACACGGTCGGATTGTCGGATGGAGCGTACACACGGGTCGGATTGTCGGATGGAGCGCACACACGGTCGGATTGTCGGATGGAGCGTACACACGGTCGGATTGTCGGATGGAGCGTACACACGGTCGGATTGTCGGATGGAGCGTACACACGGGTCGGATTGTCGGATGGAGCGTACACACGGTCGGATTGTCGGATGGAGCGTACACACGGGTCGGATTGTTGGATGGAGCGTACACACGGTCGGATTGTCGGATGGAGCGTACACACGGTCGGATTGTCGGATGGAGCGTACACACGGTCGGATTGTCGGATGGAGCGTACACACGGGTCGGATTGTCGGATGGAGCGTACACACGGTCGGATTGTCGGATGGAGCGTACACACGGTCGGATTGTCGGATGGAGCGTACACACGGGTCGGATTGTCGGATGGAGCGTACACACGGTCGGATTGTCGGATGGAGCGTACACACGGGTCGGATTGTCGGATGGAGCGTACACACGGGTCGGATTGTCGGATGGAGTGTACACACGGGTCGGATTGTCGGATGGAGCGTACACACGGTCGGATTGTCGGATGGAGCGTACACACGGTCGGATTGTCGGATGGAGCGTACACACGGGTCGGATTGTCGGATGGAGCGTACACACGGTCGGATTGTCGGATGGAGCGTACACACGGTCGGATTGTCGGATGGAGCGTACACACGGGTCGGATTGTCGGATGGAGCGCACACACGGTCGGATTGTCGGATGGAGCGTACACACGGTCGGATTGTCGGATGGAGCGTACACACGGTCGGATTGTCGGATGGAGCGTACACACGGGTCGGATTGTCGGATGGAGCGTACACACGGTCGGATTGTCGGATGGAGCGTACACACGGGTCGGATTGTTGGATGGAGCGTACACACGGTCGGATTGTCGGATGGAGCGTACACACGGTCGGATTGTCGGATGGAGCGTACACACGGTCGGATTGTCGGATGGAGCGTACACACGGGTCGGATTGTCGGATGGAGCGTACACACGGTCGGATTGTCGGATGGAGCGTACACACGGTCGGATTGTCGGATGGAGCGTACACACGGGTCGGATTGTCGGATGGAGCGCACACACTGTCGGATTGTTGGATGGAGCGTACACACGGGTCGGATTGTCGGATGGAGCGTACACACGGTCGGATTGTCGGATGGAGCGTACACACGGTCGGATTGTCGGATGGAGCGTACACACGGGTCGGATTGTTGGATGGAGCGTACACACGGGTCGGATTGTTGGATGGAGCGTACACACGGTCGGATTGTGGGATGGAGTGTACACACGGGGCGGATTGTCGGATGGAGCGTACACACGGGGCGGATTGTCGGATGGAGCGTACACACGGTCGGATTGTCGGATGGAGCGTACACACGGGTCAGATTGTCGGATGGAGCGTACACACGGTCGGATTGTCGGATGGAGCGTACACACGGGTCAGATTGTCGGATGGAGCGTACACACGGTCGGATTGTCGGATGGAGCGCACACACGGGTCGGATTGTTGGATGGAGCGTACACACGGTCGGATTGTCGGATGGAGCGTACACACGGTCGGATTGTCGGATGGAGTGTACACACGGGCGGATTGTCGGATGGAGCGTACACACGGGTCGGATTGTCGGATGGAGGGTACACACGGGTCGGATTGTTGGATGGAGCGTACACACGGTCGGATTGTCGGATGGAGCGTACACACGGGTCAGATTGTCGGATGGAGCGTACACACGGGTCGGATTGTTGGATGGAGCGTACACACGGTCGGATTGTCGGATGGAGCGTACACACGGGTCGGATTGTCGGATGGAGCGTACACACGGGTCAGATTGTCGGATGGAGCGTACACACGGTCGGATTGTCGGATGGAGCGTACACACGGGTCGGATTGTCGGATGGAGCGTACACACGGGTCGGATTGTCGGATGGAGCGTACACACGGGTCGGATTGTCGGATGGAGCGTACACACGGTCGGATTGTCGGATGGAGCGTACACACGGTCGGATTGTCGGATGGAGCGTACACACGGTCGGATTGTCGGATGGAGCGTACACACGGGCGGATTGTCGGATGGAGCGTACACACGGGTCGGATTGTTGGATGGAGCGTACACACGGGTCGGATTGTCGGATGGAGCGTACACACGGGCGGATTGTCGGATGGAGCGTACACACGGGTCGGATTGTCGGATGGAGCGTACACACGGTCGGATTGTCGGATGGAGCGTACACACGGGTCGGATTGTTGGATGGAGCGTACACACGGGTCAGATTGTCGGATGGAGCGTACACACGGGTCGGATTGTCGGATGGAGCGTACACACGGGTCGGATTGTCGGATGGAGCGTACACACGGTCGGATTGTCGGATGGAGCGTACACATGGTCGGATTGTCAGATGGAGTGTACACACGGGTCGGATTGTCGGATGGAGCGTACACACGGGTCGGATTGTCGGATGGAGCGTACACACGGTCGGATTGTCGGATGGAGCGTACACATGGTCGGATTGTCAGATGGAGTGTACACACGGGTCGGATTGTCGGATGGAGCGTACACACGGGTCGGATTGTCGGATGGAGCGTACACACGGGTCGGATTGTCGGATGGAGCGTACACACGGGTCGGATTGTTGGATGGAGCGTACACACGGGTCGGATTGTTGGATGGAGCGTACACACGGGTCGGATTGTCGGATGGAGCGTACACACGATCGGATTGTCGGATGGAGCGTACACACGGTCGGATTGTCGGATGGAGCGTACACACGGTCGGATTGTCGGATGGAGCGTACACACGGTCGGATTGTCGGATGGAGCGTACACATGGTCGGATTGTCGGATGGAGCGTACACACGGTCGGATTGTCGGATGGAGCGTACACACGGTCGGATTGTCGGATGGAGCGTACACACGGGTCAGATTGTCGGATGGAGCGTACACACGGGTCGGATTGTCGGATGGAGCGTACACACGGGTCGGATTGTCGGATGGAGCGTACACACGGTCGGATTGTCGGATGGAGCGTACACACGGTCGGATTGTCGGATGGAGCGTACACACGGTCGGATTGTCGGATGGAGCGTACACACGGGCGGATTGTCGGATGGAGCGTACACACGGTCGGATTGTTGGATGGAGCGTACACACGGTCGGATTGTTGAATGGAGCGTACACACGGGTCGGATTGTCGGATGGAGCGTACACACGGTCGGATTGTCGGATGGAGCGTACACACGGTCGGATTGTCGGATGGAGCGTACACACGGGTCGGATTGTCGGATGGAGCGTACACACGGTCGGATTGTCGGATGGAGCGTACACACGGGTCGGATTGTTGGATGGAGCGTACACACGGTCGGATTGTCGGATGGAGCGTACACACGGTCGGATTGTCGGATGGAGCGTACACACGGTCGGATTGTTGGATGGAGCGTACACACGGTCGGATTGTCGGATGGAGCGTACACACGGTCGGATTGTCGGATGGAGCGTACACACGGTCGGATTGTCGGATAGAGCGTACACACGGTCGGATTGTCGGATGGAGCGTACACACGGGGCGGATTGTCGGATGGAGCGTACACACGGGGCGGATTGTCGGATGGAGCGTACACACGGTCGGATTGTTGGATGGAGCGTACACACGGGTCGGATTGTCGGATGGAGCGTACACACGGTCGGATTGTCGGATGGAGCGTACACACGGTCGGATTGTCGGATGGAGCGTACACACGGGTCGGATTGTTGGATGGAGCGTACACACGGTCGGATTGTCGGATGGAGCGTACACACGGGTCGGATTGTCGGATGGAGCGTACACACGGTCGGATTGTCGGATGGAGCGTACACACGGGTCGGATTGTTGGATGGAGCGTACACACAGGTCGGTTTGTCGGATGGAGCGTACACACGGGTCGGATTGTCGGATGGAGCGTACACACGGTCGGATTGTCGGATGGAGCGTACACACGGTCGGATTGTCGGATGGAGCGTACACACGGGCGGATTGTCGGATGGAGCGTACACACGGTCGGATTGTTGGATGGAGCGTACACACGGGTCGGATTGTCGGATGGAGCGTACACACGGTCGGATTGTCGGATGGAGCGTACACACGGTCGGATTGTCGGATGGAGCGCACACACGGTCGGATTGTCGGATGGAGCGTACACACGGTCGGATTGTCGGATGGAGCGTACACACGGGTCGGATTGTCGGATGGAGCGTACACACGGTCGGATTGTCGGATGGAGCGTACACACGGGTCGGATTGTCGGATGGAGCGTACACACGGGTCGGATTGTCGGATGGAGTGTACACACGGGTCGGATTGTCGGATGGAGCGTACACACGGTCGGATTGTCGGATGGAGCGTACACACGGTCGGATTGTCGGATGGAGCGTACACACGGGTCGGATTGTCGGATGGAGCGTACACACGGTCGGATTGTCGGATGGAGCGTACACACGGTCGGATTGTCGGATGGAGCGTACACACGGGTCGGATTGTCGGATGGAGCGTACACACGGGTCGGATTGTCGGATGGAGTGTACACACGGGTCGGATTGTCGGATGGAGCGTACACACGGTCGGATTGTCGGATGGAGCGTACACACAGGTCGGATTGTCGGATGGAGTGTACACACGGGTCGGATTGTCGGATGGAGCGTACACACAGGTCGGATTGTCGGATGGAGTGTACACACGGGTCGGATTGTCGGATGGAGCGTACACACGGTCGGATTGTCGGATGGAGCGTACACACGGGTCGGATTGTCGGATGGAGCGTACACACGGGTCGGATTGTCGGATGGAGCGTACACACGGTCGGATTGTCGGATGGAGCGTACACACGGTCGGATTGTCGGATGGAGCGTACACACGGGTCGGATTGTCGGATGGAGCGCACACACGGTCGGATTGTCGGATGGAGCGTACACACGGTCGGATTGTCGGATGGAGCGTACACACGGTCGGATTGTCGGATGGAGCGTACACACGGGTCGGATTGTCGGATGGAGTGTACACACGGTCGGATTGTCGGATGGAGCGTACACACGGGTCGGATTGTCGGGTGGAGCGTACACACGGGTCGGATTGTCGGATGGAGCGTACACACGGGTCGGATTGTTGGATGGAGCGTACACACGGTCGGATTGTCGGATGGAGCGTACACACGGTCGGATTGTCGGATGGAGCGTACACACGGTCGGATTGTTGGATGGAGCGTACACACGGTCGGATTGTCGGATGGAGCGTACACACGGTCGGATTGTCGGATGGAGCGTACACACGGTCGGATTGTCGGATAGAGCGTACACACGGTCGGATTGTCGGATGGAGCGTACACACGGGCGGATTGTCGGATGGAGCGTACACACGGTCGGATTGTCGGATGGAGCGTACACACGGTCGGATTGTCGGATGGAGCGTACACACGGGTCGGATTGTTGGATGGAGCGTACACACGGTCGGATTGTCGGATGGAGCGTACACACGGGTCGGATTGTCGGATGGAGCGTACACACGGTCGGATTGTTGGATGGAGCGTACACACGGGTCGGATTGTTGGATGGAGCGTACACACGGTCGGATTGTTGGATGGAGCGTACACACGGGTCGGATTGTTGGATGGAGCGTACACACGGGTCGGATTGTCGGATGGAGCGTACACACAGGTCGGTTTGTCGGATGGAGCGTACACACGGGTCGGATTGTCGGATGGAGCGTACACACGGGCGGATTGTCGGGTGGAGCGTACACACGGGTCGGATTGTCGGATGGAGCGTACACACGGTCGGATTGTCGGATGGAGCGTACACACGGGTCGGATTGTTGGATGGAGCGTACACACAGGTCGGTTTGTCGGATGGAGCGTACACACGGGTCGGATTGTCGGATGGAGCGTACACACGGTCGGATTGTCGGATGGAGCGTACACACGGTCGGATTGTCGGATGGAGCGTACACACGGGCGGATTGTCGGATGGAGCGTACACACGGTCGGATTGTTGGATGGAGCGTACACACGGGTCGGATTGTCGGATGGAGCGTACACACGGTCGGATTGTCGGATGGAGCGTACACACGGTCGGATTGTCGGATGGAGCGCACACACGGTCGGATTGTCGGATGGAGCGTACACACGGTCGGATTGTCGGATGGAGCGTACACACGGGTCGGATTGTCGGATGGAGCGTACACACGGTCGGATTGTCGGATGGAGCGTACACACGGGTCGGATTGTCGGATGGAGCGTACACACGGGTCGGATTGTCGGATGGAGTGTACACACGGGTCGGATTGTCGGATGGAGCGTACACACGGTCGGATTGTCGGATGGAGCGTACACACGGTCGGATTGTCGGATGGAGCGTACACACGGGTCGGATTGTCGGATGGAGCGTACACACGGTCGGATTGTCGGATGGAGCGTACACACGGTCGGATTGTCGGATGGAGCGTACACACGGGTCGGATTGTCGGATGGAGCGTACACACGGGTCGGATTGTCGGATGGAGTGTACACACGGGTCGGATTGTCGGATGGAGCGTACACACGGTCGGATTGTCGGATGGAGCGTACACACAGGTCGGATTGTCGGATGGAGTGTACACACGGGTCGGATTGTCGGATGGAGCGTACACACAGGTCGGATTGTCGGATGGAGTGTACACACGGGTCGGATTGTCGGATGGAGCGTACACACGGTCGGATTGTCGGATGGAGCGTACACACGGGTCGGATTGTCGGATGGAGCGTACACACGGGTCGGATTGTCGGATGGAGCGTACACACGGTCGGATTGTCGGATGGAGCGTACACACGGTCGGATTGTCGGATGGAGCGTACACACGGGTCGGATTGTCGGATGGAGCGCACACACGGTCGGATTGTCGGATGGAGCGTACACACGGTCGGATTGTCGGATGGAGCGTACACACGGTCGGATTGTCGGATGGAGCGTACACACGGGTCGGATTGTCGGATGGAGTGTACACACGGTCGGATTGTCGGATGGAGCGTACACACGGGTCGGATTGTCGGGTGGAGCGTACACACGGGTCGGATTGTCGGATGGAGCGTACACACGGGTCGGATTGTTGGATGGAGCGTACACACGGTCGGATTGTCGGATGGAGCGTACACACGGTCGGATTGTCGGATGGAGCGTACACACGGTCGGATTGTTGGATGGAGCGTACACACGGTCGGATTGTCGGATGGAGCGTACACACGGTCGGATTGTCGGATGGAGCGTACACACGGTCGGATTGTCGGATAGAGCGTACACACGGTCGGATTGTCGGATGGAGCGTACACACGGGCGGATTGTCGGATGGAGCGTACACACGGTCGGATTGTTGGATGGAGCGTACACACGGGTCGGATTGTCGGATGGAGCGTACACACGGTCGGATTGTCGGATGGAGCGTACACACGGTCGGATTGTCGGATGGAGCGTACACACGGGTCGGATTGTTGGATGGAGCGTACACACGGTCGGATTGTCGGATGGAGCGTACACACGGGTCGGATTGTCGGATGGAGCGTACACACGGTCGGATTGTTGGATGGAGCGTACACACGGGTCGGATTGTTGGATGGAGCGTACACACGGTCGGATTGTTGGATGGAGCGTACACACGGGTCGGATTGTTGGATGGAGCGTACACACGGGTCGGATTGTCGGATGGAGCGTACACACAGGTCGGTTTGTCGGATGGAGCGTACACACGGGTCGGATTGTCGGATGGAGCGTACACACGGGCGGATTGTCGGGTGGAGCGTACACACGGGTCGGATTGTCGGGTGGAGCGTACACACGGGTCGGATTGTCGGATGGAGCGTACACACGGGCGGATTGTCCGATGGAGCGTACACACGGATCGGATTGTCGGATGGAGCGTACACACGGGTCGGATTGTCGGATGGAGCGTACACACGGTCGGATTGTCGGATGGAGCGTACACACGGTCGGATTGTCGGATGGAGCGTACACACGGGCGGATTGTCGGATGGAGCGTACACACGGTCGGATTGTTGGATGGAGCGTACACACGGGTCGGATTGTCGGATGGAGCGTACACACGGTCGGATTGTCGGATGGAGCGTACACACGGTCGGATTGTCGGATGGAGCGCACACACGGTCGGATTGTCGGATGGAGCGTACACACGGTCGGATTGTCGGATGGAGCGTACACACGGGTCGGATTGTCGGATGGAGCGTACACACGGTCGGATTGTCGGATGGAGCGTACACACGGGTCGGATTGTCGGATGGAGCGTACACACGGGTCGGATTGTCGGATGGAGTGTACACACGGGTCGGATTGTCGGATGGAGCGTACACACGGTCGGATTGTCGGATGGAGCGTACACACGGTCGGATTGTCGGATGGAGCGTACACACGGGTCGGATTGTCGGATGGAGCGTACACACGGTCGGATTGTCGGATGGAGCGTACACACGGTCGGATTGTCGGATGGAGCGTACACACGGGTCGGATTGTCGGATGGAGCGCACACACGGTCGGATTGTCGGATGGAGCGTACACACGGTCGGATTGTCGGATGGAGCGTACACACGGTCGGATTGTCGGATGGAGCGTACACACGGGTCGGATTGTCGGATGGAGCGTACACACGGTCGGATTGTCGGATGGAGCGTACACACGGGTCGGATTGTTGGATGGAGCGTACACACGGTCGGATTGTCGGATGGAGCGTACACACGGTCGGATTGTCGGATGGAGCGTACACACGGTCGGATTGTCGGATGGAGCGTACACACGGGTCGGATTGTCGGATGGAGCGTACACACGGTCGGATTGTCGGATGGAGCGTACACACGGTCGGATTGTCGGATGGAGCGTACACACGGGTCGGATTGTCGGATGGAGCGCACACACTGTCGGATTGTTGGATGGAGCGTACACACGGGTCGGATTGTCGGATGGAGCGTACACACGGTCGGATTGTCGGATGGAGCGTACACACGGTCGGATTGTCGGATGGAGCGTACACACGGTCGGATTGTGGGATGGAGCGTACACATGGTCGGATTGTCGGGTGGAGCGTACACACGGGTCGGATTGTTGGATGGAGCGTACACACGGGTCGGATTGTTGGATGGAGCGTACACACGGTCGGATTGTTGGATGGAGTGTACACACGGGGCGGATTGTCGGATGGAGCGTACACACGGGGCGGATTGTCGGATGGAGCGTACACACGGTCGGATTGTCGGATGGAGCGTACACACGGGTCAGATTGTCGGATGGAGCGTACACACGGTCGGATTGTCGGATGGAGCGTACACACGGGTCAGATTGTCGGATGGAGCGTACACACGGTCGGATTGTCGGATGGAGCGCACACACGGGTCGGATTGTTGGATGGAGCGTACACACGGTCGGATTGTCGGATGGAGCGTACACACGGTCGGATTGTCGGATGGAGCGTACACACGGGCGGATTGTCGGATGGAGCGTACACACGGGTCGGATTGTCGGATGGAGTGTACACACGGGTCGGATTGTTGGATGGAGCGTACACACGGTCGGATTGTCGGATGGAGCGTACACACGGGTCAGATTGTCGGATGGAGCGTACACACGGGTCGGATTGTTGGATGGAGCGTACACACGGTCGGATTGTTGGATGGAGCGTACACACGGGTCGGATTGTCGGATGGAGCGTACACATGGCCGGATTGTCGGATGGAGCGTACACACGGTCGGATTGTCGGATGGAGCGTACACACGGGTCGGATTGTTGGATGGAGCGTACACACGGGTCAGATTGTCGGATGGAGCGTACACACGGTCGGATTGTCGGATGGAGCGTACACACGGGTCGGATTGTCGGATGGAGCGTACACACGGGTCGGATTGTCGGATGGAGCGTACACACGGGTCGGATTGTCGGATGGAGCGTACACACGGTCGGATTGTCGGATGGAGCGTACACACGGTCGGATTGTCGGATGGAGCGTACACACGGTCGGATTGTCGGATGGAGCGTACACACGGGCGGATTGTCGGATGGAGCGTACACACGGGTCGGATTGTTGGATGGAGCGTACACACGGGTCGGATTGTCGGATGGAGCGTACACACGGGCGGATTGTCGGATGGAGCGTACACACGGGTCGGATTGTCGGATGGAGCGTACACACGGTCGGATTGTCGGATGGAGCGTACACACGGGTCGGATTGTTGGATGGAGCGTACACACGGTCGGATTGTCTGATGGAGCGTACACACGGTCGGATTGTCGGATGGAGCGTACACACGGGTCAGATTGTCGGATGGAGCGTACACACGGTCGGATTGTCGGATGGAGCGTACACACGGTCGGATTGTCGGATGGAGCGTACACACGGGTCGGATTGTCGGATGGAGCGTACACACGGTCGGATTGTCTGATGGAGCGTACACACGGTCGGATTGTCGGATGGAGCGTACACACGGGTCAGATTGTCGGATGGAGCGTACACACGGGTCGGATTGTCGGATGGAGCGTACACACGGGTCGGATTGTCGGATGGAGCGTACACACGGTCGGATTGTCGGATGGAGCGTACACATGGTCGGATTGTCAGATGGAGTGTACACACGGGTCGGATTGTCGGATGGAGCGTACACACGGGTCGGATTGTCGGATGGAGCGTACACACGGTCGGATTGTCGGATGGAGCGTACACATGGTCGGATTGTCAGATGGAGTGTACACACGGGTCGGATTGTCGGATGGAGCGTACACACGGGTCGGATTGTTGGATGGAGCGTACACACGGGTCGGATTGTTGGATGGAGCGTACACACGATCGGATTGTCGGATGGAGCGTACACACGGTCGGATTGTCGGATGGAGCGTACACACGGTCGGATTGTCGGATGGAGCGTACACACGGGTCGGATTGTCGGATGGAGCGTACACACGGGTCGGATTGTCGGATGGAGCGTACACACGGGTCGGATTGTCGGATGGAGCGTACACACGGTCGGATTGTCGGATGGAGCGTACACACGGTCGGATTGTCGGATGGAGCGTACACACGGTCGGATTGTCGGATGGAGCGTACACACGGGTCAGATTGTCGGATGGAGCGTACACACGGTCGGATTGTCGGATGGAGCGTACACACGGTCGGATTGTCGGATGGAGCGTACACACGGGTCGGATTGTCGGATGGAGCGCACACACGGTCGGATTGTCGGATGGAGCGTACACACGGGTCGGATTGTCGGATGGAGCGTACACACGGGTCGGATTGTCGGATGGAGCGTACACACGGGTCGGATTGTTGGATGGAGCGTACACACGGGTCGGATTGTCGGATGGAGCGTACACACGATCGGATTGTCGGATGGAGCGTACACACGGTCGGATTGTCGGATGGAGCGTACACACGGTCGGATTGTCGGATGGAGCGTACACACGGTCGGATTGTCGGATGGAGCGTACACACGGTCGGATTGTCGGATGGAGCGTACACATGGTCGGATTGTCGGATGGAGCGTACACACGGTCGGATTGTCGGATGGAGCGTACACACGGGTCAGATTGTCGGATGGAGCGTACACACGGGTCGGATTGTCGGATGGAGCGTACACACGGGTCGGATTGTCGGATGGAGCGTACACACGGTCGGATTGTCGGATGGAGCGTACACACGGTCGGATTGTCGGATGGAGCGTACACACGGTCGGATTGTCGGATGGAGCGTACACACGGGCGGATTGTCGGATGGAGCGTACACACGGTCGGATTGTTGGATGGAGCGTACACACGGTCGGATTGTTGAATGGAGCGTACACACGGGTCGGATTGTCGGATGGAGCGTACACACGGTCGGATTGTCGGATGGAGCGTACACACGGTCGGATTGTCGGATGGAGCGTACACACGGGTCGGATTGTCGGATGGAGCGTACACACAGGTCGGATTGTCGGATGGAGTGTACACACGGGTCGGATTGTCGGATGGAGCGTACACACGGTCGGATTGTCGGATGGAGCGTACACACGGGTCGGATTGTCGGATGGAGCGTACACACGGTCGGATTGTCGGATGGAGCGTACACACGGTCGGATTGTCGGATGGAGCGTACACACGGGTCGGATTGTCGGATGGAGCGCACACACGGTCGGATTGTCGGATGGAGCGTACACACGGTCGGATTGTCGGATGGAGCGTACACACGGTCGGATTGTCGGATGGAGCGTACACACGGGTCGGATTGTCGGATGGAGCGTACACACGGTCGGATTGTCGGATGGAGCGTACACACGGGTCGGATTGTTGGATGGAGCGTACACACGGTCGGATTGTCGGATGGAGCGTACACACGGGTCGGATTGTCGGATGGAGCGTACACACGGTCGGATTGTCGGATGGAGCGTACACACGGGTCGGATTGTCGGATGGAGCGTACACACGGGTCGGATTGTCGGATGGAGCGTACACACGGGTCGGATTGTCGGATGGAGCGTACACACGGTCGGATTGTCGGATGGAGCGTACACACGGGTCGGATTGTCGGATGGAGCGTACACACGGGTCGGATTGTCGGATGGAGCGTACACACGGGTCGGATTGTCGGATGGAGCGTACACATGGTCGGATTGTCGGATGGAGCGTACACACAGGTCGGTTTGTCGGATGGAGCGTACACACGGGTCGGATTGTCGGATGGAGCGTACACACGGGCGGATTGTCGGATGGAGCGTACACACGGTCGGATTGTTGGATGGAGCGTACACACGGGTCGGATTGTCGGATGGAGCGTACACACGGTCGGATTGTCGGATGGAGCGTACACACGGTCGGATTGTCGGATGGAGCGTACACACGGGTCGGATTGTTGGATGGAGCGTACACACGGTCGGATTGTCGGATGGAGCGTACACACGGGTCGGATTGTCGGATGGAGCGTACACACGGTCGGATTGTCGGATGGAGCGTACACACGGTCGGATTGTTGGATGGAGCGTACACACGGGTCGGATTGTCGGATGGAGCGTACACACGGTCGGATTGTCGGATGGAGCGTACACACGGTCGGATTGTTGGATGGAGCGTACACACGGGTCGGATTGTCGGATGGAGCGTACACACGGGTCGGATTGTTGGATGGAGCGTACACACAGGTCGGTTTGTCGGATGGAGCGTACACACGGGTCGGATTGTCGGATGGAGCGTACACACGGGCGGATTGTCGGATGGAGCGTACACACGGTCGGATTGTTGGATGGAGCGTACACACGGGTCGGATTGTCGGATGGAGCGTACACACGGTCGGATTGTCGGATGGAGCGTACACACGGTCGGATTGTCGGATGGAGCGCACACACGGTCGGATTGTCGGATGGAGCGTACACACGGTCGGATTGTCGGATGGAGCGTACACACGGGTCGGATTGTCGGATGGAGCGTACACACGGTCGGATTGTCGGATGGAGCGTACACACGGGTCGGATTGTCGGATGGAGCGTACACACGGGTCGGATTGTCGGATGGAGTGTACACACGGTCGGATTGTCGGATGGAGCGTACACACGGGTCGGATTGTCGGATGGAGCGCACACACGGTCGGATTGTCGGATGGAGCGTACACACGGTCGGATTGTCGGATGGAGCGTACACACGGGTCGGATTGTCGGATGGAGCGTACACACGGGTCGGATTGTTGGATGGAGCGTACACACGGGTCGGATTGTTGGATGGAGCGTACACACGGGTCGGATTGTCGGATGGAGCGTACACACGGGTCGGATTGTTGGATGGAGCGTACACACGGTCGGATTGTCGGATGGAGCGTACACACGGTCGGATTGTCGGATGGAGCGTACACACGGTCGGATTGTCGGATGGAGCGTACACACGGGTCGGATTGTCGGATGGAGCGTACACACGGTCGGATTGTCGGATGGAGCGTACACACGGTCGGATTGTCGGATGGAGCGTACACACGGGTCGGATTGTCGGATGGAGCGCACACACGGTCGGATTGTTGGATGGAGCGTACACACGGGTCGGATTGTCGGATGGAGCGTACACACGGTCGGATTGTCGGATGGAGCGTACACACGGTCGGATTGTCGGATGGAGCGTACACACGGTCGGATTGTGGGATGGAGCGTACACATGGTCGGATTGTCGGGTGGAGCGTACACACGGGTCGGATTGTTGGATGGAGCGTACACACGGGTCGGATTGTTGGATGGAGCGTACACACGGTCGGATTGTTGGATGGAGTGTACACACGGGTCGGATTGTCGGATGGAGCGTACACACGGGGCGGATTGTCGGATGGAGCGTACACACGGTCGGATTGTCGGATGGAGCGTACACACGGGTCAGATTGTCGGATGGAGCGTACACACGGGTCAGATTGTCGGATGGAGCGTACACACGGTCGGATTGTCGGATGGAGCGTACACACGGTCGGATTGTCGGATGGAGCGTACACACGGTCGGATTGTCGGATGGAGCGTACACACGGGCGGATTGTCGGATGGAGCGTACACACGGGTCGGATTGTCGGATGGAGCGTACACACGGGTCGGATTGTCGGATGGAGCGTACACACGGGTCAGATTGTCGGATGGAGCGTACACACGGGTCGGATTGTTGGATGGAGCGTACACACGGTCGGATTGTTGGATGGAGCGTACACACGGGTCGGATTGTCGGATGGAGCGTACACATGGCCGGATTGTCGGATGGAGCGTACACACGGTCGGATTGTCGGATGGAGCGTACACACGGGTCGGATTGTTGGATGGAGCGTACACACGGGTCAGATTGTCGGATGGAGCGTACACACGGTCGGATTGTCGGATGGAGCGTACACACGGGTCGGATTGTCGGATGGAGCGTACACACGGGTCGGATTGTCGGATGGAGCGTACACACGGGTCGGATTGTCGGATGGAGCGTACACACGGTCGGATTGTCGGATGGAGCGTACACACGGTCGGATTGTCGGATGGAGCGTACACACGGTCGGATTGTCGGATGGAGCGTACACACGGGCGGATTGTCGGATGGAGCGTACACACGGGTCGGATTGTCGGATGGAGCGTACACACGGGCGGATTGTCGGATGGAGCGTACACACGGGTCGGATTGTCGGATGGAGCGTACACACGGTCGGATTGTCGGATGGAGCGTACACACGGGTCGGATTGTTGGATGGAGCGTACACACGGGTCAGATTGTCGGATGGAGCGTACACACGGTCGGATTGTCGGATGGAGCGTACACACGGGTCGGATTGTCGGATGGAGCGTACACACGGGTCGGATTGTCGGATGGAGCGTACACACGGGTCGGATTGTCGGATGGAGCGTACACACGGGTCGGATTGTCGGATGGAGCGTACACACGGTCGGATTGTCGGATGGAGCGTACACATGGTCGGATTGTCAGATGGAGTGTACACACGGGTCGGATTGTCGGATGGAGCGTACACACGGGTCGGATTGTCGGATGGAGCGTACACACGGTCGGATTGTCGGATGGAGCGTACACATGGTCGGATTGTCAGATGGAGTGTACACACGGGTCGGATTGTCGGATGGAGCGTACACACGGGTCGGATTGTCGGATGGAGCGCACACACGGTCGGATTGTCGGATGGAGCGTACACACGGGTCGGATTGTTGGATGGAGCGTACACACGGTCGGATTGTCGGATGGAGCGTACACACGGGTCGGATTGTCGGATGGAGCGTACACACGGTCGGATTGTCGGATGGAGCGTACACACGGTCGGATTGTTGGATGGAGCGTACACACGGGTCGGATTGTCGGATGGAGCGTACACACGGTCGGATTGTCGGATGGAGCGTACACACGGTCGGATTGTTGGATGGAGCGTACACACGGGTCGGATTGTCGGATGGAGCGTACACACGGGTCGGATTGTTGGATGGAGCGTACACACAGGTCGGTTTGTCGGATGGAGCGTACACACGGGTCGGATTGTCGGATGGAGCGTACACACGGGCGGATTGTCGGATGGAGCGTACACACGGTCGGATTGTTGGATGGAGCGTACACACGGGTCGGATTGTCGGATGGAGCGTACACACGGTCGGATTGTCGGATGGAGCGTACACACGGTCGGATTGTCGGATGGAGCGCACACACGGTCGGATTGTCGGATGGAGCGTACACACGGTCGGATTGTCGGATGGAGCGTACACACGGGTCGGATTGTCGGATGGAGCGTACACACGGTCGGATTGTCGGATGGAGCGTACACACGGGTCGGATTGTCGGATGGAGCGTACACACGGGTCGGATTGTCGGATGGAGTGTACACACGGGTCGGATTGTCGGATGGAGCGTACACACGGTCGGATTGTCGGATGGAGCGTACACACGGTCGGATTGTCGGATGGAGCGTACACACGGGTCGGATTGTCGGATGGAGCGTACACACGGTCGGATTGTCGGATGGAGCGTACACACGGTCGGATTGTCGGATGGAGCGTACACACGGGTCGGATTGTCGGATGGAGCGCACACACGGTCGGATTGTCGGATGGAGCGTACACACGGTCGGATTGTCGGATGGAGCGTACACACGGGTCGGATTGTCGGATGGAGCGTACACACGGGTCGGATTGTTGGATGGAGCGTACACACGGGTCGGATTGTTGGATGGAGCGTACACACGGGTCGGATTGTCGGATGGAGCGTACACACGGGTCGGATTGTTGGATGGAGCGTACACACGGTCGGATTGTCGGATGGAGCGTACACACGGTCGGATTGTCGGATGGAGCGTACACACGGTCGGATTGTCGGATGGAGCGTACACACGGGTCGGATTGTCGGATGGAGCGTACACACGGTCGGATTGTCGGATGGAGCGTACACACGGTCGGATTGTCGGATGGAGCGTACACACGGGTCGGATTGTCGGATGGAGCGCACACACGGTCGGATTGTTGGATGGAGCGTACACACGGGTCGGATTGTCGGATGGAGCGTACACACGGTCGGATTGTCGGATGGAGCGTACACACGGTCGGATTGTCGGATGGAGCGTACACACGGTCGGATTGTGGGATGGAGCGTACACATGGTCGGATTGTCGGGTGGAGCGTACACACGGGTCGGATTGTTGGATGGAGCGTACACACGGGTCGGATTGTTGGATGGAGCGTACACACGGTCGGATTGTTGGATGGAGTGTACACACGGGGCGGATTGTCGGATGGAGCGTACACACGGGGCGGATTGTCGGATGGAGCGTACACACGGTCGGATTGTCGGATGGAGCGTACACACGGGTCAGATTGTCGGATGGAGCGTACACACGGTCGGATTGTCGGATGGAGCGTACACACGGTCGGATTGTCGGATGGAGCGTACACACGGTCGGATTGTCGGATGGAGCGTACACACGGTCGGATTGTCGGATGGAGCGTACACACGGGCGGATTGTCGGATGGAGCGTACACACGGGTCGGATTGTCGGATGGAGTGTACACACGGGTCGGATTGTTGGATGGAGCGTACACACGGTCGGATTGTCGGATGGAGCGTACACACGGGTCAGATTGTCGGATGGAGCGTACACACGGGTCGGATTGTTGGATGGAGCGTACACACGGTCGGATTGTTGGATGGAGCGTACACACGGGTCGGATTGTCGGATGGAGCGTACACATGGCCGGATTGTCGGATGGAGCGTACACACGGTCGGATTGTCGGATGGAGCGTACACACGGGTCGGATTGTTGGATGGAGCGTACACACGGGTCAGATTGTCGGATGGAGCGTACACACGGTCGGATTGTCGGATGGAGCGTACACACGGGTCGGATTGTCGGATGGAGCGTACACACGGGTCGGATTGTCGGATGGAGCGTACACACGGGTCGGATTGTCGGATGGAGCGTACACACGGTCGGATTGTCGGATGGAGCGTACACACGGTCGGATTGTCGGATGGAGCGTACACACGGTCGGATTGTCGGATGGAGCGTACACACGGGCGGATTGTCGGATGGAGCGTACACACGGGTCGGATTGTCGGATGGAGCGTACACACGGGCGGATTGTCGGATGGAGCGTACACACGGGTCGGATTGTCGGATGGAGCGTACACACGGTCGGATTGTCGGATGGAGCGTACACACGGGTCGGATTGTTGGATGGAGCGTACACACGGGTCAGATTGTCGGATGGAGCGTACACACGGTCGGATTGTCGGATGGAGCGTACACACGGGTCGGATTGTCGGATGGAGCGTACACACGGGTCGGATTGTCGGATGGAGCGTACACACGGGTCGGATTGTCGGATGGAGCGTACACACGGGTCGGATTGTCGGATGGAGCGTACACACGGTCGGATTGTCGGATGGAGCGTACACATGGTCGGATTGTCAGATGGAGTGTACACACGGGTCGGATTGTCGGATGGAGCGTACACACGGGTCGGATTGTCGGATGGAGCGTACACACGGTCGGATTGTCGGATGGAGCGTACACATGGTCGGATTGTCAGATGGAGTGTACACACGGGTCGGATTGTCGGATGGAGCGTACACACGGGTCGGATTGTCGGATGGAGCGCACACACGGTCGGATTGTCGGATGGAGCGTACACACGGGTCGGATTGTCGGATGGAGCGTACACACGGGTCGGATTGTCGGATGGAGCGCACACACGGTCGGATTGTCGGATGGAGCGTACACACGGTCGGATTGTCGGATGGAGCGTACACACGGGTCGGATTGTTGGATGGAGCGTACACACGGGTCAGATTGTCGGATGGAGCGTACACACGGTCGGATTGTCGGATGGAGCGTACACACGGGTCGGATTGTCGGATGGAGCGTACACACGGGTCGGATTGTCGGATGGAGCGTACACACGGGTCGGATTGTCGGATGGAGCGTACACACGGTCGGATTGTCGGATGGAGCGTACACACGGGCGGATTGTCGGATGGAGCGTACACACGGTCGGATTGTCGGATGGAGCGTACACACGGGTCAGATTGTCGGATGGAGCGTACACACGGGTCGGATTGTCGGATGGAGCGTACACACGGGTCGGATTGTCGGATGGAGCGTACACACGGTCGGATTGTCGGATGGAGCGTACACACGGTCGGATTGTCGGATGGAGCGTACACACGGTCGGATTGTCGGATGGAGCGTACACACGGGCGGATTGTCGGATGGAGCGTACACACGGTCGGATTGTTGGATGGAGCGTACACACGGTCGGATTGTTGAATGGAGCGTACACACGGGTCGGATTGTCGGATGGAGCGTACACACGGTCGGATTGTCGGATGGAGCGTACACACGGTCGGATTGTCGGATGGAGCGTACACACGGGTCGGATTGTCGGATGGAGCGTACACACGGTCGGATTGTCGGATGGAGCGTACACACGGGTCGGATTGTTGGATGGAGCGTACACACGGTCGGATTGTCGGATGGAGCGTACACACGGTCGGATTGTCGGATGGAGCGTACACACGGTCGGATTGTTGGATGGAGCGTACACACGGTCGGATTGTCGGATGGAGCGTACACACGGTCGGATTGTCGGATGGAGCGTACACACGGTCGGATTGTCGGATAGAGCGTACACACGGTCGGATTGTCGGATGGAGCGTACACACGGGGCGGATTGTCGGATGGAGCGTACACACGGGGCGGATTGTCGGATGGAGCGTACACACGGTCGGATTGTTGGATGGAGCGTACACACGGGTCGGATTGTCGGATGGAGCGTACACACGGTCGGATTGTCGGATGGAGCGTACACACGGTCGGATTGTCGGATGGAGCGTACACACGGGTCGGATTGTTGGATGGAGCGTACACACGGTCGGATTGTCGGATGGAGCGTACACACGGGTCGGATTGTCGGATGGAGCGTACACACGGTCGGATTGTCGGATGGAGCGTACACACGGGTCGGATTGTCGGATGGAGCGTACACACAGGTCGGTTTGTCGGATGGAGCGTACACACGGGTCGGATTGTCGGATGGAGCGTACACACGGTCGGATTGTCGGATGGAGCGTACACACGGTCGGATTGTCGGATGGAGCGTACACACGGGCGGATTGTCGGATGGAGCGTACACACGGTCGGATTGTTGGATGGAGCGTACACACGGGTCGGATTGTCGGATGGAGCGTACACACGGTCGGATTGTCGGATGGAGCGTACACACGGTCGGATTGTCGGATGGAGCGCACACACGGTCGGATTGTCGGATGGAGCGTACACACGGTCGGATTGTCGGATGGAGCGTACACACGGGTCGGATTGTCGGATGGAGCGTACACACGGTCGGATTGTCGGATGGAGCGTACACACGGGTCGGATTGTCGGATGGAGCGTACACACGGGTCGGATTGTCGGATGGAGTGTACACACGGGTCGGATTGTCGGATGGAGCGTACACACGGTCGGATTGTCGGATGGAGCGTACACACGGTCGGATTGTCGGATGGAGCGTACACACGGGTCGGATTGTCGGATGGAGCGTACACACGGTCGGATTGTCGGATGGAGCGTACACACGGTCGGATTGTCGGATGGAGCGTACACACGGGTCGGATTGTCGGATGGAGCGTACACACGGGTCGGATTGTCGGATGGAGTGTACACACGGGTCGGATTGTCGGATGGAGCGTACACACGGTCGGATTGTCGGATGGAGCGTACACACAGGTCGGATTGTCGGATGGAGTGTACACACGGGTCGGATTGTCGGATGGAGCGTACACACAGGTCGGATTGTCGGATGGAGCGTACACACGGGTCGGATTGTCGGATGGAGCGTACACACGGTCGGATTGTCGGATGGAGCGTACACACGGTCGGATTGTCGGAAGGAGCGTACACACGGGTCGGATTGTCGGATGGAGCGTACACACGGGTCGGATTGTCGGATGGAGCGTACACACGGGTCGGATTGTCGGATGGAGCGTACACACGGGTCGGATTGTCGGATGGAGCGTACACACGGTCGGATTGTCGGATGGAGCGTACACACGGGTCGGATTGTCGGATGGAGCGCACACACGGTCGGATTGTCGGATGGAGCGTACACACGGTCGGATTGTCGGATGGAGCGTACACACGGTCGGATTGTCGGATGGAGCGTACACACGGGTCGGATTGTCGGATGGAGTGTACACACGGTCGGATTGTCGGATGGAGCGTACACACGGGTCGGATTGTCGGGTGGAGCGTACACACGGGTCGGATTGTCGGATGGAGCGTACACACGGGTCGGATTGTTGGATGGAGCGTACACACGGTCGGATTGTCGGATGGAGCGTACACACGGTCGGATTGTCGGATGGAGCGTACACACGGTCGGATTGTTGGATGGAGCGTACACACGGTCGGATTGTCGGATGGAGCGTACACACGGTCGGATTGTCGGATGGAGCGTACACACGGTCGGATTGTCGGATAGAGCGTACACACGGTCGGATTGTCGGATGGAGCGTACACACGGGCGGATTGTCGGATGGAGCGTACACACGGGTCGGATTGTCGGATGGAGCGTACACACGGGTCGGATTGTTGGATGGAGCGTACACACGGGTCGGATTGTCGGATGGAGCGTACACACGGTCGGATTGTCGGATGGAGCGTACACACGGTCGGATTGTCGGATGGAGCGTACACACGGGTCGGATTGTTGGATGGAGCGTACACACGGTCGGATTGTCGGATGGAGCGTACACACGGGTCGGATTGTCGGATGGAGCGTACACACGGTCGGATTGTTGGATGGAGCGTACACACGGGTCGGATTGTTGGATGGAGCGTACACACGGTCGGATTGTTGGATGGAGCGTACACACGGGTCGGATTGTTGGATGGAGCGTACACACGGGTCGGATTGTCGGATGGAGCGTACACACAGGTCGGTTTGTCGGATGGAGCGTACACACGGGTCGGATTGTCGGATGGAGCGTACACACGGGCGGATTGTCGGGTGGAGCGTACACACGGGTCGGATTGTCGGGTGGAGCGTACACACGGGTCGGATTGTCGGATGGAGCGTACACACGGGCGGATTGTCCGATGGAGCGTACACACGGATCGGATTGTCGGATGGAGCGTACACACGGGTCGGATTGTCGGATGGAGCGTACACACGGTCGGATTGTCGGATGGAGCGTACACACGGTCGGATTGTCGGATGGAGCGTACACACGGGCGGATTGTCGGATGGAGCGTACACACGGGCGGATTGTCGGATGGAGCGTACACACGGGTCGGATTGTCGGATGGAGCGTACACACGGGTCGGATTGTTGGATGGAGCGTACACACGGTCGGATTGTCGGATGGAGCGTACACACGGGCGGATTGTCGGATGGAGCGTACACACGGTCGGATTGTTGGATGGAGCGTACACACGGGTCGGATTGTCGGATGGAGCGTACACACGGTCGGATTGTCGGATGGAGCGTACACACGGTCGGATTGTCGGATGGAGCGCACACACGGTCGGATTGTCGGATGGAGCGTACACACGGTCGGATTGTCGGATGGAGCGTACACACGGGTCGGATTGTCGGATGGAGCGTACACACGGTCGGATTGTCGGATGGAGCGTACACACGGGTCGGATTGTCGGATGGAGCGTACACACGGGTCGGATTGTCGGATGGAGTGTACACACGGGTCGGATTGTCGGATGGAGCGTACACACGGTCGGATTGTCGGATGGAGCGTACACACGGTCGGATTGTCGGATGGAGCGTACACACGGGTCGGATTGTCGGATGGAGCGTACACACGGTCGGATTGTCGGATGGAGCGTACACACGGTCGGATTGTCGGATGGAGCGTACACACGGGTCGGATTGTCGGATGGAGCGCACACACGGTCGGATTGTCGGATGGAGCGTACACACGGTCGGATTGTCGGATGGAGCGTACACACGGTCGGATTGTCGGATGGAGCGTACACACGGGTCGGATTGTCGGATGGAGCGTACACACGGTCGGATTGTCGGATGGAGCGTACACACGGGTCGGATTGTTGGATGGAGCGTACACACGGTCGGATTGTCGGATGGAGCGTACACACGGTCGGATTGTCGGATGGAGCGTACACACGGTCGGATTGTCGGATGGAGCGTACACACGGGTCGGATTGTCGGATGGAGCGTACACACGGTCGGATTGTCGGATGGAGCGTACACACGGTCGGATTGTCGGATGGAGCGTACACACGGGTCGGATTGTCGGATGGAGCGCACACACTGTCGGATTGTTGGATGGAGCGTACACACGGGTCGGATTGTCGGATGGAGCGTACACACGGTCGGATTGTCGGATGGAGCGTACACACGGTCGGATTGTCGGATGGAGCGTACACACGGTCGGATTGTGGGATGGAGCGTACACATGGTCGGATTGTCGGGTGGAGCGTACACACGGGTCGGATTGTTGGATGGAGCGTACACACGGGTCGGATTGTTGGATGGAGCGTACACACGGTCGGATTGTTGGATGGAGTGTACACACGGGGCGGATTGTCGGATGGAGCGTACACACGGGGCGGATTGTCGGATGGAGCGTACACACGGTCGGATTGTCGGATGGAGCGTACACACGGGTCGGATTGTTGGATGGAGCGTACACACGGTCGGATTGTTGGATGGAGTGTACACACGGGGCGGATTGTCGGATGGAGCGTACACACGGGGCGGATTGTCGGATGGAGCGTACACACGGGGCGGATTGTCGGATGGAGCGTACACACGGTCGGATTGTTGGATGGAGCGTACACACGGGTCGGATTGTCGGATGGAGCGTACACACGGGTCGGATTGTCGGGTGGAGCGTACACACGGGTCAGATTGTCGGATGGAGCGTACACACGGTCGGATTGTCGGATGGAGCGTACACACGGGTCAGATTGTCGGATGGAGCGTACACACGGTCGGATTGTCGGATGGAGCGCACACACGGGTCGGATTGTTGGATGGAGCGTACACACGGTCGGATTGTCGGATGGAGCGTACACACGGTCGGATTGTCGGATGGAGCGTACACACGGGCGGATTGTCGGATGGAGCGTACACACGGGTCGGATTGTCGGATGGAGTGTACACACGGGTCGGATTGTTGGATGGAGCGTACACACGGGTCGGATTGTCGGATGGAGCGTACACACGGTCGGATTGTCGGATGGAGCGTACACACGGGCGGATTGTCGGATGGAGCGTACACACGGGTCGGATTGTTGGATGGAGCGTACACACGGGTCGGATTGTCGGATGGAGCGTACACACGGGCGGATTGTCGGATGGAGCGTACACACGGGTCGGATTGTCGGATGGAGCGTACACACGGTCGGATTGTCGGATGGAGCGTACACACGGGTCGGATTGTTGGATGGAGCGTACACACGGGTCAGATTGTCGGATGGAGCGTACACACGGGTCGGATTGTCGGATGGAGCGTACACACGGGTCGGATTGTCGGATGGAGCGTACACACGGTCGGATTGTCGGATGGAGCGTACACATGGTCGGATTGTCAGATGGAGTGTACACACGGGTCGGATTGTCGGATGGAGCGTACACACGGGTCGGATTGTCGGATGGAGTGTACACACGGTCGGATTGTCGGATGGAGCGTACACATGGTCGGATTGTCAGATGGAGTGTACACACGGGTCGGATTGTCGGATGGAGCGTACACACGGGTCGGATTGTTGGATGGAGCGTACACACGGGTCGGATTGTTGGATGGAGCGTACACACGATCGGATTGTCGGATGGAGCGTACACACGGTCGGATTGTCGGATGGAGCGTACACACGGTCGGATTGTCGGATGGAGCGTACACACGGTCGGATTGTCGGATGGAGCGTACACACGGGTCGGATTGTCGGATGGAGCGTACACACGGGTCGGATTGTCGGATGGAGCGTACACACGGTCGGATTGTCCGATGGAGCGTACACACGGTCGGATTGTCGGATGGAGCGTACACACGGTCGGATTGTCGGATGGAGCGTACACACGGTCGGATTGTCGGATGGAGCGTACACACGGGTCAGATTGTCGGATGGAGCGTACACACGGTCGGATTGTCGGATGGAGCGTACACACGGTCGGATTGTCGGATGGAGCGTACACACGGGTCGGATTGTCGGATGGAGCGCACACACGGTCGGATTGTCGGATGGAGCGTACACACGGGTCGGATTGTCGGATGGAGCGTACACACGGGTCGGATTGTTGGATGGAGCGTACACACGGGTCGGATTGTTGGATGGAGCGTACACACGGGTCGGATTGTCGGATGGAGCGTACACACGATCGGATTGTCGGATGGAGCGTACACACGGTCGGATTGTCGGATGGAGCGTACACACGGTCGGATTGTCGGATGGAGCGTACACACGGTCGGATTGTCGGATGGAGCGTACACACGGGTCGGATTGTCGGATGGAGCGTACACACGGTCGGATTGTCGGATGGAGCGTACACACGGTCGGATTGTCGGATGGAGCGTACACACGGGTCGGATTGTCGGATGGAGCGCACACACGGTCGGATTGTCGGATGGAGCGTACACACGGTCGGATTGTCGGATGGAGCGTACACACGGTCGGATTGTCGGATGGAGCGTACACACGGGTCGGATTGTCGGATGGAGCGTACACACGGTCGGATTGTCGGATGGAGCGTACACACGGGTCGGATTGTTGGATGGAGCGTACACACGGTCGGATTGTCGGATGGAGCGTACACACGGGTCGGATTGTCGGATGGAGCGTACACACGGTCGGATTGTCGGATGGAGCGTACACACGGGTCGGATTGTCGGATGGAGCGTACACACGGGTCGGATTGTCGGATGGAGCGTACACACGGTCGGATTGTCGGATGGAGCGTACACACGGGTCGGATTGTCGGATGGAGCGTACACACGGGTCGGATTGTCGGATGGAGCGTACACACGGGTCGGATTGTCGGATGGAGCGTACACATGGTCGGATTGTCGGATGGAGCGTACACACAGGTCGGTTTGTCGGATGGAGCGTACACACGGGTCGGATTGTCGGATGGAGCGTACACACGGGCGGATTGTCGGATGGAGCGTACACACGGTCGGATTGTTGGATGGAGCGTACACACGGGTCGGATTGTCGGATGGAGCGTACACACGGTCGGATTGTCGGATGGAGCGTACACACGGTCGGATTGTCGGATGGAGCGTACACACGGGTCGGATTGTTGGATGGAGCGTACACACGGTCGGATTGTCGGATGGAGCGTACACACGGGTCGGATTGTCGGATGGAGCGTACACACGGTCGGATTGTCGGATGGAGCGTACACACGGTCGGATTGTTGGATGGAGCGTACACACGGGTCGGATTGTCGGATGGAGCGTACACACGGTCGGATTGTCGGATGGAGCGTACACACGGTCGGATTGTTGGATGGAGCGTACACACGGGTCGGATTGTCGGATGGAGCGTACACACGGGTCGGATTGTTGGATGGAGCGTACACACAGGTCGGTTTGTCGGATGGAGCGTACACACGGGTCGGATTGTCGGATGGAGCGTACACACGGGCGGATTGTCGGATGGAGCGTACACACGGTCGGATTGTTGGATGGAGCGTACACACGGGTCGGATTGTCGGATGGAGCGTACACACGGTCGGATTGTCGGATGGAGCGTACACACGGTCGGATTGTCGGATGGAGCGCACACACGGTCGGATTGTCGGATGGAGCGTACACACGGTCGGATTGTCGGATGGAGCGTACACACGGGTCGGATTGTCGGATGGAGCGTACACACGGTCGGATTGTCGGATGGAGCGTACACACGGGTCGGATTGTCGGATGGAGCGTACACACGGGTCGGATTGTCGGATGGAGTGTACACACGGGTCGGATTGTCGGATGGAGCGTACACACGGTCGGATTGTCGGATGGAGCGTACACACGGTCGGATTGTCGGATGGAGCGTACACACGGGTCGGATTGTCGGATGGAGCGTACACACGGTCGGATTGTCGGATGGAGCGTACACACGGTCGGATTGTCGGATGGAGCGTACACACGGGTCGGATTGTCGGATGGAGCGCACACACGGTCGGATTGTCGGATGGAGCGTACACACGGTCGGATTGTCGGATGGAGCGTACACACGGGTCGGATTGTCGGATGGAGCGTACACACGGGTCGGATTGTTGGATGGAGCGTACACACGGGTCGGATTGTTGGATGGAGCGTACACACGGGTCGGATTGTCGGATGGAGCGTACACACGGGTCGGATTGTTGGATGGAGCGTACACACGGTCGGATTGTCGGATGGAGCGTACACACGGTCGGATTGTCGGATGGAGCGTACACACGGTCGGATTGTCGGATGGAGCGTACACACGGGTCGGATTGTCGGATGGAGCGTACACACGGTCGGATTGTCGGATGGAGCGTACACACGGTCGGATTGTCGGATGGAGCGTACACACGGGTCGGATTGTCGGATGGAGCGCACACACGGTCGGATTGTTGGATGGAGCGTACACACGGGTCGGATTGTCGGATGGAGCGTACACACGGTCGGATTGTCGGATGGAGCGTACACACGGTCGGATTGTCGGATGGAGCGTACACACGGTCGGATTGTGGGATGGAGCGTACACATGGTCGGATTGTCGGGTGGAGCGTACACACGGGTCGGATTGTTGGATGGAGCGTACACACGGGTCGGATTGTCGGATGGAGCGTACACACGGGTCGGATTGTTGGATGGAGCGTACACACGGTCGGATTGTCGGATGGAGCGTACACACGGTCGGATTGTCGGATGGAGCGTACACACGGTCGGATTGTCGGATGGAGCGTACACACGGGCGGATTGTCGGATGGAGCGTACACACGGGTCGGATTGTCGGATGGAGTGTACACACGGGTCGGATTGTTGGATGGAGCGTACACACGGTCGGATTGTCGGATGGAGCGTACACACGGGTCAGATTGTCGGATGGAGCGTACACACGGGTCGGATTGTTGGATGGAGCGTACACGCGGTCGGATTGTTGGATGGAGCGTACACACGGGTCGGATTGTCGGATGGAGCGTACACATGGCCGGATTGTCGGATGGAGCGTACACACGGTCGGATTGTCGGATGGAGCGTACACACGGGTCGGATTGTTGGATGGAGCGTACACACGGGTCAGATTGTCGGATGGAGCGTACACACGGTCGGATTGTCGGATGGAGCGTACACACGGGTCGGATTGTCGGATGGAGCGTACACACGGGTCGGATTGTCGGATGGAGCGTACACACGGGTCGGATTGTCGGATGGAGCGTACACACGGTCGGATTGTCGGATGGAGCGTACACACGGTCGGATTGTCGGATGGAGCGTACACACGGTCGGATTGTCGGATGGAGCGTACACACGGGCGGATTGTCGGATGGAGCGTACACACGGGTCGGATTGTCGGATGGAGCGTACACACGGGCGGATTGTCGGATGGAGCGTACACACGGGTCGGATTGTCGGATGGAGCGTACACACGGTCGGATTGTCGGATGGAGCGTACACACGGGTCGGATTGTTGGATGGAGCGTACACACGGGTCAGATTGTCGGATGGAGCGTACACACGGGTCGGATTGTCGGATGGAGCGTACACACGGGTCGGATTGTCGGATGGAGCGTACACACGGTCGGATTGTCGGATGGAGCGTACACATGGTCGGATTGTCAGATGGAGTGTACACACGGGTCGGATTGTCGGATGGAGCGTACACACGGGTCGGATTGTCGGATGGAGCGTACACACGGTCGGATTGTCGGATGGAGCGTACACATGGTCGGATTGTCAGATGGAGTGTACACACGGGTCGGATTGTCGGATGGAGCGTACACACGGGTCGGATTGTCGGATGGAGCGCACACACGGTCGGATTGTCGGATGGAGCGTACACACGGGTCGGATTGTCGGATGGAGCGTACACACGGGTCGGATTGTCGGATGGAGCGCACACACGGTCGGATTGTCGGATGGAGCGTACACACGGTCGGATTGTCGGATGGAGCGTACACACGGGTCGGATTGTTGGATGGAGCGTACACACGGGTCAGATTGTCGGATGGAGCGTACACACGGTCGGATTGTCGGATGGAGCGTACACACGGGTCGGATTGTCGGATGGAGCGTACACACGGGTCGGATTGTCGGATGGAGCGTACACACGGGTCGGATTGTCGGATGGAGCGTACACACGGTCGGATTGTCGGATGGAGCGTACACACGGGCGGATTGTCGGATGGAGCGTACACACGGGTCGGATTGTTGGATGGAGCGTACACACGGGTCGGATTGTCGGATGGAGCGTACACACGGGTCGGATTGTCGGATGGAGCGTACACACGGGTCGGATTGTCGGATGGAGCGTACACACGGGTCGGATTGTCGGATGGAGCGTACACACGGTCGGATTGTCGGATGGAGCGTACACACGGGTCGGATTGTCGGATGGAGCGTACACACGGGCGGATTGTCGGATGGAGCGTACACACGGGTCGGATTGTCGGATGGAGCGTACACACGGTCGGATTGTCGGATGGAGCGTACACACGGGTCGGATTGTTGGATGGAGCGTACACACGGGTCAGATTGTCGGATGGAGCGTACACACGGGTCGGATTGTCGGATGGAGCGTACACACGGTCGGATTGTCGGATGGAGCGTACACATGGTCGGATTGTCAGATGGAGTGTACACACG
The DNA here is from genome assembly GCA_029206835.1 of Rana muscosa. Lineage (NCBI taxonomy): Eukaryota > Metazoa > Chordata > Amphibia > Anura > Ranidae > Rana > Rana muscosa. Next base: position 322,318,983 of record CM055123.1, read on the forward strand.
GGTCGGATTGTCGGATGGAGCGTACACACGGGTCGGATTGTCGGATGGAGCGTACACACGGTCGGATTGTCGGATGGAGCGTACACATGGTCGGATTGTCAGATGGAGTGTACACACGGGTCGGATTGTCGGATGGAGCGTACACACGGGTCGGATTGTCGGATGGAGCGCACACACGGTCGGATTGTCGGATGGAGCGTACACACGGGTCGGATTGTCGGATGGAGCGTACACACGGGTCGGATTGTTGGATGGAGCGTACACACGGGTCAGATTGTCGGATGGAGCGTACACACGGGTCGGATTGTCGGATGGAGCGTACACACGGTCGGATTGTCGGATGGAGCGTACACACGGTCGGATTGTCGGATGGAGCGTACACACGGTCGGATTGTCGGATGGAGCGTACACACGGGCGGATTGTCGGATGGAGCGTACACACGGTCGGATTGTCGGATGGAGCGTACACACGGTCGGATTGTCGGATGGAGCGTACACACGGGCGGATTGTCGGATGGAGCGTACACACGGTCGGATTGTTGGATGGAGCGTACACACGGGTCGGATTGTCGGATGGAGCGTACACACGGGCGGATTGTCGGATGGAGCGTACACACGGGTCGGATTGTCGGATGGAGCGTACACACGGGTCGGATTGTCGGATGGAGCGTACACACGGGTCGGATTGTCGGATGGAGCGTACACACGGTCGGATTGTCGGATGGAGCGTACACACGGTCGGATTGTCGGATGGAGCGTACACACGGTCGGATTGTCGGATGGAGCGTACACACGGGCGGATTGTCGGATGGAGCGTACACACGGGTCGGATTGTTGGATGGAGCGTACACACGGGTCGGATTGTCGGATGGAGCGTACACACGGGCGGATTGTCGGATGGAGCGTACACACGGGTCGGATTGTCGGATGGAGCGTACACACGGTCGGATTGTCGGATGGAGCGTACACACGGGTCGGATTGTTGGATGGAGCGTACACACGGGTCGGATTGTCGGATGGAGCGTACACACGGTCGGATTGTCGGATGGAGCGTACACACGGGTCGGATTGTCGGATGGAGCGTACACACGGGTCGGATTGTCGGATGGAGCGTACACACGGGTCAGATTGTCGGATGGAGCGTACACACGGGTCGGATTGTCGGATGGAGCGTACACACGGGTCGGATTGTCGGATGGAGCGTACACACGGTCGGATTGTCGGATGGAGCGTACACACGGTCGGATTGTCGGATGGAGCGTACACACGGTCGGATTGTCGGATGGAGCGTACACACGGGCGGATTGTCGGATGGAGCGTACACACGGTCGGATTGTTGGATGGAGCGTACACACGGGTCGGATTGTCGGATGGAGCGTACACACGGGCGGATTGTCGGATGGAGCGTACACACGGGTCGGATTGTTGGATGGAGCGTACACACGGTCGGATTGTCGGATGGAGCGTACACACGGTCGGATTGTCGGATGGAGCGTACACACGGTCGGATTGTCGGATGGAGCGTACACACGGTCGGATTGTCGGATGGAGCGTACACACGGGTCGGATTGTCGGATGGAGTGTACACACGGGTCGGATTGTTGGATGGAGCGTACACACGGTCGGATTGTCGGATGGAGCGTACACACGGGTCAGATTGTCGGATGGAGCGTACACACGGGTCGGATTGTTGGATGGAGCGTACACACGGTCGGATTGTTGGATGGAGCGTACACACGGGTCGGATTGTCGGATGGAGCGTACACATGGCCGGATTGTCGGATGGAGCGTACACACGGTCGGATTGTCGGATGGAGCGTACACACGGGTCGGATTGTTGGATGGAGCGTACACACGGGTCAGATTGTCGGATGGAGCGTACACACGGTCGGATTGTCGGATGGAGCGTACACACGGGTCGGATTGTCGGATGGAGCGTACACACGGGTCGGATTGTCGGATGGAGCGTACACACGGGTCGGATTGTCGGATGGAGCGTACACACGGTCGGATTGTCGGATGGAGCGTACACACGGTCGGATTGTCGGATGGAGCGTACACACGGTCGGATTGTCGGATGGAGCGTACACACGGGCGGATTGTCGGATGGAGCGTACACACGGGTCGGATTGTCGGATGGAGCGTACACACGGTCGGATTGTCGGATGGAGCGTACACACGGGTCGGATTGTTGGATGGAGCGTACACACGGGTCAGATTGTCGGATGGAGCGTACACACGGGTCGGATTGTCGGATGGAGCGTACACACGGGTCGGATTGTCGGATGGAGCGTACACACGGTTGGATTGTCGGATGGAGCGTACACACGGTCGGATTGTCGGATGGAGCGTACACACGGGTCGGATTGTCGGATGGAGCGTACACACGGTCGGATTGTCGGATGGAGCGTACACATGGTCGGATTGTCAGATGGAGTGTACACACGGGTCGGATTGTCGGATGGAGCGTACACACGGGTCGGATTGTCGGATGGAGCGTACACACGGTCGGATTGTCGGATGGAGCGTACACATGGTCGGATTGTCAGATGGAGTGTACACACGGGTCGGATTGTCGGATGGAGCGTACACACGGGTCGGATTGTCGGATGGAGCGCACACACGGTCGGATTGTCGGATGGAGCGTACACACGGGTCGGATTGTCGGATGGAGCGTACACACGGGTCGGATTGTCGGATGGAGCGCACACACGGTCGGATTGTCGGATGGAGCGTACACACGGTCGGATTGTCGGATGGAGCGTACACACGGGTCGGATTGTTGGATGGAGCGTACACACGGGTCAGATTGTCGGATGGAGCGTACACACGGTCGGATTGTCGGATGGAGCGTACACACGGGTCGGATTGTCGGATGGAGCGTACACACGGGTCGGATTGTCGGATGGAGCGTACACACGGGTCGGATTGTCGGATGGAGCGTACACACGGTCGGATTGTCGGATGGAGCGTACACACGGGCGGATTGTCGGATGGAGCGTACACACGGGTCGGATTGTTGGATGGAGCGTACACACGGGTCGGATTGTCGGATGGAGCGTACACACGGGCGGATTGTCGGATGGAGCGTACACACGGGTCGGATTGTCGGATGGAGCGTACACACGGGCGGATTGTCGGATGGAGCGTACACACGGGTCGGATTGTTGGATGGAGCGTACACACGGGTCGGATTGTCGGATGGAGCGTACACACGGGCGGATTGTCGGATGGAGCGTACACACGGGTCGGATTGTCGGATGGAGCGTACACACGGTCGGATTGTCGGATGGAGCGTACACACGGGTCGGATTGTTGGATGGAGCGTACACACGGGTCAGATTGTCGGATGGAGCGTACACACGGGTCGGATTGTCGGATGGAGCGTACACACGGTCGGATTGTCGGATGGAGCGTACACATGGTCGGATTGTCAGATGGAGTGTACACACGGGTCGGATTGTCGGATGGAGCGTACACACGGGTCGGATTGTCGGATGGAGCGTACACACGGTCGGATTGTCGGATGGAGCGTACACATGGTCGGATTGTCAGATGGAGTGTACACACGGGTCGGATTGTCGGATGGAGCGTACACACGGGTCGGATTGTCGGATGGAGCGCACACACGGTCGGATTGTCGGATGGAGCGTACACACGGGTCGGATTGTCGGATGGAGCGTACACACGGGTCGGATTGTTGGATGGAGCGTACACACGGGTCAGATTGTCGGATGGAGCGTACACACGGGTCGGATTGTCGGATGGAGCGTACACACGGGTCGGATTGTCGGATGGAGCGTACACACGGTCGGATTGTCGGATGGAGCGTACACACGGTCGGATTGTCGGATGGAGCGTACACACGGTCGGATTGTCGGATGGAGCGTACACACGGGCGGATTGTCGGATGGAGCGTACACACGGTCGGATTGTTGGATGGAGCGTACACACGGGTCGGATTGTCGGATGGAGCGTACACACGGGCGGATTGTCGGATGGAGCGTACACACGGGTCGGATTGTCGGATGGAGCGTACACACGGGTCGGATTGTCGGATGGAGCGTACACACGGGTCGGATTGTCGGATGGAGCGTACACACGGTCGGATTGTCGGATGGAGCGTACACACGGTCGGATTGTCGGATGGAGCGTACACACGGTCGGATTGTCGGATGGAGCGTACACACGGGTCGGATTGTCGGATGGAGCGTACACACGGGTCGGATTGTCGGATGGAGCGTACACACGGTCGGATTGTCGGATGGAGCGTACACACGGGTCGGATTGTCGGATGGAGCGTACACACGGGCGGATTGTCGGATGGAGCGTACACATGGTCGGATTGTCGGATGGAGCGTACACACGGTCGGATTGTCGGATGGAGCGTACACACGGGCGGATTGTCGGATGGAGCGTACACACGGTCGGATTGTTGGATGGAGCGTACACACGGGTCGGATTGTCGGATGGAGCGTACACACGGGCGGATTGTCGGATGGAGCGTACACATGGTCGGATTGTCGGATGGAGCGTACACACGGTCGGATTGTCGGATGGAGCGTACACACGGGCGGATTGTCGGATGGAGCGTACACACGGTCGGATTGTTGGATGGAGCGTACACACGGGTCGGATTGTCGGATGGAGCGTACACACGGGCGGATTGTCGGATGGAGCGTACACACGGGTCGGATTGTTGGATGGAGCGTACACACGGTCGGATTGTCGGATGGAGCGTACACACGGTCGGATTGTCGGATGGAGCGTACACACGGGTCGGATTGTCGGATGGAGCGTACACACGGGGCGGATTGTCGGATGGAGCGTACACACGGGTCGGATTGTCGGATGGAGCGTACACACGGGTCAGATTGTTGGATGGAGCGTACACACGGGTCGGATTGTCGGATGGAGCATACACACGGTCGGATTGTCGGATGGAGTGTACACACGGGTCGGATTGTCGGATGGAGCGTACACACGGGTCAGATTGTCGGATGGAGCGTACACACGGTCGGATTGTCGGATGGAGCGTACACACGGGCCGGATTGTCGGATGGAGCGTACACACGGGGCGGATTGTCGGATGGAGCGTACACACGGGTCGGATTGTCGGATGGAGCGCACACACGGTCGGATTGTCGGATGGAGCGTACACACGGGTCGGATTGTCGGATGGAGCGTACACACGGGTCGGATTGTTGGATGGAGCGTACACACGGGTCAGATTGTCGGATGGAGCGTACACACGGTCGGATTGTCGGATGGAGCGTACACACGGGTCGGATTGTCGGATGGAGCGTACACACGGGTCGGATTGTTGGATGGAGCGTACACACGGGTCAGATTGTCAGATGGAGCGTACACACGGGTCGGATTGTCGGATGGAGCGTACACACGGGTCAGATTGTTGGATGGAGCGTACACACGGGTCAGATTGTCGGATGGAGCATACACACGGTCGGATTGTCGGATGGAGCGTACACACGGGCCGGATTGTCGGATGGAGCGTACACACGGGGCGGATTGTCGGATGGAGCGTACACACGGGTCGGATTGTCGGATGGAGCGCACACACGGTCGGATTGTCGGATGGAGCGTACACACGGGTCGGATTGTCGGATGGAGCGTACACACGGGTCGGATTGTTGGATGGAGCGTACACACGGGTCAGATTGTCGGATGGAGCGTACACACGGTCGGATTGTCGGATGGAGCGTACACACGGGTCGGATTGTTGGATGGAGCGTACACACGGTCGGATTGTCGGATGGAGCGTACACACGGTCGGATTGTCGGATGGAGCGTACACACGGGTCAGATTGTCGGATGGAGCGTACACACGGTCGGATTGTCGGATGGAGCGTACACACGGTCGGATTGTCGGATGGAGCGTACACACGGGTCGGATTGTCGGATGGAGCGTACACACGGTCGGATTGTCGGATGGAGCGTACACACGGGCGGATTGTCGGATGGAGCGTACACACGGGCGGATTGTCGGATGGAGCGTACACACGGGTCGGATTGTTGGATGGAGCGTACACACGGTCGGATTGTCGGATGGAGCGTACACACGGTCGGATTGTCGGATGGAGCGTACACACGGTCAGATTGTCGGATGGAGCGTACACACGGTCGGATTGTCGGATGGAGCGTACACACGGGCGGATTGTCGGATGGAGCGCACACACGGGTCAGATTGTTGGATGGAGCGTACACACGGTCGGATTGTCGGATGGAGCGTACACACGGTCGGATTGTCGGATGGAGCGTACACACGGTCGGATTGTCGGATGGAGCGTACACACGGGTCGGATTGTTGGATGGAGCGTACACACGGGTCAGATTGTCGGATGGAGCGTACACACGGTCGGATTGTCGGATGGAGCGCACACACGGTCGGATTGTCGGATGGAGCGCACACACGGGTCAGATTGTTGGATGGAGCGTACACACGGGTCAGATTGTCGGATGGAGCGTACACACGGTCGGATGGAGCGTACACACGGTCGGATTGTCGGATGGAGCGCACACACGGGTCGGATTGTCGGATGGAGCGTACACACGGGTCGGATTGTCGGATGGAGCGTACACACGGGCCGGATTGTCGGATGGAGCGTACACACGGGTCGGATTGTCGGATGGAGCGTACACACGGGGCGGATTGTCGGATGGAGCGTACACACGGGTCGGATTGTCGGATGGAGCGTACACACGGTCGGATTGTCGGATGGAGCGTACACACGGGTCGGATTGTTGGATGGAGCGTACACACGGGTCAGATTGTCGGATGGAGCGTACACACGGGTCGGATTGTCGGATGGAGCGTACACACGGTCGGATTGTCGGATGGAGCGTACACACGGTCGGATTGTCGGATGGAGCGTACACATGGTCGGATTGTCAGATGGAGTGTACACACGGGTCGGATTGTCGGATGGAGCGTACACACGGGTCGGATTGTCGGATGGAGCGTACACACGGTCGGATTGTCGGATGGAGCGTACACATGGTCGGATTGTCAGATGGAGTGTACACACGGGTCGGATTGTCGGATGGAGCGTACACACGGGTCGGATTGTCGGATGGAGCGCACACACGGTCGGATTGTCGGATGGAGCGTACACACGGGTCGGATTGTCGGATGGAGCGTACACACGGGTCGGATTGTTGGATGGAGCGTACACACGGGTCAGATTGTCGGATGGAGCGTACACACGGGTCGGATTGTCGGATGGAGCGTACACACGGGTCGGATTGTCGGATGGAGCGTACACACGGGTCGGATTGTCGGATGGAGCGTACACACGGTCGGATTGTCGGATGGAGCGTACACACGGTCGGATTGTCGGATGGAGCGTACACACGGTCGGATTGTCGGATGGAGCGTACACACGGGCGGATTGTCGGATGGAGCGTACACACGGTCGGATTGTTGGATGGAGCGTACACACGGGTCGGATTGTCGGATGGAGCGTACACACGGGCGGATTGTCGGATGGAGCGTACACACGGGTCGGATTGTCGGATGGAGCGTACACACGGGTCGGATTGTCGGATGGAGCGTACACACGGGTCGGATTGTCGGATGGAGCGTACACACGGTCGGATTGTCGGATGGAGCGTACACACGGTCGGATTGTCGGATGGAGCGTACACACGGTCGGATTGTCGGATGGAGCGTACACACGGGTCGGATTGTCGGATGGAGCGTACACACGGGTCGGATTGTTGGATGGAGCGTACACACGGGTCGGATTGTCGGATGGAGCGTACACACGGGCGGATTGTCGGATGGAGCGTACACACGGGTCGGATTGTCGGATGGAGCGTACACACGGTCGGATTGTCGGATGGAGCGTACACACGGGTCGGATTGTCGGATGGAGCGTACACACGGGTCAGATTGTCGGATGGAGCGTACACACGGGTCGGATTGTCGGATGGAGCGTACACACGGGTCGGATTGTCGGATGGAGCGTACACACGGTCGGATTGTCGGATGGAGCGTACACACGGTCGGATTGTCGGATGGAGCGTACACACGGTCGGATTGTCGGATGGAGCGTACACACGGGCGGATTGTCGGATGGAGCGTACACACGGTCGGATTGTTGGATGGAGCGTACACACGGGTCGGATTGTCGGATGGAGCGTACACACGGGCGGATTGTCGGATGGAGCGTACACACGGGTCGGATTGTTGGATGGAGCGTACACACGGTCGGATTGTCGGATGGAGCGTACACACGGTCGGATTGTCGGATGGAGCGTACACACGGGTCGGATTGTCGGATGGAGCGTACACACGGGGCGGATTGTCGGATGGAGCGTACACACGGGTCAGATTGTTGGATGGAGCGTACACACGGGTCAGATTGTCGGATGGAGCGTACACACGGTCGGATTGTCGGATGGAGCGTACACACGGGCCGGATTGTCGGATGGAGCGTACACACGGGGCGGATTGTCGGATGGAGCGTACACACGGGTCGGATTGTCGGATGGAGCGCACACACGGTCGGATTGTCGGATGGAGCGTACACACGGGTCGGATTGTCGGATGGAGCGTACACACGGGTCGGATTGTTGGATGGAGCGTACACACGGGTCAGATTGTCGGATGGAGCGTACACACGGGTCGGATTGTCGGATGGAGCGTACACACGGTCGGATTGTCGGATGGAGCGTACACACGGTCGGATTGTCGGATGGAGCGTACACACGGGCGGATTGTCGGATGGAGCGTACACACGGTCGGATTGTTGGATGGAGCGTACACACGGGTCGGATTGTCGGATGGAGCGTACACACGGTCGGATTGTCGGATGGAGCGTACACACGGTCGGATTGTCGGATGGAGCGTACACACGGTCAGATTGTCGGATGGAGCGTACACACGGTCGGATTGTCGGATGGAGCGTACACACGGGCGGATTGTCGGATGGAGCGTACACACGGTCGGATTGTCGGATGGAGCGTACACACGGTCGGATTGTCGGATGGAGCGTACACACGGTCGGATTGTCGGATGGAGCGTACACACGGGTCAGATTGTCGGATGGAGCGTACACACGGTCGGATTGTCGGATGGAGCGCACACACGGTCGGATTGTCGGATGGAGCGCACACACGGGTCAGATTGTTGGATGGAGCGTACACACGGGTCAGATTGTCGGATGGAGCGTACACACGGTCGGATGGAGCGTACACACGGTCGGATTGTCGGATGGAGCGCACACACGGGTCGGATTGTCGGATGGAGCGTACACACGGGTCGGATTGTCGGATGGAGCGTACACACGGGCCGGATTGTTGGATGGAGCGTACACACGGGTCGGATTGTCGGATGGAGCGTACACACGGGGCGGATTGTCGGATGGAGCGTACACACGGGTCGGATTGTCGGATGGAGCGCACACACGGTCGGATTGTCGGATGGAGCGTACACACGGATCGGATTGTCGGATGGAGCGTACACACGGGTCGGATTGTTGGATGGAGCGTACACACGGGCGGATTGTCGGATGGAGCGTACACACGGGTCGGATTGTCAGATGGAGCGTACACACGGTCGGATTGTCGGATGGAGCGTACACACGGTCGGATTGTCGGATGGAGCGTACACACGGTCGGATTGTCGGATGGAGCGTACACACGGGTCGGATTGTCAGATGGAGCGTACACACGGTCGGATTGTCGGATGGAGTGTACACACGGTCGGATTGTCGGATGGAGCGTACACACGGTCGGATTGTCGGATGGAGCGTACACACGGGTCGGATTGTCGGATGGAGCGTACACACGGTCGGATTGTCGGAAGGAGCGTACACACGGGTCGGATTGTTGGATGGAGCGTACACACGGTCGGATTGTCGGATGGAGCGTACACACGGGTCGGATTGTCGGATGGAGCGTACACACGGGTCGGATTGTTGGATGGAGCGTACACACGGGTCGGATTGTCGGATGGAGCGTACACACGGTCGGATTGTCGGATGGAGCGTACACACGGGTCGGATTGTCAGATGGAGCGTACACACGGTCGGATTGTCGGATGGAGCGTACACACGGGTCGGATTGTCGGATGGAGCGTACACACGGTCGGATTGTCGGATGGAGCGTACACATGGTCGGATTGTCGGATGGAGCGTACACACGGGTCGGATTGTCGGATGGAGTGTACACACGGGTCGGATTGTCGGATGGAGGGTACACACGGCCGGATTGTCGGATGCAGCGTACACACGGTCGGATTGTTGGATGGAGCGTACACACGGGTCGGATTGTCGGATGGAGCGTACACACGGGTCGGATTGTCGGATGGAGCGTACACACGGTCGGATTGTTGGATGGAGCGTACACACGGGTTGGATTGTCGGATGGAGCGTACACACGGTCGGATTGTCGGATGGAGCGTACACACGGGTCGGATTGTCGGATGGAGCGTACACACGGTCGGATTGTCGGATGGAGCGTACACACGGTCGGATTGTCGGATGGAGCGTACACACGGTCGGATTGTCGGATGGAGCGTACACACGGGGCGGATTGTTGGATGGAGCGTACACACGGGGCGGATTGTTGGATGGAGCGTACACACGGGTCGGATTGTCGGATGGAGCGTACACACGGGCGGATTGTTGGATGGAGCGTACACACGGGTCGGATTGTCGGATGGAGCGTACACACGGGTCGGATTGTCGGATGGAGCGTACACACGGTCGGATTGTCGGATGGAGCGTACACACGGGTCGGATTGTCGGATGGAGCGTACACACGGGTCGGATTGTCGGATGGAGCGTACACACGGGTCGGATTGTCGGATGGAGCGTACACACGGGTCGGATTGTCGGATGGAGCGTACACACGGTCGGATTGTCGTATGGAGCGTACACACGGTCGGATTGTCGGATGGAGCGTACACACGGGTCGGATTGTCGGATGGAGCGTACACACGGGTCGGATTGTCGGATGGAGCGTACACACGGGTCGGATTGTCGGATGGAGCGTACACACGGGTCGGATTGTCGGATGGAGCGTACACACGGGCGGATTGTCGGATGGAGCGTACACACGGTCGGATTGTCGGATGGAGCGTACACACGGGCGGATTGTCGGATGGAGCGTACACACGGGCGGATTGTCGGATGGAGCGTACACACGGGTCGGATTGTTGGATGGAGCGTACACACGGGTCGGATTGTCAGATGGAGCGTACACACGGTCGGATTGTCGGATGGAGCATACACATGGTCGGATTGTCGGATGGAGCGTACACACGGGCCGGATTGTCGGATGGAGCGTACACACGGTCGGATTGTCGGATGGAGCGTACACACGGGTCAGATTGTCGGATGGAGCGTACACATGGCCGGATTGTCGGATGGAGCGTACACACGGGTCGGATTGTCGGATGGAGCGTACACACGGATCGGATTGTCGGATGGAGTGTACACACGGGTCGGATTGTCGGATGGAGGGTACACACGGGTCGGATTGTCGGATGGAGCGTACACACGGGTCAGATTGTCGGATGGAGCGTACACACGGGTCGGATTGTCGGATGGAGCGTACACACGGCCGGATTGTCGGATGGAGCGTACACACGGTCGGATTGTTGGATGGAGCGTACACACGGTCGGATTGTCGGATGGAGTGTACACACGGGTCGGATTGTCGGATGGAGCGTACACACGGGTCGGATTGTTGGATGGAGCGTACACACGGTCGGATTGTCGGATGGAGCGTACACACGGGTCGGATTGTCGGATGGAGCGTACACACGGTCGGATTGTCGGATGGAGCGTACACACGGGTCGGATTGTCGGATGGAGCGTACACACGGTCGGATTGTCGGATGGAGCGTACACACGGTCGGATTGTTGGATGGAGCGTACACACGGGTCGGATTGTCGGATGGAGCGTACACATGGTCGGATTGTCGGATGGAGCGTACACACGGGTCGGATTGTCGGATGGAGCGTACACACGGTCGGATTGTCGGATGGAGCGTACACACGGGTCGGATTGTCGGATGGAGCGTACACACGGTCGGATTGTCGGATGGAGCGTACACACGGGTCGGATTGTCGGATGGAGCGTACACACGGTCGGATTGTTGGATGGAGCGTACACACGGGTCGGATTGTCGGATGGAGCGTACACACGGGTCGGATTGTCAGATGAAGCGTACACACGGTCGGATTGTCGGATGGAGCGTACACACGGGTCGGATTGTCGGATGGAGCGTACACACGGTCGGATTGTCGGATGGAGCGTACACACGGGTCGGATTGTTGGATGGAGCGTACACACGGTCGGATTGTCGGATGGAGCGTACACACGGGTCGGATTGTCGGATGGAGCGTACACACGGGTCGGATTGTCAGATGGAGCGTACACACGGTCGGATTGTCGGATGGAGCGTACACACGGTCGGATTGTCGGATGGAGCGTACACACGGTCGGATTGTCGGATGGAGCGTACACATGGTCGGATTGTCGGATGGAGCGTACACACGGGTCGGATTGTCGGATGGAGTGTACACACGGGTCGGATTGTTGGATGGAGCGTACACACGGTCGGATTGTCGGATGGAGCGTACACACGGGTCGGATTGTGGGATGGAGCGTACACACGGGTTGGATTGTCGGATGGAGCGTACACACGGTCGGATTGTCGGATGGAGCGTACACACGGGTCGGATTGTCGGATGGAGCGTACACACGGTCGGATTGTCGGATGGAGCGTACACACGGTCGGATTGTCGGATGGAGCGTACACACGGTCGGATTGTCGGATGGAGCGTACACACGGGTCGGATTGTTGGATGGAGCGTACACACGGGGCGGATTGTTGGATGGAGCGTACACACGGGTCGGATTGTCGGATGGAGCGTACACACGGGCGGATTGTTGGATGGAGCGTACACACGGGGCGGATTGTTGGATGGAGCGTACACACGGGGCGGATTGTTGGATGGAGCGTACACACGGGTCGGATTGTTGGATGGAGCGTACACACGGTCGGATTGTCGGATGGAGCGTACACACGGGTCGGATTGTCGGATGGAGCGTACACACGGGTCGGATTGTCGGATGGAGCGTACACACGGGTCGGATTGTCGGATGGAGCGTACACACGGTCGGATTGTCGGATGGAGCGTACACACGGGTCGGATTGTTGGATGGAGCGTACACACGGGGCGGATTGTCAGATGGAGCGTACACACGGGTCAGATTGTCGGATGGAGCGTACACACGGTCGGATTGTCGGATGGAGCGTACACACGGGTCGGATTGTCGGATGGAGCGTACACACGGGTCGGATTGTCGGATGGAGCGTACACACGGTCGGATTGTTGGATGGAGCGTACACACGGGTCAGATTGTCGGATGGAGCGTACACACGGGTCGGATTGTCGGATGGAGCGTACACACAGGTCGGATTGTCGGATGGAGCGTACACACGGGTCGGATTGTCGGATGGAGCGTACACACGGGCGGATTGTCGGATGGAGCGTACACACGGTCGGATTGTCGGATGGAGCGTACACACGGGTCGGATTGTCGGATGGAGCGTACACACGGGTCGGATTGTCGGATGGAGCGTACACACGGGTCGGATTGTCGGATGGAGCGTACACACGGTCGGATTGTCGGATGGAGCGTACACACGGGTCGGATTGTCGGATGGAGCGTACACACGGGGCGGATTGTCGGATGGAGCGTACACACGGTCGGATTGTCGGATGGAGCGTACACACGGGTCGGATTGTTGGATGGAGCGTACACACGGGGCGGATTGTCAGATGGAGCGTACACACGGGTCGGATTGTCGGATGGAGCGTACACACGGGCGGATTGTTGGATGGAGCGTACACACGGGTCGGATTGTCGGATGGAGCGTACACACGGGTCGGATTGTCGGATGGAGCGTACACACGGGTCGGATTGTTGGATGGAGCGTACACACGGTGGGATTGTCGGATGGAGCGTACACACGGGTCGGATTGTCGGATGGAGCGTACACACGGGTCGGATTGTCGGATGGAGCGTACACACGGGCGGATTGTTGGATGGAGCGTACACACGGGTCGGATTGTCGGATGGAGCGTACACACGGGTCGGATTGTTGGATGGAGCGTACACACGGGTCGGATTGTTGGATGGAGCGTACACACGGTGGGATTGTCGGATGGAGCGTACACACGGTCGGATTGTCGGATGGAGCGTACACACGGGTCGGATTGTCGGATGGAGCGTACACACGGTCGGATTGTCGGATGGAGCGTACACACGGTCGGATTGTCGGATGGAGCGTACACACGGTCGGATTGTCGGATGGAGCGTACACACGGGTCGGATTGTCGGATGGAGCGTACACACGGTCGGATTGTCGGATGGAGCGTACACACGGGTCGGATTGTCGGATGGAGCGTACACACGGGTCGGATTGTCGGATGAAGCGTACACACGGTCGGATTGTCGTATGGAGCGTACACACGGTCGGATTGTCGGATGGAGCGTACACACGGGTCGGATTGTCGGATGGAGCGTACACACGGGTCGGATTGTCGGATGGAGCGTACACACGGGTCGGATTGTCGGATGGAGCGTACACACGGGTCGGATTGTCGGATGGAGCGTACACACGGTCGGATTGTCGGATGGAGCGTACACACGGTCGGATTGTCGGATGGAGCGTACACACGGGTCGGATTGTCCGATGGAGCGTACACACGGGTCGGATTGTCGGATGGAGCGTACACACGGGTCGGATTGTCGGATGGAGCGTACACACGGGCAGGTCGTCGGATGGAGCGTACACACGGGTCGGATTGTCGGATGGAGCGTACACACGGGTCGGATTGTCGGATGGAGCGTACACACGGGCAGGTCGTCGGATGGAGCGTACACACGGGTCGGATTGTTGGATGGAGCGTACACACGGGTCGGATTGTCGGATGGAGCGTACACACGGGCAGGTCGTCGGATGGAGCGTACACACGGGTCGGATTGTCGGATGGAGCGTACACACGGGCGGATTGTCGGATGGAGCGTACACACGGTCGGATTGTCGGATGGAGCGTACACACGGGTCGGATTGTCGGATGGAGCGTACACACGGTCGGATTGTCGGATGGAGCGTACACACGGTCGGATTGTCGGATGGAGCGTACACACGGGCGGATTGTCGGATGGAGCGTACACACGGGTCGGATTGTCGGATGGAGCGTACACACGGGTCGGATTGTTGGATGGAGCGTACACACGGTCGGATTGTCGGATGGAGCGTACACACGGGTCGGATTGTCGGATGGAGCGTACACACGGTCGGATTGTCGGATGGAGCGTACACACGGGTCGGATTGTCGGATGGAGCGTACACACGGTCGGATTGTCGGATGGAGCGTACACACGGTCGGATTGTTGGATGGAGCGTACACACGGGTCGGATTGTCGGATGGAGCGTACACATGGTCGGATTGTCGGATGGAGCGTACACACGGGTCGGATTGTCGGATGGAGCGTACACACGGGTCGGATTGTCGGATGGAGCGTACACACGGTCGGATTGTCGGATGGAGCGTACACACGGGTCGGATTGTCGGATGGAGCGTACACACGGTCGGATTGTCGGATGGAGCGTACACACGGGTCGGATTGTCGGATGGAGCGTACACACGGTCGGATTGTTGGATGGAGCGTACACACGGGTCGGATTGTCGGATGGAGCGTACACACGGGTCGGATTGTCAGATGAAGCGTACACACGGTCGGATTGTCGGATGGAGCGTACACACGGGTCGGATTGTCGGATGGAGCGTACACACGGTCGGATTGTCGGATGGAGCGTACACACGGGTCGGATTGTTGGATGGAGCGTACACACGGTCGGATTGTCGGATGGAGCGTACACACGGGTCGGATTGTCGGATGGAGCGTACACACGGGTCGGATTGTCAGATGGAGCGTACACACGGTCGGATTGTCGGATGGAGCGTACACACGGTCGGATTGTCGGATGGAGCGTACACACGGTCGGATTGTCGGATGGAGCGTACACATGGTCGGATTGTCGGATGGAGCGTACACACGGGTCGGATTGTCGGATGGAGTGTACACACGGGTCGGATTGTTGGATGGAGCGTACACACGGTCGGATTGTCGGATGGAGCGTACACACGGGTCGGATTGTGGGATGGAGCGTACACACGGGTTGGATTGTCGGATGGAGCGTACACACGGTCGGATTGTCGGATGGAGCGTACACACGGGTCGGATTGTCGGATGGAGCGTACACACGGTCGGATTGTCGGATGGAGCGTACACACGGTCGGATTGTCGGATGGAGCGTACACACGGTCGGATTGTCGGATGGAG
Source organism: Rana muscosa (assembly GCA_029206835.1). Lineage (NCBI taxonomy): Eukaryota > Metazoa > Chordata > Amphibia > Anura > Ranidae > Rana > Rana muscosa. The sequence goes on from CM055123.1 coordinate 322,335,378, forward strand.
CGTACACACGGGTCGGATTGTTGGATGGAGCGTACACACGGGGCGGATTGTTGGATGGAGCGTACACACGGGTCGGATTGTCGGATGGAGCGTACACACGGGCGGATTGTTGGATGGAGCGTACACACGGGGCGGATTGTTGGATGGAGCGTACACACGGGGCGGATTGTTGGATGGAGCGTACACACGGGTCGGATTGTTGGATGGAGCGTACACACGGTCGGATTGTCGGATGGAGCGTACACACGGGTCGGATTGTCGGATGGAGCGTACACACGGGTCGGATTGTCGGATGGAGCGTACACACGGGTCGGATTGTCGGATGGAGCGTACACACGGTCGGATTGTCGGATGGAGCGTACACACGGGTCGGATTGTTGGATGGAGCGTACACACGGGGCGGATTGTCAGATGGAGCGTACACACGGGTCAGATTGTCGGATGGAGCGTACACACGGTCGGATTGTCGGATGGAGCGTACACACGGGTCGGATTGTCGGATGGAGCGTACACACGGGTCGGATTGTCGGATGGAGCGTACACACGGTCGGATTGTTGGATGGAGCGTACACACGGGTCAGATTGTCGGATGGAGCGTACACACGGGTCGGATTGTCGGATGGAGCGTACACACAGGTCGGATTGTCGGATGGAGCGTACACACGGGTCGGATTGTCGGATGGAGCGTACACACGGGCGGATTGTCGGATGGAGCGTACACACGGTCGGATTGTCGGATGGAGCGTACACACGGGTCGGATTGTCGGATGGAGCGTACACACGGGTCGGATTGTCGGATGGAGCGTACACACGGGTCGGATTGTCGGATGGAGCGTACACACGGTCGGATTGTCGGATGGAGCGTACACACGGGTCGGATTGTCGGATGGAGCGTACACACGGGTCGGATTGTTGGATGGAGCGTACACACGGGCGGATTGTCGGATGGAGCGTACACACGGGTCGGATTGTCGGATGGAGCGTACACACGGGGCGGATTGTCGGATGGAGCGTACACACGGTCGGATTGTCGGATGGAGCGTACACACGGGTCGGATTGTTGGATGGAGCGTACACACGGGGCGGATTGTCAGATGGAGCGTACACACGGGTCGGATTGTCGGATGGAGCGTACACACGGGCGGATTGTTGGATGGAGCGTACACACGGGTCGGATTGTCGGATGGAGCGTACACACGGGTCGGATTGTCGGATGGAGCGTACACACGGGTCGGATTGTTGGATGGAGCGTACACACGGTGGGATTGTCGGATGGAGCGTACACACGGGTCGGATTGTCGGATGGAGCGTACACACGGGTCGGATTGTCGGATGGAGCGTACACACGGGCGGATTGTTGGATGGAGCGTACACACGGGTCGGATTGTCGGATGGAGCGTACACACGGGTCGGATTGTTGGATGGAGCGTACACACGGGTCGGATTGTTGGATGGAGCGTACACACGGTGGGATTGTCGGATGGAGCGTACACACGGTCGGATTGTCGGATGGAGCGTACACACGGGTCGGATTGTCGGATGGAGCGTACACACGGTCGGATTGTCGGATGGAGCGTACACACGGTCGGATTGTCGGATGGAGCGTACACACGGTCGGATTGTCGGATGGAGCGTACACACGGGTCGGATTGTCGGATGGAGCGTACACACGGTCGGATTGTCGGATGGAGCGTACACACGGGTCGGATTGTCGGATGGAGCGTACACACGGGTCGGATTGTCGGATGGAGCGTACACACGGGTCGGATTGTCGGATGAAGCGTACACACGGTCGGATTGTCGTATGGAGCGTACACACGGTCGGATTGTCGGATGGAGCGTACACACGGGTCGGATTGTCGGATGGAGCGTACACACGGGTCGGATTGTCGGATGGAGCGTACACACGGGTCGGATTGTCGGATGGAGCGTACACACGGGTCGGATTGTCGGATGGAGCGTACACACGGTCGGATTGTCGGATGGAGCGTACACACGGGTCGGATTGTCGGATGGAGCGTACACACGGGTCGGATTGTCGGATGGAGCGTACACACGGGCAGGTCGTCGGATGGAGCGTACACACGGGTCGGATTGTCGGATGGAGCGTACACACGGGTCGGATTGTCGGATGGAGCGTACACACGGGCAGGTCGTCGGATGGAGCGTACACACGGGTCGGATTGTTGGATGGAGCGTACACACGGGTCGGATTGTCGGATGGAGCGTACACACGGGCAGGTCGTCAGATGGAGCGTACACACGGGTCGGATTGTCGGATGGAGCGTACACACGGGCGGATTGTCGGATGGAGCGTACACACGGTCGGATTGTCGGATGGAGCGTACACACGGGTCGGATTGTCGGATGGAGCGTACACACGGTCGGATTGTCGGATGGAGCGTACACACGGTCGGATTGTCGGATGGAGCGTACACACGGGCGGATTGTCGGATGGAGCGTACACACGGGTCGGATTGTTGGATGGAGCGTACACACGGGCGGATTGTCGGATGGAGCGTACACACGGGTCGGATTGTTGGATGGAGCGTACACACGGGCGGATTGTCGGATGGAGCGTACACACGGGTCGGATTGTTGGATGGAGCGTACACACGGGTCGGATTGTCGGATGGAGCGTACACACGGTCGGATTGTCGGATGGAGCGTACACACGGTCGGATTGTCGGATGGAGCGTACACACGGGTCGGATTGTTGGATGGAGCGTACACACGGGTCGGATTGTCGGATGGAGCGTACACACGGTCGGATTGTCGGATGGAGCGTACACACGGTCGGATTGTCGGATGGAGCGTACACACGGGTCGGATTGTCGGATGGAGCGTACACACGGGTCGGATTGTCGGATGGAGCGTACACACGGGTCGGATTGTTGGATGGAGCGTACACACGGTCGGATTGTCGGATGGAGCGTACACACGGGTCGGATTGTCCGATGGAGCGTACACACGGGTCGGATTGTCGGATGGAGCGTACACACGGGTCGGATTGTCGGATGGAGCGTACACACGGGTCGGATTGTTGGATGGAGCGTACACACGGGTCGGATTGTCGGATGGAGCGTACACACGGTCGGATTGTCGGATGGAGCGTACACACGGTCGGATTGTCGGATGGAGCGTACACACGGGTCGGATTGTCGGATGGAGCGCACACACGGTCGGATTGTCGGATGGAGCGTACACACGGTCGGATTGTCGGATGGAGCGTACACACGGGTCGGATTGTCGGATGGAGCGTACACACGGTCGGATTGTCGGATGGAGCGTACACACTGGTCGGATTGTCGGATGGAGCGTACACACGGGTCGGATTGTCGGATGGAGTGTACACACGGGTCGGATTGTCGGATGGAGCATACACACGGTCGGATTGTCGGATGGAGCGTACACACGGTCGGATTGTCGGATGGAGCGTACACACGGGTCGGATTGTCGGATGGAGCGTACACACGGTCGGATTGTCGGATGGAGCGTACACACGGTCGGATTGTCGGATGGAGCGTACACACGGTCGGATTGTCGGATGGAGCGTACACACGGGTCGGATTGTCGGATGGAGCGTACACACGGTCGGATTGTCGGATGGAGCGTACACACGGGTCGGATTGTCGGATGGAGCGTACACACGGTCGGATTGTCGGATGGAGCGTACACACGGGTCGGATTGTTGGATGGAGCGTACACACGGTCGGATTGTCGGATGGAGCGTACACACGGTCGGATTGTCGGATGGAGCGTACACACGGTCGGATTGTCGGATGGAGCGTACACACGGGTCGGATTGTCGGATGGAGCGTACACACGGTCGGATTGTCGGATGGAGCGTACACACGGTCGGATTGTCGGATGGAGCGTACACACGGGTCGGATTGTCGGATGGAGCGCACACACGGTCGGATTGTTGGATGGAGCGTACACACGGGTCGGATTGTCGGATGGAGCGTACACACGGTCGGATTGTCGGATGGAGCGTACACACGGTCGGATTGTCGGATGGAGCGTACACACGGTCGGATTGTGGGATGGAGCGTACACATGGTCGGATTGTCGGGTGGAGCGTACACACGGGTCGGATTGTTGGATGGAGCGTACACACGGGTCAGATTGTCGGATGGAGCGTACACACGGGTCAGATTGTCGGATGGAGCGTACACACGGGTCGGATTGTCGGATGGAGCGTACACACGGGTCGGATTGTCGGATGGAGCGTACACACGGGTCGGATTGTTGGATGGAGCGTACACACGGGTCAGATTGTCGGATGGAGCATACACATGGCCGGATTGTCGGATGGAGCGTACACACGGTCGGATTGTCGGATGGAGCGTACACACGGGTCGGATTGTTGGATGGAGCGTACACACGGGTCAGATTGTCGGATGGAGCGTACACACGGTCGGATTGTCGGATGGAGCGTACACACGGGTCGGATTGTCGGATGGAGCGTACACACGGGTCGGATTGTCGGATGGAGCGTACACACGGGTCGGATTGTCGGATGGAGCGTACACACGGTCGGATTGTCGGATGGAGCGTACACACGGGTCGGATTGTCGGATGGAGCGTACACACGGTCGGATTGTCGGATGGAGCGTACACACGGTCGGATTGTCGGATGGAGCGTACACACGGGCGGATTGTCGGATGGAGCGTACACACGGTCGGATTGTTGGATGGAGCGTACACACGGGTCGGATTGTCGGATGGAGTGTACACACGGTCGGATTGTCGGATGGAGTGTACACACGGGTCGGATTGTCGGATGGAGCGTACACACGGTCGGATTGTCGGATGGAGCGTACACACGGTCGGATTGTCGGATGGAGCGTACACACGGGTCGGATTGTCGGATGGAGCGCACACACGGTCGGATTGTCGGATGGAGCGTACACACGGTCGGATTGTCGGATGGAGCGTACACACGGTCGGATTGTCGGATGGAGCGTACACACGGGTCGGATTGTCGGATGGAGCGTACACACGGGTCGGATTGTCGGATGGAGCGTACACACGGTCGGATTGTCGGATGGAGCGTACACACGGGTCGGATTGTCGGATGGAGCGTACACACGGGTCGGATTGTCGGATGGAGTGTACACACGGGTCGGATTGTCGGATGAAGCGTACACACGGTCGGATTGTCGGATGGAGCGTACACACGGTCGGATTGTCGGATGGAGCGTACACACGGGTCGGATTGTTGGATGGAGCGTACACACGGGTCAGATTGTCGGATGGAGCGTACACACGGGTCGGATTGTTGGATGGAGCGTACACACGGTCGGATTGTCGGATGGAGCGTACACACGGGGCGGATTGTTGGATGGAGCGTACACACGGGGCGGATTGTTGGATGGAGCGTACACACGGGGCGGATTGTTGGATGGAGCGTACACACGGGGCGGATTGTCGGATGGAGCGTACACACGGGTCGGATTGTCGGATGGAGCGTACACACGGTCGGATTGTCGGATGGAGCGCACACACGGTCGGATTGTCGGATGGAGTGTACACACGGGTCGGATTGTCGGATGGAGCGTACACACGGGCGGATTGTTGGATGGAGCGTACACACGGGTCGGATTGTCGGATGGAGCGTACACACGAGTCGGATTGTCGGATGGAGCGTACACACGGTCGGATTGTCGGATGGAGCGTACACACGGGTCGGATTGTCGGATGGAGCGTACACACGGTCGGATTGTTGGATGGAGCGTACACACGGTCGGATTGTCGGATGGAGTGTACACACGGGTCGGATTGTCGGATGGAGCGTACACACGGGTCGGATTGTTGGATGGAGCGTACACACGGTCGGATTGTCGGATGGAGCGTACACACGGGTCGGATTGTCGGATGGAGCGTACACACGGTCGGATTGTCGGATGGAGCGTACACACGGGTCGGATTGTCGGATGGAGCGTACACACGGTCGGATTGTCGGATGGAGCGTACACACGGGTCGGATTGTCGGATGGAGCGTACACACGGTCGGATTGTCGGATGGAGCGTACACACGGGTCGGATTGTCGGATGGAGCGTACACACGGTCGGATTGTCGGATGGAGCGTACACACGGGTCGGATTGTCGGATGGAGCGTACACACGGTCGGATTGTCTGATGGAGCGTACACACGGTCGGATTGTCTGATGGAGCGTACACACGGTCGGATTGTCGGATGGAGCGTACACACGGGTCGGATTGTCTGATGGAGCGTACACACGGTCGGATTGTCTGATGGAGCGTACACACGGTCGGATTGTCGGATGGAGCGTACACACGGGGCGGATTGTTGGATGGAGCGTACACACGGGGCGGATTGTTGGATGGAGCGTACACACGGGTCGGATTGTCGGATGGAGCGTACACACGGGCGGATTGTTGGATGGAGCGTACACACGGGTCGGATTGTCTGATGGAGCGTACACACGGTCGGATTGTCTGATGGAGCGTACACACGGTCGGATTGTCGGATGGAGCGTACACACGGGGCGGATTGTTGGATGGAGCGTACACACGGGGCGGATTGTTGGATGGAGCGTACACACGGGTCGGATTGTCGGATGGAGCGTACACACGGGCGGATTGTTGGATGGAGCGTACACACGGGTCGGATTGTCGGATGGAGCGTACACACGAGTCGGATTGTCGGATGGAGCGTACACACGGTCGGATTGTCGGATGGAGCGTACACACGGGTCGGATTGTCGGATGGAGCGTACACACGGGTCGGATTGTCGGATGGAGCGTACACACGGGTCGGATTGTCGGATGGAGCGTACACACGGGTCGGATTGTCGGATGGAGCGTACACACGGTCGGATTGTCGTATGGAGCGTACACACGGTCGGATTGTTGGATGGAGCGTACACACGGGGCGGATTGTTGGATGGAGCGTACACACGGGGCGGATTGTCGGATGGAGCGTACACACGGGTCGGATTGTCGGATGGAGCGTACACACGGTCGGATTGTCGGATGGAGCGCACACACGGTCGGATTGTCGGATGGAGTGTACACACGGGTCGGATTGTCGGATGGAGCGTACACACGGGCGGATTGTTGGATGGAGCGTACACACGGGTCGGATTGTCGGATGGAGCGTACACACGAGTCGGATTGTCGGATGGAGCGTACACACGGTCGGATTGTCGGATGGAGCGTACACACGGGTCGGATTGTCGGATGGAGCGTACACACGGGTCGGATTGTCAGATGGAGCGTACACACGGGTCGGATTGTTGGATGGAGCGTACACACGGGTCGGATTGTCGGATGGAGCGTACACACGGTCGGATTGTCGGATGGAGCGTACACACGGTCGGATTGTCGGATGGAGCGTACACATGGTCGGATTGTCGGATGGAGCGTACACACGGGTCGGATTGTCGGATGGAGTGTACACACGGGTCGGATTGTTGGATGGAGCGTACACACGGTCGGATTGTCGGATGGAGCGTACACACGGGTCGGATTGTCGGATGGAGCGTACACACGGTCGGATTGTGGGATGGAGCGTACACACGGTCGGATTGTCGGATGGAGCGTACACACGGTCGGATTGTCGGATGGAGCGTACACACGGTCGGATTGTCGGATGGAGCGTACACACGGTCGGATTGTCAGATGGAGCGTACACACGGTCGGATTGTCGGATGGAGCGTACACACGGTCGGATTGTCGGATGGAGCGTACACACGGTCGGATTGTCGGATGGAGCGTACACACGGTCGGATTGTCGGATGGAGCGTACACACGGTCGGATTGTCGGATGGAGCGTACACACGGTCGGATTGTCGGATGGAGCGTACACACGGTCGGATTGTCGGATGGAGCGTACACACGGGTCGGATTGTCGGATGGAGCGTACACACGGTCGGATTGTCGGATGGAGCGTACACACGGGTCAGATTGTCGGATGGAGCGTACACACGGTCGGATTGTCGGATGGAGCGTACACACGGTCGGATTGTCGGATGGAGCGTACACATGGTCGGATTGTCGGATGGAGCGTACACACGGGTCGGATTGTCGGATGGAGCGTACACACGGTCGGATTGTCGGATGGAGCGTACACACGGGTCAGATTGTCGGATGGAGCGTACACACGGGTCGGATTGTCGGATGGAGCGTACACACGGTCGGATTGTCGGATGGAGCGTACACTAGGTCGGATTGTCGGATGGAGCGTACACACGGTCGGATTGTCGGATGGAGCGTACACACGGGTCGGATTGTTGGATGGAGCGTACACACGGGGCGGATTGTCGGATGGAGCGTACACACGGGTCGGATTGTCGGATGGAGCGTACACACGGGGCGGATTGTTGGATGGAGCGTACACACGGGTCGGATTGTCGGATGGAGCGTACACACGGGCGGATTGTTGGATGGAGCGTACACACGGGTCGGATTGTCGGATGGAGCGTACACACGGGTCGGATTGTCGGATGGAGCGTACACACGGGTCGGATTGTCGGATGGAGCGTACACACGGGTCGGATTGTCGGATGGAGCGTACACACGGGTCGGATTGTCGGATGGAGCGTACACACGGTCGGATTGTCGTATGGAGCGTACACACGGTCGGATTGTCGGATGGAGCGTACACACGGGTCGGATTGTCGGATGGAGCGTACACACGGGTCGGATTGTCGGATGGAGCGTACACACGGGTCGGATTGTCGGATGGAGCGTACACACGGGTCGGATTGTCGGATGGAGCGTACACACGGGTCGGATTGTCGGATGGAGCGTACACACGGGCAGGTCGTCGGATGGAGCGTACACACGGGTCGGATTGTCGGATGGAGCGTACACACGGGCGGATTGTCGGATGGAGCGTACACACGGTCGGATTGTCGGATGGAGCGTACACACGGGTCGGATTGTCGGATGGAGCGTACACACGGTCGGATTGTCGGATGGAGCGTACACACGGTCGGATTGTCGGATGGAGCGTACACACGGGCGGATTGTCGGATGGAGCGTACACACGGTCGGATTGTCGGATGGAGCGTACACACGGTCGGATTGTCGGATGGAGCGTACACACGATCGGATTGTCGGATGGAGCGTACACACGGTCGGATTGTTGGATGGAGCGTACACACGGTCGGATTGTCGGATGGAGCGTACACACGGTCGGATTGTCGGATGGAGCGTACACACGGTCGGATTGTCGGATGGAGCGTACACACGGTCGGATTGTTGGATGGAGCGTACACACGGTCGGATTGTCGGATGGAGCGTACACACGGTCGGATTGTCGGATGGAGCGTACACATGGCCGGATTGTCGGATGGAGCGTACACACGGTCGGATTGTCAGATGGAGCGTACACACGGTCGGATTGTTGGATGGAGCGTACACACGGTCGGATTGTCAGATGGAGCGTACACATGGCCGGATTGTCGGATGGAGCGTACACACGGTCGGATTGTCAGATGGAGCGTACACATGGCCGGATTGTCGGATGGAGCGTACACACGGTCGGATTGTCAGATGGAGCGTACACACGGTCGGATTGTCGGATGGAGCGTACACACGGTCGGATTGTCGGATGGAGCGTACACACGGATCGGATTGTCGGATGGAGCGTACACACGGGTCGGATTGTTGGATGGAGCGTACACACGGTCGGATTGTCGGATGGAGCGTACACACGGTCGGATTGTCGGATGGAGCGTACACACGGTCGGATTGTCGGATGGAGCGTACACATGGTCGGATTGTCGGATGGAGCGTACACACGGGTCGGATTGTTGGATGGAGCGTACACACGGTCGGATTGTCGGATGGAGCGTACACACGGGTCGGATTGTCGGATGGAGCGTACACACGGGTCGGATTGTCGGATGGAGCGTACACACGGGTCGGATTGTCGGATGGAGCGTACACACGGGTCGGATTGTCGGATGGAGCGTACACACGGGTCGGATTGTCGGATGGAGCGTACACACGGTCGGATTGTCGGATGGAGCGTACACACGGGTCGGATTGTCGGATGGAGCGTACACACGATCGGATTGTCGGATGGAGCGTACACACGGGTCGGATTGTCGGATGGAGCGTACACACGGTCGGATTGTCGGATGGAGCGTACACACGGTCGGATTGTCGGATGGAGCGTACACACGGTCGGATTGTCGGATGGAGCGTACACACGGTCGGATTGTCGGATGGAGCGTACACACGGTCGGATTGTCGGATGGAGCGTACACACGGGCGGATTGTCGGATGGAGCGTACACACGGGTCGGATTGTCGGATGGAGCGTACACACGGGTCGGATTGTCGGATGGAGCGTACACACGGTCGGATTGTTGGATGGAGCGTACACACGGGTCGGATTGTCGGATGGAGCGTACACACGGTCGGATTGTCGGATGGAGCGTACACACGGTCGGATTGTCGGATGGAGCGTACACACGGGTCGGATTGTCGGATGGAGCGTACACACGGTCGGATTGTCGGATGGAGCGTACACACGGTCGGATTGTCGGATGGAGCGTACACACGGGTCGGATTGTCGGATGGAGCGTACACACGGGTCGGATTGTCAGATGGAGCGTACACACGGGTCGGATTGTCGGATGGAGCGTACACACGGTCGGATTGTCGGATGGAGCGTACACACGGTCGGATTGTCAGATGGAGCGTACACACGGGGCGGATTGTCGGATGGAGCGTACACACGGTCGGATTGTCGGATGGAGCGTACACACGGGTCGGATTGTCGGATGGAGCGTACACACGGGTCGGATTGTCGGATGGAGCGTACACACGGTCGGATTGTCGGATGGAGCGTACACACGGTCGGATTGTCGGATGGAGCGTACACACGGGTCGGATTGTCGGATGGAGCGTACACACGGTCGGATTGTCGGATGGAGCGTACACACGGTCGGATTGTCGGATGGAGCGTACACACGGTCGGATTGTCGGATGGAGCGTACACACGGTCGGATTGTCGGATGGAGCGTACACACGGGTCGGATTGTCGGATGGAGCGTACACACGGTCGGATTGTCGGATGGAGCGTACACACGGTCGGATTGTCGGATGGAGCGTACACACGGGTCGGATTGTCGGATGGAGCGTACACACGGTCGGATTGTCGGATGGAGCGTACACACGGTCGGATTGTCGGATGGAGCGTACACACGGGTCGGATTGTCGGATGGAGCGCACACACGGTCGGATTGTTGGATGGAGCGTACACACGGGTCGGATTGTCGGATGGAGCGTACACACGGTCGGATTGTCGGATGGAGCGTACACACGGTCGGATTGTCGGATGGAGCGTACACACGGTCGGATTGTTGGATGGAGCGTACACACGGGTCGGATTGTCGGATGGAGCGTACACACGGTCGGATTGTGGGATGGAGCGTACACATGGTCGGATTGTCGGGTGGAGCGTACACACGGGTCGGATTGTTGGATGGAGCGTACACACGGGTCGGATTGTTGGATGGAGCGTACACACGGTCGGATTGTTGGATGGAGTGTACACACGGGGCGGATTGTCGGATGGAGCGTACACACGGGGCGGATTGTCGGATGGAGCGTACACACGGTCGGATTGTCGGATGGAGCGTACACACGGGTCAGATTGTCGGATGGAGCGTACACACGGTCGGATTGTCGGATGGAGCGTACACACGGTCGGATTGTCGGATGGAGCGTACACACGGTCGGATTGTCGGATGGAGCGTACACACGGGCGGATTGTCGGATGGAGCGTACACACGGGTCGGATTGTCGGATGGAGTGTACACACGGGTCGGATTGTTGGATGGAGCGTACACACGGTCGGATTGTCGGATGGAGCGTACACACGGGTCAGATTGTCGGATGGAGCATACACATGGCCGGATTGTCGGATGGAGCGTACACACGGGTCGGATTGTCGGATGGAGCGTACACACGGGTCGGATTGTCGGATGGAGCGTACACACGGGTCGGATTGTTGGATGGAGCGTACACACGGGTCAGATTGTCGGATGGAGCATACACATGGCCGGATTGTCGGATGGAGCGTACACACGGTCGGATTGTCGGATGGAGCGTACACACGGGTCGGATTGTTGGATGGAGGGTACACACGGGTCGGATTGTCGGATGGAGCGTACACACGGGTCGGATTGTCGGATGGAGCATACACACGGGTCGGATTGTCGGATGGAGCGTACACACGGGTCGGATTGTTGGATGGAGCGTACACACGGGTCGGATTGTCGGATGGAGCGTACACACGGGTCGGATTGTCGGATGGAGCGTACACACGGGTCGGATTGTCGGATGGAGCGTACACACGGGTCGGATTGTCGGATGGAGCGTACACACGGTCGGATTGTCGGATGGAGCGTACACACGGTCGGATTGTCGGATGGAGCGTACACACGGTCGGATTGTCGGATGGAGCGTACACACGGGCGGATTGTCGGATGGAGCGTACACACGGGTCGGATTGTTGGATGGAGCGTACACACGGGTCGGATTGTCGGATGGAGCGTACACACGGGCGGATTGTCGGATGGAGCGTACACACGGGTCGGATTGTCGGATGGAGCGTACACACGGTCGGATTGTCGGATGGAGCGTACACACGGGTCGGATTGTTGGATGGAGCGTACACACGGGTCAGATTGTCGGATGGAGCGTACACACGGGTCGGATTGTCGGATGGAGCGTACACACGGGTCGGATTGTCGGATGGAGCGTACACACGGTCGGATTGTCGGATGGAGCGTACACATGGTCGGATTGTCAGATGGAGTGTACACACGGGTCGGATTGTCGGATGGAGCGTACACACGGGTCGGATTGTCGGATGGAGCGCACACACGGTCGGATTGTCGGATGGAGCGTACACACGGGTCGGATTGTCGGATGGAGCGTACACACGGGTCGGATTGTTGGATGGAGCGTACACACGGGTCAGATTGTCGGATGGAGCGTACACACGGGTCGGATTGTCGGATGGAGCGTACACACGGGTCGGATTGTCGGATGGAGCGTACACACGGTCGGATTGTCGGATGGAGCGTACACACGGTCGGATTGTCGGATGGAGCGTACACACGGGTCGGATTGTCTGATGGAGCGTACACACGGTCGGATTGTGGGATGGAGCGTACACACGGGTCGGATTGTCGGATGGAGCGTACACACGGGGCGGATTGTCGGATGGAGCGTACACACGGGTCGGATTGTCGGATGGAGCGTACACACGGGTCGGATTGTCGGATGGAGCGTACACACGGGTCGGATTGTCGGATGGAGCGTACACACGGTCGGATTGTCGGATGGAGCGTACACACGGTCGGATTGTCGGATGGAGCGTACACACGGTCGGATTGTCGGATGGAGCGTACACACGGTCGGATTGTCGGATGGAGCGTACACACGGGCGGATTGTCGGATGGAGCGTACACACGGGTCGGATTGTTGGATGGAGCGTACACACGGGTCGGATTGTCGGATGGAGCGTACACACGGGCGGATTGTCGGATGGAGCGTACACACGGGTCGGATTGTCGGATGGAGCGTACACACGGTCGGATTGTCGGATGGAGCGTACACACGGGTCGGATTGTTGGATGGAGCGTACACACGGGTCAGATTGTCGGATGGAGCGTACACACGGGTCGGATTGTCGGATGCAGCGTACACACGGGTCGGATTGTCGGATGGAGCGTACACACGGGTCGGATTGTCGGATGGAGCGTACACACGGGTCGGATTGTCGGATGGAGCGTACACACGGTCGGATTGTCGGATGGAGCGTACACACGGTCGGATTGTCGGATGGAGCGTACACACGGTCGGATTGTCGGATGGAGCGTACACACGGTCGGATTGTCGGATGGAGTGTACACACGGTCGGATTGTCGGATGGAGCGTACACACGGGTCGGATTGTCGGATGGAGCGTACACACGGGCGGATTGTCGGATGGAGCGTACACACGGGTCGGATTGTCGGATGGAGCGTACACACGGTCGGATTGTCGGATGGAGCGTACACACGGGTCGGATTGTTGGATGGAGCGTACACACGGGTCAGATTGTCGGATGGAGCGTACACACGGGTCGGATTGTCGGATGGAGCGTACACACGGGTCGGATTGTCGGATGGAGCGTACACACGGTCGGATTGTCGGATGGAGCGTACACATGGTCGGATTGTCAGATGGAGTGTACACACGGGTCGGATTGTCGGATGGAGCGTACACACGGGTCGGATTGTCGGATGGAGCGCACACACGGTCGGATTGTCGGATGGAGCGTACACACGGGTCGGATTGTCGGATGGAGCGTACACACGGGTCGGATTGTTGGATGGAGCGTACACACGGGTCAGATTGTCGGATGGAGCGTACACACGGGTCGGATTGTCGGATGGAGCGTACACACGGGTCGGATTGTCGGATGGAGCGTACACACGGTCGGATTGTCGGATGGAGCGTACACACGGTCGGATTGTCGGATGGAGCGTACACACGGGTCGGATTGTCTGATGGAGCGTACACACGGTCGGATTGTGGGATGGAGCGTACACACGGGTCGGATTGTCGGATGGAGCGTACACACGGGGCGGATTGTCGGATGGAGCGTACACACGGGTCGGATTGTCGGATGGAGCGTACACACGGGTCGGATTGTCGGATGGAGCGTACACACGGGTCGGATTGTCGGATGGAGCGTACACACGGTCGGATTGTCGGATGGAGCGTACACACGGTCGGATTGTCGGATGGAGCGTACACACGGTCGGATTGTCGGATGGAGCGTACACACGGTCGGATTGTCGGATGGAGCGTACACACGGGCGGATTGTCGGATGGAGCGTACACACGGGCGGATTGTCGGATGGAGCGTACACACGGGTCGGATTGTCGGATGGAGCGTACACACGGTCGGATTGTCGGATGGAGCGTACACACGGGTCGGATTGTTGGATGGAGCGTACACACGGGTCGGATTGTTGGATGGAGCGTACACACGGGTCGGATTGTCGGATGGAGCGTACACACGGGCGGATTGTCGGATGGAGCGTACACACGGGTCGGATTGTCGGATGGAGCGTACACACGGTCGGATTGTCGGATGGAGCGTACACACGGGTCGGATTGTTGGATGGAGCGTACACACGGGTCAGATTGTCGGATGGAGCGTACACACGGGTCGGATTGTCGGATGCAGCGTACACACGGGTCGGATTGTCGGATGGAGCGTACACACGGTCGGATTGTCGGATGGAGCGTACACACGGTCGGATTGTCGGATGGAGCGTACACACGGTCGGATTGTCGGATGGAGCGTACACACGGGCGGATTGTCGGATGGAGCGTACACACGGTCGGATTGTTGGATGGAGCGTACACACGGGTCGGATTGTCGGATGGAGCGTACACACGGGCGGATTGTCGGATGGAGCGTACACACGGGTCGGATTGTTGGATGGAGCGTACACACGGTCGGATTGTCGGATGGAGCGTACACACGGTCGGATTGTCGGATGGAGCGTACACACGGGCGGATTGTCGGATGGAGCGTACACACGGGTCAGATTGTTGGATGGAGCGTACACACGGGTCAGATTGTTGGATGGAGCGTACACACGGGTCAGATTGTCGGATGGAGCGTACACACGGTCGGATTGTCGGATGGAGCGTACACACGGGCCGGATTGTCGGATGGAGCGTACACACGGGTCGGATTGTCGGATGGAGCGCACACACGGTCGGATTGTCGGATGGAGCGTACACACGGGTCGGATTGTCGGATGGAGCGTACACACGGGTCGGATTGTTGGATGGAGCGTACACACGGGTCAGATTGTCGGATGGAGCGTACACACGGGTCGGATTGTCGGATGGAGCGTACACACGGGTCGGATTGTCGGATGGAGCGTACACACGGTCGGATTGTCGGATGGAGCGTACACACGGTCGGATTGTCGGATGGAGCGTACACACGGTCGGATTGTCGGATGGAGCGTACACACGGGCGGATTGTCGGATGGAGCGTACACACGGTCGGATTGTTGGATGGAGCGTACACACGGGTCGGATTGTCGGATGGAGCGTACACACGGGCGGATTGTCGGATGGAGCGTACACACGGTCAGATTGTCGGATGGAGCGTACACACGGTCGGATTGTCGGATGGAGCGTACACACGGTCGGATTGTCGGATGGAGCGCACACACGGGTCGGATTGTCGGATGGAGCGTACACACGGGCCGGATTGTCGGATGGAGCGCACACACGGGCGGATTGTCGGATGGAGCGTACACACGGGCGGATTGTCGGATGGAGCGTACACACGGGCGGATTGTCGGATGGAGCGTACACACGGGCCGGATTGTCGGATGGAGCGCACACACGGGTCGGATTGTCGGATGGAGCGTACACACGGGTCGGATTGTCGGATGGAGCGTACACACGGGCCGGATTGTCGGATGGAGCGTACACACGGGTCGGATTGTCGGATGGAGCGTACACACGGGGCGGATTGTCGGATGGAGCGTACACACGGGTCGGATTGTCGGATGGAGCGCACACACGGTCGGATTGTCGGATGGAGCGTACACACGGATCGGATTGTCGGATGGAGCGTACACACGGGTCGGATTGTTGGATGGAGCGTACACACGGGCGGATTGTCGGATGGAGCGTACACACGGTCGGATTGTCGGATGGAGCGTACACACGGGTCGGATTGTCGGATGGAGCGTACACACGGGTCGGATTGTCGGATGGAGCGTACACACGGTCGGATTGTCGGATGGAGCGTACACACGGGTCGGATTGTCGGATGGAGCGTACACACGGTCGGATTGTCGGATGGAGCGTACACACGGGTCGGATTGTCGGATGGAGCGTACACACGGTCGGATTGTCGGATGGAGCGTACACACGGGTCGGATTGTTGGATGGAGCGTACACACGGTCGGATTGTCGGATGGAGCGTACACACGGGTCGGATTGTCGGATGGAGCGTACACACGGGTCGGATTGTCAGATGGAGCGTACACACGGTCGGATTGTCGGATGGAGCGTACACACGGGTCGGATTGTCGGATGGAGCGTACACACGGTCGGATTGTCGGATGGAGCGTACACATGGTCGGATTGTCGGATGGAGCGTACACACGGGTCGGATTGTCGGATGGAGTGTACACACGGGTCGGATTGTCGGATGGAGGGTACACACGGCCGGATTGTCGGATGGAGCGTACACACGGTCGGATTGTTGGATGGAGCGTACACACGGTCGGATTGTCGGATGGAGCGTACACACGGGCGGATTGTCGGATGGAGCGTACACACGGTCGGATTGTCAGATGGAGCGTACACACGGGTCAGATTGTCGGATGGAGCGTACACACGGTCGGATTGTCGGATGGAGCGTACACACGGGCGGATTGTCGGATGGAGCGTACACACGGGTCGGATTGTCGGATGGAGTGTACACACGGGTCGGATTGTCGGATGGAGCGTACACACGGGTCGGATTGTCAGATGGAGCGTACACACGGGTCAGATTGTCGGATGGAGCGTACACACGGTCGGATTGTCGGATGGAGCGTACACACGGTCGGATTGTCGGATGGAGCGTACACACGGTCGGATTGTCGGATGGAGCGTACACACGGGTCGGATTGTCGGATGGAGCGTACACACGGGTCAGATTGTCGGATGGAGCGTACACACGGGTCGGATTGTCGGATGGAGCGTACACACGGTCGGATTGTCGGATGGAGCGTACACACGGGTCGGATTGTCGGATGGAGCGTACACACGGTCGGATTGTTGGATGGAGCGTACACACGGTCGGATTGTCGGATGGAGCGTACACACGGGTCGGATTGTCGGATGGAGCGTACACACGGTCGGATTGTCGGATGGAGCGTACACACGGTCGGATTGTCGGATGGAGCGTACACACGGGTCGGATTGTCGGATGGAGCGTACACACGGTCGGATTGTCGGATGGAGCGTACACACGGTCGGATTGTCGGATGGAGCGTACACACGGTCGGATTGTCGGATGGAGCGTACACACGGGGCGGATTGTTGGATGGAGCGTACACACGGTCGGATTGTCGGATGGAGGGTACACACGGGGCGGATTGTTGGATGGAGCGTACACACGGTCGGATTGTCGGATGGAGCGTACACACGGGTCGGATTGTCGGATGGAGCGTACACACGGTCGGATTGTCGGATGGAGGGTACACACGGGGCGGATTGTTGGATGGAGCGTACACACGGGTCGGATTGTCGGATGGAGCGTACACACGGGCGGATTGTTGGATGGAGCGTACACACGGGTCGGATTGTCGGATGGAGCGTACACACGGTCGGATTGTCGGATGGAGCGTACACACGGGTCGGATTGTCGGATGGAGCGTACACACGGGTCGGATTGTCGGATGGAACGTACACACGGGTCGGATTGTCGGATGGAGCGTACACACGGGTCGGATTGTCGGATGGAGCGTACACACGGGTCGGATTGTCGGATGGAGCGTACACACGGTCGGATTGTCGGATGGAGCGTACACACGGGTCGGATTGTCGGATGGAGCGTACACACGGTCGGATTGTCGGATGGAGCGTACACACGGGTCGGATTGTTGGATGGAGCGTACACACGGTCGGATTGTCGGATGGAGCGTACACACGGGTCGGATTGTCGGATGGAGCGTACACACGGGTCGGATTGTCAGATGGAGCGTACACACGGTCGGATTGTCGGATGGAGCGTACACACGGTCGGATTGTCGGATGGAGCGTACACACGGTCGGATTGTCGGATGGAGCGTACACACGGTCGGATTGTCGGATGGAGCGTACACATGGTCGGATTGTCGGATGGAGCGTACACACGGGTCGGATTGTCGGATGGAGGGTACACACGGCCGGATTGTCGGATGGAGTGTACACACGGTCGGATTGTTGGATGGAGCGTACACACGGGTCGGATTGTCGGATGGAGCGTACACACGGTCGGATTGTTGGATGGAGCGTACACACGGGTTGGATTGTCGGATGGAGCGTACACACGGTCGGATTGTCGGATGGAGCGTACACACGGGTCGGATTGTCGGATGGAGCGTACACACGGTCAGATTGTCGGATGGAGCGTACACACGGTCGGATTGTCGGATGGAGCGTACACACGGTCGGATTGTCGGATGGAGCGTACACACGGGGCGGATTGTTGGATGGAGCGTACACACGGGGCGGATTGTTGGATGGAGCGTACACACGGGTCGGATTGTCGGATGGAGCGTACACACGGGCGGATTGTTGGATGGAGCGTACACACGGGTCGGATTGTCGGATGGAGCGTACACACGGGTCGGATTGTCGGATGGAGCGTACACACGGGTCGGATTGTCGGATGGAGCGTACACACGGTCGGATTGTTGGATGGAGCGTACACACGGGTCGGATTGTCGGATGGAGCGTACACACGGGGCGGATTGTCGGATGGAGCGTACACACGGGTCGGTTTGTCGGATGGAGCGTACACACGGGTCGGATTGTCGGATGGAGCGTACACACGGGCGGATTGTCGGATGGAGCGTACACACGGGTCGGATTGTCGGATGGAGTGTACACACGGGTCAGATTGTCGGATGGAGCGTACACATGGCCGGATTGTCGGATGGAGCGTACACACGGGTCGGATTGTCGGATGGAGGGTACACACGGCCGGATTGTCGGATGGAGCGTACACACGGTCGGATTGTTGGATGGAGTGTACACACGGGTCGGATTGTCGGATGGAGCGTACACACGGTCGGATTGTCGGATGGAGCGTACACACGGGTCGGATTGTCGGATGGAGCGTACACACGGGTCGGATTGTCGGATGGAGCGTACACACGGTCGGATTGTCGGATGGAGCGTACACACGGGTCGGATTGTTGGATGGAGCGTACACACGGTCGGATTGTCGGATGGAGCGTACACACGGGTCGGATTGTCGGATGGAGCGTACACACGGTCGGATTGTCGGATGGAGCGTACACACGGGTCGGATTGTCGGATGGAGCGTACACACGGGTCGGATTGTCGGATGGAGCGTACACACGGGTCGGATTGTCGGATGGAGCGTACACACGGTCGGATTGTCGGATGGAGCGTACACACGGTCGGATTGTTGGATGGAGCGTACACACGGGTCGGATTGTCGGATGGAGCGTACACATGGTCGGATTGTCGGATGGAGCGTACACACGGGTCGGATTGTCGGATGGAGCGTACACACGGGTCGGATTGTCGGATGGAGCGTACACACGGTCGGATTGTCGGATGGAGCGTACACACGGGTCGGATTGTCGGATGGAGCGTACACACGGTCGGATTGTCGGATGGAGCGTACACACGGGTCGGATTGTCGGATGGAGCGTACACACGGGTCGGATTGTCGGATGGAGCGTACACACGGGTCGGATTGTCAGATGAAGCGTACACACGGTCGGATTGTCGGATGGAGCGTACACACGGGTCGGATTGTCGGATGGAGCGTACACACGGTCGGATTGTCGGATGGAGCGTACACACGGGTCGGATTGTTGGATGGAGCGTACACACGGTCGGATTGTCGGATGGAGCGTACACACGGGTCGGATTGTCGGATGGAGCGTACACACGGGTCGGATTGTCAGATGGAGCGTACACACGGTCGGATTGTCGGATGGAGCGTACACACGGTCGGATTGTCGGATGGAGCGTACACACGGGTCGGATTGTCGGATGGAGCGTACACACGGTCGGATTGTCGGATGGAGCGTACACATGGTCGGATTGTCGGATGGAGCGTACACACGGGTCGGATTGTCGGATGGAGTGTACACACGGGTCGGATTGTTGGATGGAGCGTACACACGGTCGGATTGTCGGATGGAACGTACACACGGGTCGGATTGTCGGATGGAGCGTACACACGGTCGGATTGTGGGATGGAGCGTACACACGGGTTGGATTGTCGGATGGAGCGTACACACGGGTCGGATTGTCGGATGGAGCGTACACACGGGCGGATTGTTGGATGGAGCGTACACACGGGTCGGATTGTCGGATGGAGCGTACACACGGGTCGGATTGTCGGATGGAGCGTACACACGGGTCGGATTGTCGGATGGAGCGTACACACGGGTCGGATTGTCGGATGGAGCGTACACACGGGTCGGATTGTCGGATGGAGCGTACACACGGGTCGGATTGTCGGATGGAGCGTACACACGGGTCGGATTGTCGGATGGAGCGTACACACGGGCAGGTCGTCGGATGGAGCGTACACACGGGTCGGATTGTCGGATGGAGCGTACACACGGGCGGATTGTCGGATGGAGCGTACACACGGTCGGATTGTCGGATGGAGCGTACACACGGGTCGGATTGTCGGATGGAGCGTACACACGGTCGGATTGTCGGATGGAGCGTACACACGGTCGGATTGTCGGATGGAGCGTACACACGGGCGGATTGTCGGATGGAGCGTACACACGGTCGGATTGTCGGATGGAGCGTACACACGGTCGGATTGTTGGATGGAGCGTACACACGATCGGATTGTCGGATGGAGCGTACACACGGTCGGATTGTCGGATGGAGCGTACACACGGGTCGGATTGTCGGATGGAGCGTACACACGGGTCGGATTGTCGGATGGAGCGTACACACGGTTGGATTGTTGGATGGAGCGTACACACGGTCGGATTGTCGGATGGAGCGTACACACGGTCGGATTGTCGGATGGAGCGTACACACGGTCGGATTGTCGGATGGAGCGTACACACGGTCGGATTGTCCGATGGAGCGTACACACGGTCGGATTGTCGGATGGAGCGTACACACGGTCGGATTGTTGGATGGAGCGTACACACGGTCGGATTGTCGGATGGAGCGTACACACGGTCGGATTGTCGGATGGAGCGTACACACGGTCGGATTGTCGGATGGAGCGTACACATGGTCGGATTGTCGGATGGAGCGTACACACGGGTCGGATTGTCAGATGGAGCGTACACACGGTCGGATTGTCGGATGGAGCGTACACACGGGTCGGATTGTTGGATGGAGCGTACACACGGTCGGATTGTCGGATGGAGCGTACACACGGTCGGATTGTCCGATAGAGCGTACACACGGTCGGATTGTCGGATGGAGCGTACACACGGGTCGGATTGTCGGATGGAGCGTACACACGGTCGGATTGTCCGATGGAGCGTACACACGGTCGGATTGTCGGATGGAGCGTACACACGGTCGGATTGTCGGATGGAGCGTACACACGGTCGGATTGTTGGATGGAGCGTACACACGGTCGGATTGTCGGATGGAGCGTACACACGGTCGGATTGTCGGATGGAGCGTACACACGGTCGGATTGTCGGATGGAGCGTACACACGGTCGGATTGTCCGATAGAGCGTACACACGGTCGGATTGTCGGATGGAGCGTACACACGGGTCGGATTGTCGGATGGAGCGTACACACGGGCGGATTGTCGGATGGAGCGTACACACGGTCGGATTGTCGGATGGAGCGTACACACGGGTCGGATTGTCGGATGGAGCGTACACACGGGTCGGATTGTCGGATGGAGCGTACACACGGGCGGATTGTCGGATGGAGCGTACACACGGGTCGGATTGTCGGATGGAGCGTACACACGGTCGGATTGTCGGATGGAGCGTACACACGGTCGGATTGTCGGATGGAGCGTACACACGGTCGGATTGTCGGATGGAGCGTACACACGGTCGGATTGTCGGATGGAGCGTACACACGGTCGGATTGTCGGATGGAGCGTACACACGGTCGGATTGTCGGATGGAGCGTACACACGGTCGGATTGTTGGATGGAGCGTACACACGGTCGGATTGTCGGATGGAGCGTACACACGGTCGGATTGTCGGATGGAGCGTACACACGGGTCGGATTGTCGGATGGAGCGTACACACGGTCGGATTGTTGAATGGAGCGTACACACGGTCGGATTGTCGGATGGAGCGTACACACGGGTCGGATTGTCGGATGGAGCGTACACACGGTCGGATTGTTGGATGGAGCGTACACACGGTCGGATTGTCGGATGGAGCGTACACACGGTCGGATTGTCGGATGGAGCGTACACACGGGTCGGATTGTCGGATGGAGCGTACACACGGGCGGATTGTCGGATGGAGCGTACACACGGTCGGATTGTCGGATGGAGCGTACACACGGGTCGGATTGTCGGATGGAGCGTACACACGGTCGGATTGTCGGATGGAGCGTACACACGGTCGGATTGTCGGATGGAGCGTACACAAGGGTCGGATTGTCGGATGGAGCGTACACACGGTCGGATTGTTGGATGGAGCGTACACACGGGTCGGATTGTCGGATGGAGCGTACACACGGTCGGATTGTCGGATGGAGCGTACACACGGGTCGGATTGTCGGATGGAGCGTACACATGGTCGGATTGTCAGATGGAGCGTACACACGGTCGGATTGTTGGATGGAGCGTACACACGGTCGGATTGTCGGATGGAGCGTACACACGGTCGGATTGTCCGATGGAGCGTACACACGGGTCGGATTGTCGGATGGAGCGTACACACGGCCGGATTGTCGGATGGAGCGTACACATGGGTCGGATTGTCGGATGGAGCGTACACACGGGTCGGATTGTCGGATGGAGCGTACACACGGGTCGGATTGTCGGATGGAGCGTACACACTGCCGGATTGTCGGATGGAGCGTACACACGGTCGGATTGTCGGATGGAGCGTACACACGGGTCGGATTGTCGGATGGAGCGTACACACGGGTCGGATTGTCGGATGGAGCGTACACACGGGTCGGATTGTTGGATGGAGCGTACACACGGTCGGATTGTCGGATGGAGCGTACACACGTGCGGATTGTCGGATGGAGCGTACACACGGGTCGGATTGTCGGATGGAGCGTACACACGGGTCGGATTGTCGGATGGAGCGTACACATGGTCGGATTGTCGGATGGAGCGTACACACGGTCGGATTGTCGGATGGAGCGTACACACGGGTCGGATTGTCGGATGGAGCGTACACACGGTCGGATTGTCGGATGGAGCGTACACACGGGTCGGATTGTCGGATGGAGCGTACACACGGTCGGATTGTCGGATGGAGCGTACACACGGGTCGGATTGTTGGATGGAGCGTACACACGGGTCGGATTGTCGGATGGAGCGTACACACGGGTCGGATTGTTGGATGGAGCGTACACACGGGTCGGATTGTCGGATGGAGCGTACACACGGTCGGATTGTCGGATGGAGCGTACACACGTGCGGATTGTCGGATGGAGCGTACACACGGGTCGGATTGTCGGATGGAGCGTACACACGGGTCGGATTGTCGGATGGAGCGTACACACGGTCGGATTGTCGGATGGAGCGTACACACGGGTCGGATTGTTGGATGGAGCGTACACACAGGTCGGATTGTCGGATGGAGCGTACACACGGTCGGATTGTCGGATGGAGCGTACACACGGTCGGATTGTCGGATGGAGCGTACACACGGTCGGATTGTTGGATGGAGCGTACACACGGGTCGGATTGTCGGATGGAGCGTACACACGGTCGGATTGTCGGATGGAGCGTACACACGGGCGGATTGTCGGATGGAGCGTACACACGGGTCGGATTGTCGGATGGAGCGTACACACGGGTCGGATTGTCGGATGGAGCGTACACACGGTCGGATTGTCGGATGGAGCGTACACACGGGTCGGATTGTTGGATGGAGCGTACACACGGGTCGGATTGTCGGATGGAGCGTACACACGGTCGGATTGTTGGATGGAGCGTACACACGGTCGGATTGTCGGATGGAGCGTACACACGGTCGGATTGTTGGATGGAGCGTACACACGGTCGGATTGTGGGATGGAGCGTACACATGGTCGGATTGTCGGATGGAGCGTACACACGGGTCGGATTGTTGGATGGAGCGTACACACGGGTCGGATTGTTGGATGGAGCGTACACACGGTGGGATTGTCGGATGGAGCGTACACACGGTCGGATTGTCGGATGGAGCGTACACACGGGTCGGATTGTCGGATGGAGCGTACACACGGTCGGATTGTTGGATGGAGCGTACACACGGGTCGGATTGTCGGATGGAGCGTACACACGGGTCGGATTGTAGGATGGAGCGTACACACGGGTCGGATTGTCTGATGGAGCGTACACACGGTTGGATTGTCTGATGGAGCGTACACACGGGTCGGATTGTCGGATGGAGCGTACACACGGGTCGGATTGTCTGATGGAGCGTACACACGGTTGGATTGTCTGATGGAGCGTACACACGGGTCGGATTGTCGGATGGAGCGTACACACGGTCGGATTGTCGGATGGAGCGCACACACGGGTCGGATTGTCGGATGGAGCGTACACACGGGTCGGATTGTCGGATGGAGCGTACACACGGGTCGGATTGTAGGATGGAGCGTACACACGGGTCGGATTGTCGGATGGAGCGTACACACGGTCGGATTGTTGGATGGAGCGTACACACGGTCGGATTGTCGGATGGAGCGTACACACGGTTGGATTGTCGGATGGAGCGTACACACGGTCGGATTGTCGGATGGAGCGTACACACGGGTCGGATTGTCGGATGGAGCGTACACACGGGTCGGATTGTTGGATGGAGCGTACACACGGTCGGATTGTCGGATGGAGCGTACACACGGTCGGATTGTCGGATGGAGCGTACACACGGGTCGGATTGTCGGATGGAGCGTACACACGGGTCGGATTGTCGGATGGAGCGTACACACGGGTCGGATTGTTGGATGGAGTGTACACACGGGTCGGATTGTCGGATGGAGCGTACACACGGTCGGATTGTCGGATGGAGCGTACACACGGGTCGGATTGTCGGATGGAGCGTACACACGGGTCGGATTGTTGGATGGAGCGTACACACGGTCGGATTGTCGGATGGAGCGTACACACGGGTCGGATTGTCGGATGGAGCGTACACACGGTTGGATTGTCGGATGGAGCGTACACACGGTCGGATTGTCGGATGGAGCGTACACACGGTCGGATTGTCGGATGGAGCGTACACACGGGTCGGATTGTCGGATGGAGCGTACACACACGGTCGGATTGTCGGATGGAGCGTACACACGGTCGGATTGTCGGATGGAGCGTACACACGGTCGGATTGTCGGATGGAGCGTACACACGGGGCGGATTGTCGGATGGAGCGTACACACGGGTTGGATTGTCTGATGGAGCGTACACACGGTCGGATTGTTGTATGGAGCGTACACACGGTCGGATTGTCGGATGGAGCGTACACACGGTCGGATTGTTGTATGGAGCGTACACACGGTCGGATTGTCGGATGGAGCGTACACACGGGTCGGATTGTCGGATGGAGCGTACACACGGGTCGGATTGTCGGATGGAGCGTACACACGGGTCGGATTGTCGGATGGAGCGTACACACGGGTCGGATTGTCGGATGGAGCGTACACACGGTCGGATTGTCGGATGGAGCGTACACACGGTCGGATTGTCGGATGGAGCGTACACACGGTCGGATTGTTGGATGGAGCGTACACACGGGTCGGATTGTCGGATGGAGCGTACACATGGTCGTATTGTCGGATGGAGCGTACACACGGTCGGATTGTCGGATGGAGCGTACACACGGTCGGATTGTCGGATGGAGCGTACACACGGTCGGATTGACGGATGGAGCGTACACATGGTCGGATTGTCGGATGGAGCGTACACACGGGTCGGATTGTCGGATGGAGCGTACACACGGGTCGGATTGTCGGATGGAGCGTACACACGGTCGGATTGTCGGATGGAGCGTACACACGGTCGGATTGTCGGATGGAGCGTACACACGGGTCGGATTGTCGGATGGAGCGTACACACGGGTCGGATTGTCGGATGGAGCGTACACACGGTCGGATTGTCAGATGGAGCGTACACACGGTCGGATTGTCGGATGGAGCGTACACACGGTTGGATTGTCGGATGGAGCGTACACACGGGTCGGATTGTCAGATGGAGCGTACACACGGTCGGATTGTCAGATGGAGCGTACACACGGGTCGGATTGTCGGATGGAGCGTACACACGGTCGGATTGTCGGATGGAGCGTACACACGGGTCGGATTGTCGGATGGAGCGTACACACGGTCGGATTGTCGGATGGAGCGTACACACGGGTCGGATTGTCGGATGGAGCGTACACACGGGTCGGATTGTTGGATGGAGCGTACACACGGGTCGGATTGTCGGATGGAGCGAACACACGGTCGGATTGTCGGATGGAGCGTACACACGGTCGGATTGTCGGATGGAGCGTACACACGGTCGGATTGTCGGATGGAGCGTACACACGGTCGGATTGTGGGATGGAGCGTACACACGGTCGGATTGTCGGATGGAGCGTACACACGGGTCGGATTGTCGGATGGAGCGTACACACGGTCGGATTGTTGGATGGAGCATACACACGGGTCGGATTGTTGGATGGAGCGTACACACGGGTCGGATTGTCGGATGGAGCGTACACACGGTCGGATTGTCGGATGGAGCGTACACACGGGCGGATTGTCGGATGGAGCGTACACACGGTCGGATTGTCGGATGGAGCGTACACACGGTCGGATTGTCGGATGGAGCGTACACACGGTCGGATTGTCGGATGGAGCATACACACGGTCGGATTGTCGGATGGAGCGTACACACGGGTCGGATTGTCGGATGGAGCGTACACACGGCCGGATTGTCGGATGGAGCGTACACACGGTCGGATTCTCGGATGGAGCGTACACACGGGTCGGATTGTCGGATGGAGCGTACACACGGTCGGATTGTCGGATGGAGCGTACACACGGTCGGATTGTCGGATGGAGCGTACACACGGTCGGATTGTGGGATGGAGCGTACACACGGTCGGATTGTCGGATGGAGCGTACACACGGGTCGGATTGTCGGATGGAGCGTACACACGGGTCGGATTGTCGGATGGAGCGTACACACGGGTCGGATTGTCGGATGGAGCGTACACACGGGTCGGATTGTCGGATGGAGCGTACACACGGTCGGATTGTCGGATGGAGCGTACACACGGGTCGGATTGTCGGATGGAGCGTACACACGGGTCGGATTGTTGGATGGAGCGTACACACGGTCAGATTGTCGGATGGAGCGTACACACGGGTCGGATTGTTGGATGGAGCGTACACACGGTCGGATTGTCGGATGGAGGGTACACACGGCCGGATTGTCGGATGGAGCGTACACACGGGTCGGATTGTCGGATGGAGCGTACACACGGTCGGATTGTGGGATGGAGCGTACACACGGGTCGGATTGTCGGATGGAGCGTACACACGGGCGGATTGTTGGATGGAGCGTACACACGGGTCGGATTGTCGGATGGAGCGCACACACGGGTCGGATTGTCGGATGGAGCGTACACACGGGTCGGATTGTTGGATGGAGCGTACACACGGTCGGATTGTCGGATGGAGCGTACACACGGTCGGATTGTTGGATGGAGCGTACACACGATCGGATTGTTGGATGGAGCGTACACACGGTCGGATTGTCGGATGGAGCGTACACACGGGTCGGATTGTCGGATGGAGCGTACACACGGGTCGGATTGTCGGATGGAGCGTACACACGGGTCGGATTGTCGGATGGAGCGTACACACGGTCGGATTGTTGGATGGAGCGTACACACGGTCGGATTGTTGGATGGAGCGTACACACGGTCGGATTGTTGGATGGAGCGTACACACGGTCGGATTGTCGGATGGAGCGTACACACGGTCGGATTGTCGGATGGAGCGTACACACGGTCGAATTGTCGGATGGAGCGTACACACGGTCGAATTGTTGGATGGAGCGTACACACGGTCGGATTGTCGGATGGAGCGTACACACGGGGTCGGATTGTTGGATGGAGCGTACACACGGTCGGATTGTTGGATGGAGCGTACACACGGTCGGATTGTCGGATGGAGCGTACACACGGTCGGATTGTCGGATGGAGCGTACACATGGTCGGATTGTCGGATGGAGCGTACACACGGTCGGATTGTTGGATGGAGCGTACACACGGTCGGATTGTCGGATGGAGCGTACACACGGGTCGGATTGTCGGATGGAGCGTACACACGGGTCGGATTGTCGGATGGAGCGTACACACGGGTCGGATTGTCGGATGGAGCGTACACACGGGTCGGATTGTCGGATGGAGCGTACACACGGGTCGGATTGTCGGATGGAGCGTACACACGGTCGGATTGTCAGATGGAGCGTACACACGGTCGGATTGTCGGATGGAGCGTACACATGGTCGGATTGTCAGATGGAGCGTACACACGGGTCGGATTGTTGGATGGAGCGTACACACGGTCGGATTGTCGGATGGAGCGTACACACGGTCGGATTGTTGGATGGAGCGTACACACGGGTCGGATTGTCGGATGGAGCGTACACATGGTCGGATTGTCGGATGGAGCGTACACACGGTCGGATTGTCGGATGGAGCGTACACACGGTCGGATTGTCGGATGGAGCGTACACACGGGTCGGATTGTCGGATGGAGCGTACACACGGGTCGGATTGTCGGATGGAGCGTACACACGGGTCGGATTGTTGGATGGAGCGTACACACGGTCGGATTGTCGGATGGAGCGTACACACGGGTCGGATTGTCGGATGGAGCGCACACACGGGTTGGATTGTCGGATGGAGCGTACACACGGTCGGATTGTTGGATGGAGCGTACACACGGTCGGATTGTTGGATGGAGCGTACACACGGGTCGGATTGTCAGATGGAGCGTACACACGGTCGGATTGTCGGATGGAGCGTACACACGGGTCGGATTGTCGGATGGAGCGTACACACGGGTCGGATTGTCGGATGGAGCGTACACACGGTCGGATTGTCGGATGGAGCGTACACACGGTCGGATTGTCGGATGGAGCGTACACATGGTCGGATTGTCGGATGGAGCGTACACACGGGCGGATTGTCGGATGGAGCGTACACACGGTCGGATTGTCGGATGGAGCGTACACACGGGCGGATTGTCGGATGGAGCGTACACACGGGTCGGATTGTTGGATGGAGCGTACACACGGTCGGATTGTCGGATGGAGCGTACACACGGTCGGATTGTCGGATGGAGCGTACACACGGGTCGGATTGTCGGATGGAGCGTACACACGGGTCGGTTTGTCGGATGGAGCGTACACACGGTCGGATTGTCGGATGGAGCGTACACACGGGTCGGATTGTCGGATGGAGCGTACACACGGGTCGGATTGTCGGATGGAGCGTACACACGGGCGGATTGTCGGATGGAGCGTACACACGGGTCGGATTGTCGGATGGAGCGTACACATGGTCGGATTGTCGGATGGAGCGTACACACGGGCGGATTGTCGGATGGAGCGTACACACGGTCGGATTGTCGGATGGAGCGTACACACGGTCGGATTGTTGGATGGAGCGTACACACGGTCGGATTGTCCGATGGAGCGTACACACGGGCGGATTGTTGGATGAAGCGTACACACGGGTCGGATTGTCGGATGGAGCGTACACACGGGTCGGATTGTTGGATGGAGCGTACACACGGTCGGATTGTCGGATGGAGCGTACACACGGGTCGGATTGTCGGATGGAGCGTACACACGGGTCGGATTGTCAGATGGAGCGTACACACGGGTCGGATTGTTGGATGGAGCGTACACACGGGTCGGATTGTCGGATGGAGCGTACACACGGTCGGATTGTCGGATGGAGCGTACACACGGTCGGATTGTCGGATGGAGAGTACACACGGGTCGGATTGTCGGATGGAGCGTACACACGGTCGGATTGTCAGATGGAGCGTACACACGGTCGGATTGTTGGATGGAGCGTACACACGGGTCGGATTGTCAGATGGAGCGTACACACGGGTCGGATTGTCGGATGGAGCGTACACACGGGTCGGATTGTCGGATGGAGCGTACACATGGTCGGATTGTCAGATGGAGCGTACACACGGGTCGGATTGTCGGATGGAGCGTACACACGGGTCGGATTGTCAGATGGAGCGTACACACGGGTCGGATTGTTGGATGGAGCGTACACACGGGTCGGATTGTCAGATGGAGCGTACACACGGGTCGGATTGTCGGATGGAGCGTACACACGGTCGGATTGTTGGATGGAGCGTACACACGGTCGGATTGTCGGATGGAGCGTACACACGGGTCGGATTGTCGGATGGAGCGTACACACGGTCGGATTGTTGGATGGAGCGTACACACGGTCGGATTGTCGGATGGAGCGTACACACGGTCGGATTGTTGGATGGAGCGTACACACGGTCGGATTGTTGGATGGAGTGTACACACGGTCGGATTGTCGGATGGAGCGTACACACGGTCGGATTGTTGGATGGAGCGTACACACGGTCGGATTGTCGGATGGAGCGTACACACGGTCGGATTGTTGGATGGAGCGTACACACGGTCGGATTGTTGGATGGAGCGTACACACGGGCGGATTGTCGGATGGAGCGTACACACGGTCGGATTGTTGGATGGAGCGTACACACGGGTCGGATTGTCGGATGGAGCGTACACACGGTCGGATTGTTGGATGGAGCGTACACACGGTCGGATTGTCGGATGGAGCGTACACACGGGTCGGATTGTCGGATGGAGCGTACACACGGTCGGATTGTCGGATGGAGCGTACACACGGTCGGATTCTCGGATGGAGCGTACACATGGTCGGATTGTCGGATGGAGCGTACACATGGTCGGATTGTCGGATGGAGCGTACACACGTTGGGATTGTTGGATGGAGCGCACACACGGTCGGATTGTTGGATGGAGCGTACACACGGTCGGATTGTCGGATGGAGCGTACACACGGGTCGGATTGTTGGATGGAGCGTACACACGGGTCGGATTGTCGGATGGAGCGTACACACGGGTCGGATTGTCGGATGGAGCGTACACACGGTCGGATTGTTGGATGGAGCGTACACACGGTCGGATTGTCGGATGGAGCGTACACACGGTCGGATTGTCGGATGGAGCGTACACACGGTCGGATTGTTGGATGGAGCGTACACACGTTCGGATTGTCGGATGGAGCGTACACACGGTCGGATTGTCGGATGGAGCGTACACACGGGCGGATTGTCGGATGGAGCGTAAACACGGGTCGGATTGTCGGATGGAGCGTACACACGGGTCGGATTGTCGGATGGAGCGTACACACGGGTCGGATTGTCGGATGGAGCGTACACACGGGTCGGATTGTCGGATGGAGCGTACACACGGGTCGGATTGTCGGATGGAGCGTACACACGGGTCGGATTGTCGGATGGAGCGTACACACGGTCGGATTGTCGGATGGAGCGTACACACGGTCGGATTGTTGGATGGAGCGTACACACGGGTCGGATTGTCGGATGGAGCGTACACACGTTCGGATTGTCGGATGGAGCGTACACACGGTCGGATTGTCGGATGGAGCGTACACACGGGCGGATTGTCGGATGGAGCGTAAACACGGGTCGGATTGTCGGATGGAGCGTACACACGGGTCGGATTGTCGGATGGAGCGTACACACGGGTCGGATTGTCGGATGGAGCGTACACACGGGTCGGATTGTCGGATGGAGCGTACACACGGGTCGGATTGTCGGATGGAGCGTACACACGGGTCGGATTGTCGGATGGAGCGTACACACGGTCGGATTGTCGGATGGAGCGTACACACGGGTCGGATTGTCGGATGGAGCGTACACACGGTCGGATTGTCGGATGGAGCGTACACACTGTCGGATTGTTGGTCCAACTTGCTCAAAACGAAGTTTGTTGGGCAAAAGTCTGACCGTGTGTACGGGGCTTTAGAAACAAATAATTTCTCTCTCACAAGTCACAACTTTACTCACAAATCCACCAAAACAGTGCAACCTACCCAACCACACCCTATCTGGACTGTGGATGGAATGCACTGCAGTCTAACACAGAAAAACACACAAGGGAATAAGAAACAAGCTCATTGGGGGAAGAGACAACATCTTCAGGGGAAGGGACAAGCTTATTGGCCAACGTCCAGAACTAATTCAGAACTAACCAAATAGAATTTTTTTTTTAATTTTTGTTGTTTTGATTTCCGTTTTCCAAAGATGCGTAATTTTTTTTTCGTTCATTTTGATTTTCGTTAATATGGATCTTTGTTCGTTATTTTCGTTGTTTTGTTTTACGTTTTCCGAATATTCGTAATTTCGTTCATTTTGATTTTCGTTATTTTTTGATCTTTTTTGATCTTTGTTCGGTTATTTCGTTGTTTTTATGTTTTCGTTTTTTAACTTTTTCGTATTTTGGCTGTTTCAAATTTACTAAATTGGTATTTTTGTTGTTTTCCATATTCGTTCCTTTCGATAATTCGTTGTTTGTTTGTAATTTTATCAAACCGTTCGTTTATTCGTATGTTTACGAATCAACGAATATAACGAATTTTGACCTTTGAACTTAGGATAGGAGCACTAGGCACACACACCATCTGACGGGTTTATACAGTGGATGTTCCCCTGTTTGTGTCTCACCAAATGTGAGTTTTTTATTGATCTTTTTATCTCCATTAAATGATCCCTGTAACGGGTTTATACTATGAGTGCCTTTCTTTCACCCAGGTATTCTTTATTTTATTTTTTATTATTACTTTTATTATCAAAGATAAACTGGGGCCAAAATAATAAAAAAAAAAAAAAAAAATGTAGCTGTATATTCCTTACTAGTACCATACCCTACCACCAAAAAAACAGCCCAAATTAAATTCTCCTGCTCCTGGCGATCGCAGCGATATCACATATGTGTATGTTAGTTTGTACCCGGCCCAAAAACAATAGTGCACATTTTGTTATGTTTTTTATACTACAGACACAAAAAAATAAAAAAATGAATCCTGTCAAAAAAAAAAAAATACTAACTGTGACCTTTCACCCTGACCTTGACCCAAACACTAACCCTGGCACTGACCTAGATCCAACCTTGATCCAGGTACATAGTTACATCGTTATATCGTTACATAGTTATATAGTTACATAATAGTTACATAATTATATAGTTACATAGTTACCGTATATACTCGAGTATAAGCCGAGTTTTTCAGCACATTTTTTTGTGCTGGAAATGCCCCCCTCGGCTTATACTCGAGTCACCTTCATGCGCCTGATCTCCCAGATTTGGGAACCTGGTACCAGCCGGCCGTAGGTCCCCTGGACTCCAAACTTGGCACAGATGTAGCCACACTCTTCCTCTACAAGTGTGCAAAGTTTATTGTCTGGGGGACCTATGGCCGGGGAGCACCTATTTTTCAAATCCGGGAAACCTTTCCATAGACTCCCATGTTAAACGGTAATTTCCCCAGTGATTTTGGGGACCAGGTACCAGCCGGCCGTAGGTCCCCTGGACCCAAAACTTGGCGCACATGTAGCCTCAGTTCTTCTCTACAGGTGTGAAAAGTTTGCTGTCTGGGGGACCTACGGTCGGGGAGCACCGATTTTTCAAA
Organism: Rana muscosa; assembly: GCA_029206835.1. NCBI lineage: Eukaryota > Metazoa > Chordata > Amphibia > Anura > Ranidae > Rana > Rana muscosa. The sequence continues at coordinate 322,370,061 of CM055123.1, forward strand.
CCGGGCACCCCTTCAATAGACTCCCATGTTAAACATAAGTCTAGTCATGGGCACAGTGAGGCATGGGCACAGTGAGGCATGGGCACAGTGAGGCATGCACATGGACACAGTGAGGCAAAGTGAGGCACAGTGAGGCATGCAGATGGACACCCTAGGCTTATACTCGAGTCAATAAGTTTTCCCAGCTTTTTGTGGTAAAATTAGGTGCCTCGGCTTATATTCGGGTCGGCTTATACTCGAGTATATACGGTACATAGTTAGTAAACTGTACACATCATTACTACTACTTTGTGCATGCAGGTGGATTATACTGGTTTTTTTTTCAGGGCAAATTGGTGGTAAATGGTAACGGATTTCTCCTGATTTATTATTTTTTTATTATCAAAGAAAAAATATCAAAATAGTAAAAAAAAAAAAAAAAAACCATTTATTTTTTAACAACTTGCCAACCAGCCGCCACAGTTGTACGTCGGCCCCGCGAACTACCGTCATTTTACGTGGGCCGCTTTAAGAGCTATTAGAGACGCGTGGCTGGCCACTAGGGATGAGCTCGGTGTTCGACTCGAACATCGGCTGTTCGATCGTTCGACGAAGATCGAACGATTTGGGCCGTTCGCGCCTAATTCGAGTGACGCGAATGGCCCACAATGCACTACGCCATCGCAGTGTCATCCAGGCGCTGTGATTGGCCAAGCATGCACTGTGACCCCGCATGCTTGGCCAATCACAGCGCCGGCAGCGAGGAGAGCAATGATTGGCCACAGGCAGGATGCCTGTGGCCAATTATTGCTGAGGGGGTTTAGTACACGCCCCACACTATAAAAGGCCGCCAGCACGGCGGCCTAGTGTAGTGTGTTCCGGAGCAGGGATAGAGTAGCATAGGCAGGGACAGTGACATTTTTTTTTCTTGCTTAACCTGGATTCCTTTAGTTTAGGGAAAGAGAAGGATAGGTAGGGAGAGTGTCAGTGTGTTTTACTGTGCGAGTCCTTGTTTCTAGGGACAGGGAAGGACAGTGAGGGGAATTCTCCTTGTGCTATAGTGTGCTAAAGCATTCCTCATCAACCATCTTTGAAATCCTTGTTTTTTGGACAGTCAGGGAAATTGTCGTTGTGCTATTCTGTGCAAAAGCAATCATCCTCAACCATATTTAGAAATCCTTAAGTAAAGGGACAGAGAAGGACACCTGAAGGTAGCCCTTATTGCTTTTTCCCATCTCCCTGCAGGCCATCTATTAGAATGTCTGGAAGGCAAACAAGGAGAGGCAGACAGTCAGGAGGCAATAAAAGAGGGCAAGCAGGCTCTGTGTCTGGGGGCAACAGTGCTGGTCGTGGACGCGGTGCATTGTCATCAGCACATGGCCATGGGACACGCTTGTCCTTCTTTTCGGCAGCTGGACATGTTGAGCCACATCATGCCGAAGACTTGGTAGAGTGGATGACCAAGCCCTCCTCCTCCTCCTCATCCTCTCTCACCCAGGCTCAGGGTACTGGCAAAGCAGCTGCCAAAGCGTCCTCTTCCCTGGTATCAATGTCAGACTCATCATCAGTCACTCCTTCCCTAGACCCACCATGTCCTCCTCCTGAGGAGTCCCCCGAACTGTTTGAGCACAGTGTTGGGTACATGCTCCAGGAGGATGCCCAGCGTTTCGAAGGGTCTGATGATGATACCCAGCTAGAGGAAGGCAGTAGCGTGAGAGCAGAGAGAGGGGATGCTCAAGAAGGACACCAATCTGGCAGTCATGTTCCAGCAGCTGCAGCATACTGCCAGATTGGCTCCAGTGATGAGGAGGGAGGGGATGATGAGGTCACTGACTCCACGTGGGTGCCTAATAGGAGAGAGGAGGAGGAGGAGGATGAGGAGGAGGCACATCTCCAACGAGGCAGGATGCCCTTTGGTGGCCAGCGTAAGGGCAGTACACCGACGGAATCACACCGCAGAGCTCCGCCTGTGCAGGGCGCTGCCTCTGCCCGTCATTCAAAAAGTTCCTTGGTGTGGGCCTTTTTTGAGGCTAGTGCATCAGATCGCACAGCTGCTGTTTGCAACATATGTCTCAAGCATATATCGCGTGGCCAAAACATCAGCCGCTTGGGTACCACATGCCTGACCAGACATATGTTGACCTGCCATGCAGCTCGTTGGCAAGCCTACCTCAAAGACCCACACCAAAGAACAAAGCGGACCTCTCCTTGCACCGCATCAGCTGGGATCTCCAACCCCACTATAACTTCAGTCCTCTCTGAAACATGCACTGAGAGGAATGAAGGTGTAGAATTAGGTGTGTCACAGCCAAGTACTTGCGGCCACTCTGCTAGCAGTACACCGACGTCCGATTCTAGCAGGCAAATTTCCCTGCCCCAGCTGCTGGACCGTCGAAAGAAGTTCACTCCCAGCCATTCACATGCCCAGCGGTTGAATGCTAGCTTGGCTAAATTGCTAGCGCTTCAACTGCTGCCTTTTCAGTTGGTAGACTCGGCCCCCTTCCGTGAGTTTGTGCAATGTGCGGTTCCTCAGTGGCAGGTTCCCAAACGCCACTTTTTCTCACGGAAGGCTATTCCGGCTCTCTACCGGCATGTGGAAGGCAATGTCTTGGCCTCGCTGGACAGGGCGGTCAGCGGTAAGGTGCATATTACCGCTGACTCATGGTCCAGCAGGCATGGACAGGGACGTTACCTTTCTTTCACGGCCCATTGGGTCACTCTTTTGGCAGCTGGGAAGGATGCAGGACAAGGTGCAGTAGTGTTGGAGGTTGTCCCACCGCCACGCCTCCAAAATGCTACTACTGGTTGTGACACACTTCTCTCCTCCACCCCCTCCTCTTCTTCTTCCTCCATGGCCTCTTCCTGTGCTTTGTCCTCTGAACCAGCGGTGCTCCGTAGCCGTTCAAGGGGCTACGCAAGTACGCAGGCAAAAAGATGCCATGCCGTGCTTGCGCTGGTATGTTTGGGGGACAGAAGCCACACTGGGGCAGAGGTCCTGTCTGCTCTGCAGGGCCAGGCCGAGAGGTGGTTGACGCCACGCCAGCTTAAGCCAGGAATGGTGGTTTGCGACAATGGCACCAACCTCCTCTCCGCCCTCCGACAGGGACAACTGACCCATGTGCCCTGTGTGGCTCACGTCCTTAACCTGGTGGTGCAGCGGTTCTTGGGCAGGTACCCGGGCTTACAGGATGTCCTGAGGCAGGCCAGGAAAGTCTGTGTGCATTTCCGCAGATCTTATAATGCCAGTGCTCGCCTGGCTGAGCTGCAAAAGGAGTTGAACCTGCCCAAGAACCGCCTTATATGTGACATGCCCACCAGGTGGAACTCAACGTTGGCCATGCTGCAGCGGCTGCACACGCAGCAGAGGGCCATCAATGAGTACCTGTGCGACTACGGCACCAGGACAGGGTCAGGGGAGCTTGGTTTTTTTTTCTCCACGCCAGTGGGGCATGATCAGGGATGCATGCACTGTCCTGGCACCATTTGAGGAGGCCACGAGGATGGTGAGCAGTGACAGTGCATGCATCAGTGACACTGTACCTCTTGTCCACCTGTTGGAGCACACGCTGCGTGGAATAATGGACAGGGCACTTGAGGCAGAACAGAGGCAGGAAGAGGAGGACTTCCTTGCCTCTCAAGGCCCCCTTTACCCAGACAGTGTTCCTTCTGTCCCACCCATCGCACAGGAAGAGGAGGAGGAGGAGGAGGAGGAGGATTGTGTCAGCATGGAGGTGGAGGCTGGCACTCAGCATCATCAGCAGCAGTCTTTTAGGGATGATTTACAGTCCCAAGAAACCAGTGGACTTGTACGTGGCTGGGAGGAGGTGGCTGCGGATCATGTCGTCCTTAGTGACCCAGAGGACTCCGGACCGAATGCCTCAGCTAACCTACGCTGCATGGCCTCCCTGATCCTGCAAAGTCTGCGGAAGGATCCTCGTATTCTTCGGATCAAGGAGAGGGACCATTACTGGCTGGCCACTCTCCTTGATCCACGGTACAAGGGTAAGGTTGCGGACCTTATGTTACCGTCGCAGAGGGAGCAGAGGATGAGACAACTCCGGGAGGCCTTGCAGAAAGGTCTGTGCAACGCGTTCCCAGAGACTGGGAGGTTACAAACTCCTGGTCCTGGACAACGAGTTGCTGAGGCTTCGGCCAGTTAAAGAAGGAGCGGTGGGGAAGGTGGCCGTCTGACCGATGCGTTCAGACAATTCTTTAGTCCGCAGCCCCAAAGTATGATCGGTTCCAGCAACCATCGCCAGCGTCTGATAAACATGGTGCAGGAATATCTAGGGGCAAGGTCAGACTTGGACACCTTCCCCACCGAAAATCCTCTGGTTTACTGGGTCTTGAGGATGGATCACTGGCCAGAGCTTGCACAGTATGCAATTGAGCTACTGGCCTGTCCTGCATCCAGCGTTCTTTCGGAACGCACATTCAGTGCTGCTGGAGGATTTGTCACGGATCACAGGGTGCGCCTGTCCACCGACTCGGTTGATCGACTGACTTTCATCAAGATGAACCAGTCTTGGATCACCACCAGCTACCACACACCTGATGCTGATATAACAGACTAATTGATTTTAACATGTCACATCCCTTCAAGACTGATGCTGATGCTGAGTGCCTGTGCTGTTATGTTGACTGGCTATCCTCCTCCTCCGAGTCCTCAATGATACGATTGATGATGATAGCTTGGAAGATCATTTTTGTTTATGGGTGCCGCCACCAGTGGCTAAGGCCCAATTTTTCAGCCCCTGTTTTACAGGGGCGTGTAATTACAATTTTTGAAGCAATACTTTGCAACAGGGCTCATTGCTGTGCTCCAAGTACAGTATCTGTGAGGGGTTGCAGTGTTGTGCCACCAGTGCCTAAGGCCCAATTTTTCTGCCCCTGTTCAACAGGGGCATGTAATTACAATTCTTGATCTAATAATTCACAGCAGGGCCCATTGCTGCACCCACCAAGAGTAACTGTCAGGGCTTACAGTGTTGTGGCACCAGCACCACCATCAAAGGCCCAATTTTTACTACCACTGTTCAACAATTATATGTTATTACAATTCCTGGTATAATACTTGACAGCAGGGCGTTCCAGCACCAACCAAGAGTAACTGTGAGTGCTTTCAGTGTTGTGCCAACACCAACACCTAAGGGGCCAATTTCTGCAGAGTATATACGGCAGATACCTACTTTCAAACATCCAACTTACAAACGACTCCTACTTGCAAACGCAAGAAGACAACAGGAAGTGAGAGGAAATCTACCCCTTGGAAGGAAAATTCTCTCCTGTAAGAATAAATATGGGAGAAAGGTGTCTCCTCTGTACTGATGCTTTATCAGCAATCCTTGTTTCAAGAAAAACACCACATTTCAAAAACAGTTGTCATTGGGACGGAAAGTGAGGTGAAATGTTCTGAACAGGGGCACAGACAGCAAAACAAATGTTACAGGGGTGATAACCCTTACCTATGTTTTCCAAAAAGCTTAAAAATAGATTTTTGGTCTGGAGCTACACTTCAACAATGTACCTGTTCAAAATTACAAACACATTCTACATAAGAACAAACCTACAGTCCCTGTCTTGTATGCACCGCCTGTATACGGCTGTTCAGAGTATATAGGGCCTTTTTTATTTTGTGTGCGGTGTTCCCCTTAATATCTATACAAGACCCAAAGGGGCTGGTAATGGGCTGGGGTAAGGGGGGGGGTGATGGGGTAGCTATGCCATTTTTCTTAAAGATTTTCATCCATATTACCGGGACCAGACATTACATTAAAGCCGCAAGCAGTTTTAAATGACTTTTTTTCCTTTAGAAATGTAATTTTGTGCAGGGACAGTTCTAAACACAGGAAACACGTGGCACTTCACAGACATACTATACACACCCCCCAGGTACGATATTTAAAAGGAATATTTCACTTTTATTGTTTCACTTTATGCATCATTAAAAACACTGCTCCCGAAAAAACGTCAGTTTTTAAAACTTTTTTTTGCATTGATACATGTCCCCTGGTGCAGAACCCGGGTTCCCAAACCCTTTTTAGGACAATAACATGCATAATAGTCGTTATAATTAGCACTTTAGAATTCGAACGTTCGCATCCATTGTATTTAATAGGGTTCTAATGTTCGTACGAACGTTCGGTCCGTTCGCGGGTTCTGGTGCGAACCGAACCCGGGGGTGTTCGGCTCATCACTACTGGCCACCTGCGATCGCTCCACAGAGAGCCAGAACGGGGATCTGTCAATGGAAACAAAACAGATCCCCGTTCTGACAGGGGAGTAGAGAGAGATCTGCTGTTCCTAGTGATTAGGGACAGCGATCTCTCTCCTCCTCCAGTCAGTCCCCTCCCCCCCCCCACAGTTAGAAACACCTCCCAGGGAACACACTTAACCCCTTGATCGCACCCTAGTGTTAACCCCTTCCCTGCCAGTGTCATTTATACAGTAATCTGTGCATTTATATAGCACTGATCGCTGTATAAATGTCAATGATCCCAAAAAAAAAAAAAAGTGTCGATGTGTCTGCCACAATGTCGCAGTCCCACTAAAAATCGCTGATCACCGTCATTACTAGTAAAAAAAAAAAAAATAATAAAAATGCCATAAATCTATCCCTTATTTTATAGCTACGATAACTTTTGCGCAAACCAATCAATAAACGCTTATTGCAAAAAAAAAATTACCAAAAATATGTAGCAGAATACATATCGGCCTAAACTGATGAAGAAATTATTTTTTTTACATTTTTGGGGGGATATTTATTATAGCAAAAAGTTAAAAATATTGTTGTTTTTTCAAATTTGACGCTCTATTTTTTTTGTTTATAGTGCAAAAAATAAAAATCGCAGAGGTGATCAAATACCACCAAAAGAAATCTCTATTTCTGGGGGGAAAAAAAGGCTTCAACTTTGTTTGTGTACAGCGTCGCACGACCGTGCAAGCGTCAGTTAAAGCGTCGCAGTGCCGTATCGCAAACAAATGGCCTGGTCATTAAGGGGGCAAATCCTTCTGGTCCTTAAGTGTTTAAAGTTTAGCAGTGTATTTCTTGTTACTACCATAACCTATCACTGACCCAAAATAAATTCTCCTGCTCCTGACGATCGCAGTGATACCTCATTTGTGTATGTTAGTTGTTATCTGTACCTATAGAGCAGCCCAGAATCAATTTGCTTTTTTTTTTTTGTCCTATATAAAACACACTGATACTAATTTAAAAAAAAATAAAAAAATCCTGCCCGAAATATACTGATCCTGAGATCCTTACTTGACCCAAAAATAAACCCTGGCACTGGCCTAGATCAAACCTTGACCCAGGTATTTTTTCTTTATTTTATTTTTTATTATTACCTTCATTATCAAAGAAAAACTGGGGCCAAAATAGTAAAAAAATAAAAAAAAAATTAAAAAAAATGTAGCTGAATATTTCTTACTAGTACCATAACCTACCACCAAAAAAACAGCCCAAATTAAATTCTCCTGCTCCTGACGATCGCAGCGATATCACATATGTGTATGTTAGTTTGTACCCGGGCCAAAAAACAATAGTGCGCATTTTGTTTTGTTTTTTATACCACCGACACAAAAAATTAACCACTTCAATACCCGGCACTTGCGCACCTTCCTGCCCAGGCCAATTTTTTTAGCTTTCAGCGCTGTTGCAATTTGAATGACAATTGCGCGGTCATGCTACACTGTACCCAAACAATTTTTTATCATTTTGTTCCCACAAATAGAGCTTTCTTTTGGTGGTATTTGATCGCCTCTGCGATTTTTATTTTTTGCGCAACGAATAAAAAAAGACTGAAAATATTGAAAAACAAAAAGCTTTTATTTGTTAAAAATTTTTGTAAATAAATACGTTTTCTTCTTCAATGACGGGCACTGATATGGCTGCACTGACTGGCACTGATAAGGCGGCACCGATGGGCACCGATGAGGTGGCAAAAATGAGGTGGCACTGATGAGGTGGCACTGATAAGCACTGATGTGGTGGCACTGATAGGTGGCACTGATGGGCACTGATAGGTGGCACTGGTATGCGGCACTGATGGGCACTCATAGGCGGCACTGATGGGCACTCATAGGCGGCACTGATGGGTACATATGGGTGGCACTGATAGGTGGCAAAGATGGGCACTGATGGGCACGGATAAGTGGCACTGAGGTACACTGATGAGTGGCACTGCTTACTGGTGGGTGGCATTGCTGGGCATGACTGTTTTTTTACTGTACTATTATGATGCCAGTCAGTGCCCATTTGTGGGCACTGATTGGCACATATTTGGCATGTTTTGGAACATGTGGATGGCAATGGGGGATATACCTTGCCATCCACATGTTAAAGGTTTCCCTGGTGGTCCTGGCGGCTTCCCTGGTGGTCCAGTGTGGGCATTCGAGGGGGGGGGCTGCGCTGATGAACAATCAGCGCAAACCCCCCCGTCAGGAGAGCCGCTGATCGTCTCTTCTCTACTCGTGTCTGTCAGACGCGAGTGAGGAAGAGCCGATCAGCGGCTCTTCCTGTTTATATGGTGATCAGCTGTGATTGGACATGGCTGATCACGTGGTAAAGAGCTCTCTCTTTACTGAGATCGGTGTAGCGGTGTGTCAGACTGACACACTGCACCACCGATCGCCGCAATGCGCGCCCCCACGGGCGCGCGGCGGCTGTTACTCTGCTGGACGTCATATGACGCCCAGTCAGGATAACAGAACCACTTCCCGGACGTCAATCTGCTATTGACCGAGCAGGAAGTGGTTAAAAAAATTAATCCTGTCAAAAAAAAATACTGACTGTGACCTTTCACCCTGACCTTGACCCAAACACTAACCCTGGCACTGACCTAGATCCAACCTTGATCCAGGTATTTTATTTTTTTAATTTAATTATTATTATTATTTTTTTTTTTTTTTTTTACATAAACTTTTTTTTTCTCTGCAAGGAGAGAGAGAAATATAATGTATCTCTCTCCTTCATTCACAGAGAATGAAAACATGGGGGGCGGGCTTCACAGTGACAGCCAATCAGAGGCTATCACATCGATCAGGTGACCCAAAATCGGGAGTTCCGGGTCCCTATTGTTGGTACGGGGCCCCGGGGCTCTCGGTGAGACCCCCAGTCTCTGTGCTAGGAGCGCTCCCAGCAAAGGGAGATAAGCCAATATGCAACCCCAACAAAATAAAGCCCAGTCCATGGGGGCCGCATATTTGCATACGGTTGGCATGAAGGGGTTAATAGTTAAGAACATCAAATACAGTCAAAATGTTTCGGGGGAAAGAAGTCTCCTATTTTATTGACATGTTTCATGGGTACTATATTGCTATTTCATGGACATACATTACTGTGCAAAAGTCTTAGGCAGGGGTAATGCTGTAAATGAAGAATTCTTCCAGAAATCGAAGTGTTAATAGTTTATTTTTATCAACAAACAAAATGGAAAGTAAATTAAGAGAAATCCAATCAATATTTGGGGTGCCCCCTCTCCCATTGCCTTCTTCTAGGTAGACTTGCACACAGTTGGTGAAGGAACTCGGCAGGTAGGTGGTTCTATGGCAGGTAGATTTTTCTATGGCAGGTAGGTGGTTCTATGGCGGGTAGGTTGTTCTATGGCAGGTAGGTGGTTCTATGGCGGGTAGATGGGTGTACTTGGATCCCACGAGTTTCCTTCAGACTTCTCCGGACAGTAGATGGGGGTACCTGGATCCCACTAGTTTCCTCCAGACTTCTCCGGACAGTAGATGGGGGTACCTGGATCCCACTGGTTTCCTCCAGACTTCTCCGGACAGTAGATGGGGGTACCTGGATCCCACTAGTTTCCTCCAGTCTTCTCCGGACAGTAGATGGGGGTACCTGGATCCCACTAGTTTCCTCCAGTCTTCTCCGGACAGTAGATGGGGGTACCTGGATCCCACTAGTTTCCTCCAGTCTTCTCCGGACAGTAGATGGGGGTACCTGGATCCCACTAGTTTCCTCCAGACTTCTTCGGACAGTAGATGGGGGTACCTGGGTCCCACTGGTTTCCTCCAGACTTCTCCGGACAGTAGATGGGGGTACCTGGATCCCACTGGTTTCCTCCAGACTTCTCCGGACAGTAGATGGGGTACCTGGGTCCCACTGGTTTCCTCCAGACTTCTCCAGACAGTAGATGGGGGTACTGGATCCCACTAGTTTCCTCCAGACTTCTCCGGACAGTAGATGGGTGTACCTGGGTCCTACTGGTTTCCACCAGACTTCTCTGGACAGTAGATGGGGGTACCTGGATCCCACTGGTTTCCTCCAGACTTCTCTGGACAGTAGATGGGGGTACCTGGATCCCACTGGTTTCCTCCAGACTTCTCCGGACAGTAGATGGGGGTACCTGGGTCCCACTGGTTTCCACCAGACTTCTCTGGACAGTAGATGGGGGTACCTGGATCCCACTGGTTTCCTCCAGACTTCTCTGGACAGTAGATAGGTGTATCTGGGTCCCACTGGTTACCTCCAGACTTCTCCGGAGAGTAGATGGGGGTACCTGGATCCCACTGGTTTCCACCAGACTTCTCTGGACAGTAGATGGGGGTACCTGGATCCCACTGGTTTCCTCCAGACTTCTCCGGACAGTAGATGGGGGTACCTGGGTCCCACTAGTTTCCACCAGGCTTCTCTGGACAGTAGATGGGGGTACCTGGATCCCACTGGTTTTCACCAGACTTCTCTGGACAGTAGATGGGGGTACCTGGGTCCCACTAGTTTCCTCCAGACATTTCCGGACAGTAGATGGGGGTACCTGGATCCCACTGGTTTCCTCCAGACTTCTCCGGACAGTAGATGGGGGTACCTGGGTCCCACTGGTTTCCTCCAGACTTCTCTGGACAGTAGATGGGGTACCTGGATCCCACTAGTTTCCTCCAGACTTCTCCCGAAAGTAGATGGGGTACCTGGGTTCCACTAGTTTCCTCCAGACTTCTCCGGACAGTAGATGGGTGTTCCTGGATCCCACTAGTTTCCTCCAAACTTCTCCGGACAGTAGATGGGTGTACCTGGGTCCCACTAGTTTCCACCAGACTTCTCCGGACAGTAGATGGGGTACCTGGATCCCACTGGTTTCCTCCAGACTTCTCCAGACAGTAGATGGGGGTACCTGGGTCCCACTAGTTTCCACTAGACTTCTCCGGACAGTAGATGGGGGTGCCTGGATCCCACTGGTTTCCTCCAGACTTCTTCGGACAGTAGATGGGGGTACCTGGGTCCCACTGGTTTCCTCCAGTCTTCTTCGGACAGTAGATGGGTGTACCTGGGTCCCACTGGTTTCCTGCAGACTTCTCCGGAGAGTAGATGGGGGTACCTGGGTCCCACTGGCTTCCTCCAGACTTCTCCGGACAGTAGATGGGGGTATCTGGGTCCCACTGGTTTCCTGCAGACTTCTCCGGACAGTAGATGGGGGTACCTGGGTCCCACTGGCTTCCTCCAGACTTCTCCGGACAGTAGATGGTGGTACCTGGGTCCCACTGGTTTCCACTAGACTTCTCCGGACAGTAGATGGGGGTACATGGGTCCCACTGGCTTCCTCCAGACTTCTCCGGACAGTAGATGGGGGTACCTGGGTTCCACTGGTTTCCTCCAGACTTCTTAGGACAGTAGATGGAGTACCTGGGTCCCACTGGTTTCCTCCAGACTTCTTAGGACAGTAGATGGGGGTACCTGGGTTCCACTGGTTTCCTCCAGACTTCTCCGGACAGTAGATGGGAAAACCTGGGTCCCACTGGTTTCCTCCAGACTTCTCCGGACAGTAGATGAGGGTACCTGGGTCCCACTAGTTTCCACCAGACTTCTCCGGACAGTAGATGGGGTAACTGGATCCCACTGGTCTTCTCCAGACTTCTCCGGACAGTAGATGGGGGTACCTGGGTCCCACTAGTTTCCACTAGACTTCTCCGGACAGTAGATGGGGGTACCTGGGTCCCACTAGTTTCTACTAGACTTCTCCGGACAGTAGATGGGGGTGCCTGGATCCCACTGGTTTCCTCCAGACTTCTCCGGACAGTAGATGGGGGTGCCTGGATCCCACTGGTTTCCTCCAGACTTCTCAGGACAGTAGATGGGGGTACCTGGGTCCCACTGGTTTCCTCCAGACTTCTTCGGACAGTAGATGGGTGTACCTGGGTCCCACTGGTTTCCTGCAGACTTCTCCGGAGAGTAGATGGGGGTACCTGGGTCCCACTGGCTTCCTCCAGACTTCTCCGGACAGTAGATGGGGGTATCTGGGTCCCACTGGTTTCCTGCAGACTTCTCCAGACAGTAGATGGGGGTACCTGGGTCCCACTAGTTTCCACTAGACTTCTCCGGACAGTAGATGGGGGTACCTGGGTCCCACTAGTTTCTACTAGACTTCTCTGGACAGTAGATGGGGGTGCCTGGGTCCCACTGGTTTCCTCCAGACTTCTCCGGACAGTAGATGGAGTACCTGGGTCCCACTGGTTTCCTCCAGACTTCTTAGGACAGTAGATGGAGTACCTGGGTCCCACTGGTTTCCTCCAGACTTCTTAGGACAGTAGATGGGGGTACCTGGGTTCCACTGGTTTCCTCCAGACTTCTCCGGACAGTAGATGGGAAAACCTGGGTCCCACTGGTTTCCTCCAGACTTCTCCGGACAGTAGATGAGGGTACCTGGGTCCCACTAGTTTCCACCAGACTTCTCCGGACAGTAGATGGGGTAACTGGATCCCACTGGTCTTCTCCAGACTTCTCCGGACAGTAGATGGGGGTACCTGGGTCCCACTAGTTTCCACTAGACTTCTCCGGACAGTAGATGGGGGTACCTGGGTCCCACTAGTTTCTACTAGACTTCTCCGGACAGTAGATGGGGGTGCCTGGATCCCACTGGTTTCCTCCAGACTTCTCCGGACAGTAGATGGGGGTGCCTGGATCCCACTGGTTTCCTCCAGACTTCTCAGGACAGTAGATGGGGGTATCTGGGTCCCACTGGTTTCCTGCAGACTTCTCCGGACAGTAGATGGGGGTACCTGGGTCCCACTGGTTTCCACCAGACTTCTCCGGACAGTAGATAGGGTACCTGGGTTCCACTGGTTTCCACCAGACTTCTCCGGACAGTAGATAGGGTACCTGGATCCCACTACCATTTTCGCAGTGTGGTGGGGCGCATTATCCTGCTGAAAGAGGCCACTGCCATCAGGGAATACCGTTTCCATGAAGGGGTGTACTTGGTCACCATCATTGTTCAGTTAGGTAGTACGTGTCAAAGTAACATCCACATAAATGGGAGGAGCCAAGGTTTCCCAGCAGAACATTGCCCAAAGCATCTCACTGCCTCCACCAGCTTACCTTCTTCCCCAGGAAAGAGACGCACCCGACCATTTAAGAAAACGTCATTCCTCAGAGCAGGCCCCCTTCTTCCATTTCTCCCTCCGTGCTCCAGTTCTGAGGCTCACGTGCCCATTGTAGGCACTTTTGCCAGTCTGGGGCCACACAACCCCCCCCCCCCCCAATACACAACGCGCTGTGAACTTTTTCTACTTTCAATACATCAACTTCAGAGACAATATGTGACCCATATGCAAAGAATTTGGAGGGCCCCTTGAAGCACTAACCCCCCCTCCCCCCACCCACCCTGCAGTCCACAGCACAAAATGGGTTCTGCCATTCAAACAAGCTCATCCAGGCTAGCAGAAGCAAATCAGGAGACAGAAGGTGGAAACTCGGCACCCCTCTAATGCCGCGTACACGCGATCGGACATTCCGACAACAAAACCGTGGATTTTTTTCCAACCGATGTTGGCTCAAACTTGTCTTGCATACACACGATCACACAAATATTGTCGGAAATTCCGATCGCTAAGATCGCGGTGACGTACAACACTACAACAAGCCGTGAAAAAGGAAGTTCAATGATTCCAAGCATGCGTCGAATTGATTCCGAGCATGCGTAGGATTTTTGTGCGTCGGAATTGGCTACACACGATCGGAATTTCTGACCAGAACTTTTGTATTCGGAAAAATTGAGAACCAGCTCTCAATCCATTTGTTGTCGGAAATTCCGACAGCAAATGTCCGATGGAGCCTACACACAGTCGGAATATCCGACCAAAAGCTCACATCGAACATTTGTTGTCGGAAATTCCGATCGTGTGTACGCGGCATAAGTGTGTAGTCAGGAGGAGCTTAGCTTAGGCTGAAGCCGTATCTTCACCTGTCTGTATAGGGGCTGGGCTATGGTGTATGGCGTTTCCACGTTCTGTCTTCTGATTCACTTCAGGGACAACATGTTCATATGCTGTCCAATATACCCCACCGACTTTCAGATGCCACTGTACTGAGATGATCAATGTTATTTGCCTAGTCTGTCAGTGGTCATAAAGTTATGACTGATCAGTGCAGAAGCCTGAAGGTACGATTCGTGCGCACGTACGTGCACGTGCAGGCATGACCGATACCGCTAAGGGGGCTATTTAAAACTGAGCTCTGAGGAAGATCATTGCTGAATGCTCTTCAGTCTTGCTCCTGCGTTCCTATGTATGCTGACATTGTTACTGACCCCGCTTCCTCCTGACCTGGTTTAGGTGACCCTTGTGTGCTGCTCATCTCCGCTCCTGAGCTCGGCCTGGACTTCTGCCCAAGACTCTACCCATTAACTTTGTACCTTGCAGTCCGCCCGCCGCCGACCTTTTCTTATTTCTAAACAAGCAGATATCGCGCCGGCGGATCCGAGATAAACAGCTGGCAATAAACAACCGAAGCGGATTGCAAACAGATATATACAACAATTTGTTTGCGGCAATAGAAATGAGTGCAAAAAATCAACATACATGTGACAAAATCATATAAAACAAAGGAAAAAACACTTATGCCGCGTTACACACGACTGTTTTTCATGACGAGAAAACTGCCATTTTTTAGATTGGTCGTGAAAACCGGTGGTGTGTACGCTCCATATCAGTTTTCCCGACGAAAAAACTGCCCGCAAAAAATTTAGAACCTGCTCTATTTTTTCTCGTCGTTTTCCCCGTCGTTCTTTTTCTCGTCGTGAAAACCGCTCGTGTGTAGGCTTTTCCGAGGGGGAAAAAAAAAGAACGCGCATGCTCAGAATCAAGTTATGAGACGGGAGCGCTCGGTCTGGTAAAACTAGCGTTCATAATGGAGATGGCACATTCGTCACGCTGTAATGGACTGAAAAGCACGAAGACTGAAAAGCGCGAATCGTCTCTCACCAAACTTTTACTAACACGAGGATCAGCAAAAGCAGCCCAAAGGGTGGCGCCATCTGAATGGAACTTCCCCTTTATAGTGCCGTCCTACGTGTTGTACGTCACCGCGTTTTGCTCGAGCGTTTTTTTTTTCCTGAACGTGTGTAGGCAAGGCAGGCTTGAGAGGAATCACGTCGAGAAAAACTTTGTTTTTTTGCATGACAGGTCATGTGTATGCGGCATAAGAATAATAAAAGTCCCAAATAAGTCCAAAATAGTGAGGAAAACTGATATGAGGGAATCACTCCAATCCAAAACGTGAGACTTCCAGGTGCAGCTCCACCAATCATGGGCAGAATGGACTCTTACCAGAACACATGGATCCTTTACAGGGGAGGGCTGGGCCAGGGGGCAGGGTGGCAATTGCCTCCCAGGCCGCCCTAACCTTTGTTCAAAATGGCCGGCAGCCGCTGCCCGCTACCATTTTCTTTTTTATTCTGGTCTAGGAAGTTGGGCCGGGGGCATGGCCATGGCCGCCGACCACTAGCTGTTGCATTCTGGGAGTTGTAGTCCGCACTCAAGCTTCTGGTGGGTGGAAAACACAGCAGCGCAGAGGAAACTACAACTCCCTGGGACCGGATTCTTGGAAGCAGGCAGAGGCAGGGCGTGCCAGGGAGTCGGTACGCAGGGCTGCAGGGCTGGGCGCTGGCTGCAACTTGACCCCAGGATCAGGAGCGTTACCCCCCCAGGAAACCGCGGCGTGCAAGGACCTGCTGAGCTGAGATCGCTGAGGTGAGAGACCCTGACACCCCTAGCTGACCCCCCATCTCCCCCACCATACACCCCATGTAACCTGCCCCAGTGATCAGGCTGCACTGATGGGCACTGGTGAGGCTGCATTGAAAAACCAGGTGGACCATGGATGGTGAGCTGATTCGGTGGTTCAATGGGCCACTTGACTGGACTTGCCCCCCAGGCCTAAGGCCGCCAGCCCTCCCCTGATCCTTTATTAAAAAGAGCCAAGAATGCTAGAATGATATAAGACCAGTAGGAGGGGCCGCAGCCCCCCAGACAGCAACGTGAGAGGTTTCACCTGCTTGTTAGCCTCCTGTGGCTCCCTGTTTGTGGTCCTGCCTGATCATTGTTAGTATTTTGGAGTCCCTTCCTGCCGATCTTTGCCTTGCACCTGGATTACTCTTTAAATTGCTGGTGGAACCAGTGAACAGTGGCGGTGCGTCCATAAAGGGCGCAGGAGCACCGCCCTGCACCATCATAGATAGATTTATGCATTGCATGAATCTATCTCTGGTCGCCGCTGCCACCCCCTATTCAGATGTCCGGCCCCCTTTTGGGCGCATGACACCTGAATTACAGCGGCGGGGGTGTTTTTTGGAAGCACCCAATTAGAGCCGTAGACGTCCAAAACAGTAAACAGCGGGCGCCATGCTGGGCGTTCGCTGTTCACTCAGCTGACGGAATTCCCTTTGCTAACACTGAACCGCCTCTCAGCCAATCAGGTTGCCGGGTCTGTTACCGGTCACCTGATTGACTAAAACGTCGGGCGCTGTTATTGGACGCCTGAGAGCTGGATGGAAGAAAACATGGAGGACGTGCAGGAGACCGCCGCTGACCCGCTGCGAGACAGGTAAGTGCCGGGCAGCATCTGATGGAGCACAGTAGCGGCAATTGATGGTCACACTGGCAGCATCTGATGGGGCACAGTAGCGGCAATTGATGGGCACACTGGCAGCATCTGATGGGGCACAGTAGCGGCAATTGATCAGCACACTGGCAGCATTTGATGGGGCACAGTAGCAGCAATTGATGGGCACCCTGGCAGCATCTGATGGGGCACAGTAGCGCCAATTGATGGGCACACTGGCAGCATCTGATGGGGCACAGTAGCGCCAATTGATGGGCACAGTAGCGGCAATTGATCAGCACACTGGCAGCATCTGATGGGGCACAGTAGCGGCAATTGATGGGCACGCGGGCAGCATCTGATGGGGCACAGTAGCGGCAATTGATCAGCACACTGGCAGCATTTGATGGGGCACAGTAGCGGCAATTGATGGGCACACTGGCAGCATCTGATGGGGCACATTAGCGGCAATTGATGGGCACACTGGCAGCATCTGATGGGGCACAGTAGCAGCAATTGATGGGCACACTGGCAGCATCTGATGGGGCACAGTAGCAGCAATTGATGGGCACACTGGCAGCATCTGATGGGGCACAGTAGCGGCAATTGATGGGCACACTGGCAGCTTCTGATGGGGCACAGTAGCAGCAATTGATGGGCACACTGGCAGCTTCTGATGGGGCACACTGGCAGCAATTGATGGGCACACTGGCGGCATCTGATGGGGCACACTGGTGGCAATTGATGGGCACGGTGTCAGCAATTGATGGGTACAGTAGCTGCGTTTGATGGGTACAGTAGCTGCGTTTGGCACAGTAGCTGCGTTTGATGGGCACAGTGGCTGCAATTGATGTTTTTTTTTTCAGTCGGTTTGCGCCACCCCCAAAAATTTTGAGCACCAGCCGCCACTGCCGGTGAATTGGACTGCGCTTGCCTACTACTTGCCCTGACATTGGACTTGTAACAGACCGCTTGGCACCCCGCTTAGGTGCTTCCGCCAAACAGTGCCTCCTGCCCTGCAAACCCTTCCAGCAGACCGAGAGGCTACAGGCATCATCCCGTATCATTCTTTGCAGCCGGCGATTCTCTTTCATGCAGAAGTGATCCGAGTGGCTAATTAAAAATTCGATCACTTCTGCGGGTGGCGGAAAGGGGGTCCCACCCCCTCCTGCCGCCGCCTCATCCGGGCTCTCTGGTCCCATCGCGGTGCCCGGCGGCGATGGCTGCTCTTTAGCGAGAGAGAGGAACTGACGTCGTTGCCCTCTCTCTGTAATCCCGGAAACTGTGAGTGATGAGTAGTTTGTCTCTTCTGGTTCTGCCTCTTTGTATACCTGGCCACCACCAGTGTGAGATCGGCTGCATGGGGGGCTAGAGGAGAGATTTGGGGTCTAATAGACCCTAGATCTCTCCATAAAGAGGACCTGTCACTGCCCATGCTATCACAAGGGATGTTGTTCATCCCTTGTGATAGCAATAAAGTTAGTACAAAAAAAAAAGTGTAAAAAAATAAAAATTAAATTTGTATACAATAAATAATAAAAAAATTTTTTTTTAAAGTTTCCCTGTCCCACCGTGCTTGCGCACAAATGCGAACGCATACGTTACTCCCGCACACATATGTAAACAGCGATCGCACCACACATGTGAGCTATCGCAACGAACGTCAGAGTAAGAGCAATAATTCTAGCACCAGACCTCCCGTGTATCTCTAAACTGATAACCTGTGTAGGTTTTTAAGACATCGCTTATAGAGAATTTTAAGCACCGTAGCGTGCGGCCATTCCACGGGCGATGGCAATTTTAGGTATCTATTTACTCGGTGTAACATTATCTTTCCCATTATACAAAAACAATTGGGCTAACTTTAGTGTTTTTTGTTTTTTTAATTCACGAAAGTGTTTTTTTTTTCCCCAAAAAACTGCATTTGAAAAAGCGTTAAAAAATTGCAACACCCATCATTTTATTCTCTAGGGTCTCTGCTAAAACAAAAAATATATAATGTTTGGGGATTCTAAGTAATTTTCTCGAATTCTCTTTGGCATTATCTCGACTCGCCGTGTTTGGAGGAAGAAAAATGGTGACTATGACCCTAAGAACTCCATCCCTCCAGTCACACAGAGGGGGAAACATGAGGCTTTGGGGTGTTTCTCTGATAAAGGTCCAGGCCGACTTTGCCGCATTGAGGGGCCGATGGGCGGGGCCACGTATTGTAAGATCTTGGATGAGAACCTTCTTCCCTCAGACAGGACAATGAACATGGGTCATGGATGGGTCTTCCAGCATGACAATCACCCAAAACATACCGCCAAGGCAACAAAGGAGTGGCTCAAGAAGAAGCACATTAACCACTTAAACCCCAGATCATTTGGCTGCTTAATGACCAGGCCACTTTTTGCGATTCGGCACTGCGTCGCTTTAACTGACAATTGCGCGGTCGTGCGATGTGGCTCCCAAACAAAATTGATGTCCTTTTTTTCCCCACAAATAGAGCTTTCTTTTGGTGGTATTTGATCACCTCTGCGGTTTTTATTATTTGCGCTATAAACAAAAATAGAGCGACAATTTTGAAAAAAAATGCAATATTTTTTACTTTTTGCTATAATAAATATCTCCAAAAAATATAAAAAAAACTTTTTTTTCCCTCAGTTTAGTCCGATACGTATTCTTCTACATATTTTTGGTAAAAAAAAAATCGCAATAAGCGTTTATTGATTGGTTTGCGCAAAAGTTATAGCGTCTACAAAATAGAGGACTGTTTTATGCCATTTTTAATAATATTTTTTTTTACTAGTAATGGCGGCGATCATCGATTTTTATTGTGACTGCGACATTATGGCGGACACACTTTTGACATTATTTTGGGACCATTGTCATTTTTACAGCGATCAGTGCTATAAAAATGCACTGATTACTCTGAAAATGACACTGGCAGTGAAGGGGTTAACCACTAGGTGGCGCTGTAGGGGTTAAGTGTTCCCTGCATAGTGTTTCTAACTGAGTGGCTCAAGAAGAAGCACTTTAAGGCCATGGAGTGGCCTAACCAGTCTCCAGACCTTAATCCTATAGAAAATGTATGGAAGGAGCTGAAACTTCGAGTTGCCAAGAGACCTTCAGGATTTAGAGAAGATCTGTAAAGAAGAGAAAATCCCTCCTGAGATGTGTGGAAACCTGATCACCAACCCTAACCCCCACCCCCAGCCCACCCCCTATCCCCTGACCACACCCCCATCCCCGGACCACCCCCTATCCCCTGACCACACCCCCATCCCCGGACCACCCCCCTATCCCCTGACCACACCCCCATCCCCATACCAAAATCCCTCCTGAGATGTGTGGAAACCTGATCACCAACCCTAACCCCCACCCCCAGACCACCTCCCTATCCCCTGACCACACCCCCATCCCCGGACCACCCCCCTATCCCCTGACCACACCCCCATCCCCGGACCACCCCCCTATCCCCTGACCACACCCCCATCCCCTGACCACACCCCCATCCCCATACCAAAATCCCTCCTGAGATGTGTGGAAACCTGATCACCAACCCTAACCCCCACCCCCAGACTACCCCCCTATCCCCTGACCACACCCCCATCCCCGGACCACCCCCTATCCCCTGACCACACCCCCATCCCCGGACCACCCCCTATCCCCTGACCACACCCCCATCCCCGGACCACACCCCCACCCCCAGACCACCCCCCTATCCCCTGACCACACCCCCATCCCCATACCAAAATCCCTCCTGAGATGTGTGGAAACCTGATCACCAACCCTAATCCCCACCCCCAGACCACCCCCTATCCCCTGACCACACCCCCATCCCCGGACCACCCCCCTATCCCCTGACCACACCCCCATCCCTGGACCACCCCCCTATCCCCTGACCACACCCCCATCCCCTGACCACACCCCCATCCCCATACCAAAGTCCCTCCTGAGATGTGTGGAAACCTGATCACCAACCCTAACCCCCACCCCCAGACCACCCCCCTATCCCCTGACCACACCCCCATCCCTGGACCATCCCCTATCCCCTGACCACACCCCCATCCCCGGACCACCCCCCTATCCCCTGACCACACCCCCATCCCCGGACCACACCCCCACCCCCAGACCACCCCCCATCCCCTGACCACACCCCCATCCCCATACCAAAATCCCTCCTGAGATGTGGAAACCTGATCACCACCTCCAAGAAACGTCTGACCTCTGTGCTCCCCAACAAGGGTTTCCCCACCAACTACTAAGGGGATCAAATACTTATTTTCCTCCATTTATAACATTTGTATCATGTGATTTTTCTGGATTTTTGGTTCCATGCTTCCAGCATGACAATGACCCAAGGCAACAAAGGAGTGGCTCAAGAAGAAGCACATTAAGGTCATGGAGTGTCCTAGCCAGTTTCCAGACCTTAATCCTATAGAAAATGTATTGAGGGAACTGAAACTTCGATTTGCCATTTATAACATTTGTATCATGTGATGTTTCTGGATTTTGGTTGATATTCTGTCTCCATCATATAAAATACACCGATGATAAAAATTATAGATCCTTCATTTCTATGTAAGGGGAGAACTCGCACCATCTGCAGGGGAGACGATCGTTATCCCCCCCCCCCCCCCCCCCCGTAGATCATTACAAGATACGGTATACATAGAAGCAAGGTTTTTATACCGTAATTATCACCCATAAATTCCAATACAACATAGACTGGAGCATGTTCCAAAATCCACAGAACCATTTACAGCAGTCCTTCCACCAAAGGAAGATACAATCCAATGTTATCCCCTCCCCCCCCCCCCCCCATTGTAGGTGACACCAGAGCTTCACCCACACTATTTCTCCATCACGGATCGGCTTGTTTGAAGGAAAACACACCTCGCCGTATATCTGTCCGAACCAATTTTCACTTGGTGGTTCAGCGCTATCCTACACACATCAGGTTGTTACATCTGATCTCCGGGACAGGAAGTGAAGGGAAATCTCTCTAATTTGACAGAGAGAGCAAAAAAAATAAAAATAAACTTTGATTTGAACTCTTCCTATTGTCTCCAAAAACTAAAACAAACAACAGTTTGGGGCGATAGCTACACCGTCCGGCACAATAGAATACGACGTGCTCAGAAATAAGCCGGCGCCACACGAGCCACCAACGAGTCTGATTGGCCACCGGAACTTCAGCCTCCAATTGTGAAGGGGAATCAAAATACAGAAAAACGGCAGCAATTTCTTATAATTATTTATATATACTGTATAGACTTATATATACATATAATCTTTGTCATGCAAACAAACATGTAATACAGTGGAGCCTCGGATTACGAGTATAATCCGTTTCAGGAGAACGCTTGTAATCCAAAGCACTTGCATATCAAAGCGAGTTTCCCCTTAGAAGTCAATGGAAACGAAAATAATTGACTTTAATGGCATGCAATACCGCATGTGGCCAGAGGTGGGTGGGGGGCGCCGGAGAGCCTCGGAAACACACAGAAAGGCCCGAGGACAGCTCGGCTGACCTCGGAAAACCTCAGAAAAGTTCGGGAACGGAGTGTTTCCTAGTCTTTCCTAGTCATTCCGAGCATTTCCGAACGGCTCCGAACACTCGCAAACCGAGTCAGGATTATTAAAAATACAGCGCTCGTATTGCCAAACGCTCGTTAACCGCGTTACTCGCAATCCAGGGTTCCACTGCACTTCACAAAGAATTCCCAGAGCACTATATGTGCACTAAAAAGGCAGCTTGCTCTAAAGTGGATGTAAACCTCAGACATGAAATCTGAACAAAGCATCTCCCTCTATAGTGTGTGCTTGTCTCAATCCAGAGCACTAAGTGACATTTTTGTCTGCTGCCTCCTTCCTCTGCTATCACTTCTGACAAGTTTTCCTGACAGCAAGAGAATGGAGGAGCTCCAGCACACAGCCTGTGATTGACAGCCTCATTTCTGTTCCTGTGTGTTCTGTGTGAAGGGGAGGTGTGCCCCTTCCCTCCAATCAGCTCTCAGAGCTCTCTTTTATGAGTCCTGCAGAGTGTAACTTCAGCTCTCCGCCCCCTGCTTTCTGACATCTAAGACTTTGCACGGCTGTAGAGAAGAGAAGACAGATAAACAGGTACAACTTATGTTTGGTTAATCTCTGTGTATCACCTGAGGCCAGTCACTTGGGTATACTGGGTAATTGGAGAGCCCCCCCCCCCAGTCAGTCGGCTGGCCGACCCCGCACTTACCCCATCTAGGTCGAGGGCAGCTTTGGCTCCTTCCCACGTCTAGGGCTTCACGCCAGTTTCTTCCTCGGCAGCTCTTCCCTCCTCCATTCCTTGGCGGCCAATATGATCGCTTCTCCTCTCAGCCAAACGGGTCTCACCCGCTTCCTGATTGGACGAGAGGAGAATCAGGAAGACATTAGCGAATATTAATTTGCTATTGTCACACAACTGGGTGGGCTCTGGGGCGCAGTGCTGTGCACCCCAAGCCCACCCTTTTTTGGAGCCAATTAAAGCCTCAGGTTTTAATCATGTGCTTCTAGAAAAAAAAAAAAACCCATAGGAATCCATGCATCCGGTGCCCTGCATGTAGATTAGGGGCCGGCGCATGGATTAGGGGGGCGGCGCCCCTGTTTACAGCCCTTTTAGCACTACCTTTGTCTGATTGAAATGTCCTAACTGATCCCTCCTAGCACACAGTCTCTGCAATATTGCTCCCACATCTGTTTGCAAATTTTAACATGAGCTACTGAGCTCTGTAAACAACAGCTTTATACATCAAAGAAACAAACTGTGAAACCTGAAGGGGAGTCTAAAGCTCCATCAGCTGGATGAAAAAAAACCAAAAGAGAATACAAACAAAAAATAATAGTATAACGTATACAATTGTCATCTTAAGAATTAAATTTTATTAAAAATTCCCTTTCTGTTTCAATCTGCAGCTGCTGTAATTTTATGTAAAATACAATATGGCCACCTGGAGGCGCTGTGTACACAGATGGTATACAGAACCCCGCCCCCCCCCCCCCCCCCCCCCCCCCAGAAATATTGTTTCCTGCTTGTCTGATTGGCTGACTGATTTTCCCAGAAGTTCTGCACTAAGATACAAGTCAGATTATTGGGCATCCCCTGCAACACAAATGTCATTTTTGGTGAGATATTCCTAAAGGGAAATCCTGTCTAAAGGGATGCAGACCCCGCCTCTTCCCTCATTAGAACTCTGCAGATGGAGTAGCTGATTGATAATTATAAAGTCACTCCCATTCACAGTCACATAGCACATGGACACAGAGAAACACACAGATATTTCATCACAATAACAAAAGGTAGGAATCTGCAACAAAGTTTATTAAAATCGCTGCAATGTACAGAGATCACCCAGAGGGGGAGGGGTTTATTCCCTGCAATGTACTGAGATCACCCAGAGGGGGAGGGGCTTATTCCCCGCAATGTACAGAGATCACCCAGAGGGGGAGGGGTTTATTCCCTGCAATGTACAGAGATCACCCACAGGGGGAGGGGTTTATTCCCTGCAATGTACAGAGATCACCCAGAGGGGGAGGGGTTTATTCCCCGCAATGTACAGAGATCACCCAGAGGGGGAGGGGTTTATTCCCCGCAATGTACAGAGATCACCCAGAGGGGGGAGGGGTTTATTCCCCGCAATGTACAGAGATCACCCAGAGGGGGAGGGGTTTATTCCCCGCAATGTACAGAGATCACCCAGAGGGGGAGGGGTTTATTCCCCGCAATGTACAGAGATCACCCAGAGGGGGAGGGGTTTATTCCCTGCAATGTACAGAGATCACCCAGAGGGGGAGGGGTTTATTCCCCGCAATGTACAGAGATCACCCAGAGGGGGGAGGGGTTTATTCCCCGCAATGTACAGAGATCACCCAGAGGGGGAGGGGTTTATTCCCTGCAATGTACAGAGATCACCCAGAGGGGGAGGGGCTTATTCCCCGCAATGTACAGAGATCACCCAGAGGGGGAGGGGCTTATTTCCCGCAATGTACAGAGATCACCCAGAGGGGGAGGGGTTTATTCCCTGCAATGTACAGAGATCACCCAGAGGGGGGAGGGGTTTATTCCCTGCAATGTACAGAGATCACCCAGAGGGGGAGGGGTTTATTCCCTGCAATGTACAGAGATCACCCAGAGGGGGGAGGGGTTTATTCCCTGCAATGTACAGAGATCACCCAGAGGGGGGAGGGGTTTATTCCCTGCAATGTACAGAGATCACCCAGAGGGGGGAGGGGTTTATTCCCCGCAATGTACAGAGATCACCCAGAGGGGGGAGGGGTTTATTCCCCGCAATTTACAGAGATCCTTCCGAGGGGGGAGGGGTTTATTCCCTGCAATGTACAGAGATCACCCAGAGGGGGAGGGGTTTATTCCCTGCAATGTACAGAGATCACCCAGAGGGGGAGGGGTTTATTCCCCGCAATGTACAGAGATCACCCAGAGGGGGAGGGGCTTATTTCCCACAATGTACAGAGATCACCCAGAGGGGGAGGGGCTTATTCCCCGCAATGTACAGAGATCACCCAGAGGGGGAGGGGTTTATTCCCTGCAATGTACAGAGATCACCCAGAGGGGGAGGGGCTTATTCCTCGCAATGTACAGAGATCACCCAGAGGGGGAGGGGCTTATTCCCTGCAATGTACAGAGATCACCCAGAGGGGGAGGGGTTTATTCCCCGCAATGTACAGAGATCACCCAGAGGGGGAGGGGCTTATTTCCCGCAATGTACAGAGATCACCCAGAGGGGGGGAGGGGTTTATTCCCCGCAATGTACAGAGATCACCCAGAGGGGGAGGGGTTTATTCCCCGCAATGTACAGAGATCACCCAGAGGGGGGAGGGGTTTATTCCCCGCAATGTACAGAGATCACCCAGAGGGGGGAGGGGTTTATTCCCTGCAATGTACAGAGATCACCCAGAGGGGGGAGGGGTTTATTCCCTGCAATGTACAGAGATCACCCAGAGGGGGGAGGGGTTTATTCCCCGCAATGTACAGAGATAACCCAGAGGGGGAGGGGTTTATTCCCTGCAATGTACAGAGATCACCCAGAGGGGGGAGGGGTTTATTCCCTGCAATGTACAGAGATCACCCAGAGGGGGAGGGGCTTATTTCCCGCAATGTACAGAGATCACCCAGAGGGGGAGGGGTTTATTCCCTGCAATGTACAGAGATCACCCAGAGGGGGAGGGGTTTATTCCCCGCAATGTACAGAGATCACCCAGAGGGGGGAGGGGTTTATTCCCTGCAATGTACAGAGATCCTTCCGAGGGGGGAGGGGTTTATTCCCCGCAATGTACAGAGATCACCCAGAGGGGGAGGGGTTTATTCCCTGCAATGTACAGAGATCACCCAGAGGGGGAGGGGTTTATTCCCTGCAATGTACAGAGATCACCCAGAGGGGGAGGGGCTTATTCCTCGCAATGTACAGAGATCACCCAGAGGGGGAGGGGTTTATTCCCTGCAATGTACAGAGATCACCCAGAGGGGGAGGGGTTTATTCCCCGCAATGTACAGAGATCACCCAGAGGGGGAGGGGTTTATTCCCTGCAATGTACAGAGATCACCCAGAGGGGGAGGGGTTTATTCCCTGCAATGTACAGAGATCACCCAGAGGGGGAGGGGTTTATTCCCCGCAATGTACAGAGATCACCCAGAGGGGGGAGGGGTTTATTCCCCGCAATGTACAGAGATCATCCAGAGGGGGGAGGGGTTTATTCCCCGCAATGTACAGAGATCACCCAGAGGGGGAGGAGTTTATTCCCCGCAATGTACAGAGATCACCCAGAGGGGGAGGGGTTTATTCCCCGCAATGTACAGAGATCACCCAGAGGGGGAGGGGTTTATTCCCTGCAATGTACAGAGATCACCCAGAGGGGGAGGGGTTTATTCCCTGCAATGTACAGAGATCACCCAGAGGGGGGAGGGGTTTATTCCCTGCAATGTACAGAGATCACCCAGAGGGGGAGGGGTTTATTCCCTGAAATGTACAGAGATCACCCAGAGGGGGGAGGGGTTTATTCCCTGCAATGTACAGAGATCACCCAGAGGGGGAGGGGTTTATTCCCTGCAATGTACAGAGATCACCCAGAGGGGGAGGGGTTTATTCCCCGCAATGTACAGAGATCACCCAGAGGGGGAGGGGTTTATTCCCCGCAATGTACAGAGATCACCCAGAGGGGGAGGGGCTTATTTCCCGCAATGTACAGAGATCACCCAGAGGGGGAGGGGTTTATTCCCTGCAATGTACAGAGATCACCCAGAGGGGGAGGGATTTATTCCCTGCAATGTACAGAGATCATCCAGAGGGGGAGGGGCTTATTTCCTGCAATGTACAGAGATCACCCAGAGGGGGGAGGGGTTTATTCCCTGCAATGTACTGAGATCACCCAGAGGGGGAGGGGCTTATTCCCCGCAATGTACAGAGATCACCCAGAGGGGGGAGGGGTTTATTCCCTGCAATGTACAGAGATCACCCAGAGGGGGAGGGGTTTATTCCTCGCAATGTACAGAGATCACCCAGAGGGGGAGGGGCTTATTCCCCGCAATGTGCAGAGATCACCCAGAGGGGGAGGGGTTTATTCCCCGCAATGTACAGAGATCACCCAGAGGGGGGAGGGGTTTATTCCCTGCAATGTACAGAGATCACCCAGAGGGGGGAGGGGTTTATTCCCTGCAATGTACAGAGATCACCCAGAGGGGGAGGGGCTTATTCCCCGCAATGTGCAGAGATCACCCAGAGGGGGGAGGGGTTTATTCCCTGCAATGTACAGAGATCACCCAGAGGGGGGAGGGGTTTATTCCCCGCAATGTACAGAGATAACCCAGAGGGGGGAGGGGTTTATTCCCTGCAATGTACAGAGATCACCCAGAGGGGGAGGGGCTTATTCCCTGCAATGTACAGAGATCACCCAGAGGGGGGAGGGGTTTATTCCCCGCAATGTACAGAGATCACCCAGAGGGGGGAGGGGTTTATTCCCCGCAATGTACAGAGATCACCCAGAGGGGGAGGGGTTTATTCCCTGCAATGTACAGAGATCACCCAGAGGGGGGAGGGGTTTATTCCCTGAAATGTACAGAGATCACCCAGAGGGGGAGGGGTTTATTCCCCGCAATGTACAGAGATCACCCAGAGGGGGGAGGGGTTTATTCCCCGCAATGTACAGAGATCACCCAGAGGGGGGAGGGGTTTATTCCCTGCAATGTACAGAGATCACCCAGAGGGGGGAGGGGTTTATTCCCCGCAATGTACAGAGATCACCCAGAGGGGGAGGGGTTTATTCCCCGCAATGTACAGAGATCACCCAGAGGGGGGAGGGGTTTATTCCCCGCAATGTACAGAGATCACCCAGAGGGGGAGGGGTTTATTCCCTGCAATGTACAGAGATCACCCAGAGGGGGGAGGGGTTTATTCCCTGAAATGTACAGAGATCACCCAGAGGGGGAGGGGTTTATTCCCTGCAATGTACAGAGATCACCCAGAGGGGGGAGGGGTTTATTCCCTGAAATGTACAGAGATCACCCAGAGGGGGAGGGGTTTATTCCCTGCAATGTACAGAGATCACCCAGAGGGGGAGGGGTTTATTCCCTGCAATGTACAGAGATCACCCCGAGGGGGGAGGGGTTTATTCCCTGCAATGTACAGAGATCACCCAGAGGGGGGAGGGGTTTATTCCCCGCAATGTACAGAGATCGCCCAGAGGGGGAGGGGTTTATTCCCTGCAATGTACAGAGATCACCCAGAGGGGGAGGGGTTTATTCCCTGCAATGTACAGAGGGGGAGGGGTTTATTCCCTGCAATGTACAGAGATCACCCAGAGGGGGGAGGGGTTTATTCCCTGCAATGTACAGAGGGGGAGGGGCTTATTCCCCGCAATGTGCAGAGATCACCCAGAGGGGGAGGGGTTTTTCCCCGCAATGTACAGAGATCACCCAGAGGGGGGAGGGGTTTATTCCCTGCAATGTACAGAGATCACCCAGAGGGGGAGGGGTTTATTCCCCGCAATGTACAGAGATCACCCAGAGGGGGAGGGGCTTATTCCCCGCAATGTGCAGAGATCACCCAGAGGGGGGAGGGGTTTATTCCCTGCAATGTACAGAGATCACCCAGAGGGGGAGGGGTTTATTCCCTGCAATGTACAGAGATCACCCAGAGGGGGAGGGGTTTATTCCCTGAAATGTACAGAGATCACCCAGAGGGGGGAGGGGTTTATTCCCCGCAATGTACAGAGATCACCCAGAGGGGGAGGGGTTTATTCCCCGCAATGTACAGAGATCACCCAGAGGGGGAGGGGCTTATTCCCCGCAATGTGCAGAGATCACCCAGAGGGGGGAGGGGTTTATTCCCTGCAATGTACAGAGATCACCCAGAGGGGGGAGGGGTTTATTCCCTGCAATGTACAGAGATCACCCAGAGGGGGAGGGGTTTATTCCCTGAAATGTACAGAGATCACCCAGAGGGGGAGGGGTTTATTCCCCGCAATGTACAGAGATCACCCAGAGGGGGAGGGGTTTATTCCCCGCAATGTACAGAGATCACCCAGAGGGGGGAGGGGTTTATTCCCTGCAATGTACAGAGATTACCCAGAGGGGGAGGGGTTTATTCCCTGCAATGTACAGAGATCACCCAGAGGGGGAGGGGTTTATTCCCTGCAATGTACAGAGATCACCCAGAGGGGGAGGGGTTTATTCCCTGCAATGTACAGAGATCACCCAGAGGGGGAGGGGTTTATTCCCCGCAATGTACAGAGATCACCCAGGGCCAGAGGGGGAGGGGTTTATTCCCTGCAATGTACAGAGGGGGAGGGGTTTATTCCCTGCAATGTACAGAGATCACCCAGAGGGGGAGGGGTTTATTCCCCGCAATGTACAGAGATCACCCAGAGGGGGAGGGGTTTATTCCCCGCAATGTACAGAGATCACCCAGAGGGGGAGGGGCTTATTCCCCGCAATGTGCAGAGATCACCCAGAGGGGGAGGGGTTTATTCCCCGCAATGTACAGAGATCACCCAGAGGGGGAGGGGTTTATTCCCCGCAATGTACAGAGATCACCCAGAGGGGGAGGGGTTTATTCCCTGCAATGTACAGAGATCACCCAGAGGGGGAGGGGTTTATTCCCTGCAATGTACAGAGATCACCCAGAGGGGGAGGGGTTTTTTATTTGAACAAATGTGGAGTTACTCTTTATTGTTGGGGGGATTGCATTACAACCTGATTGCACGTTCTCTGCACAATCTCCCCTAAAGTCACTCTATACGCAGGGATATGCAATTAGCGGACCTCCAGCTGTTGCCAAACTACAAGTCCCATGAGGCATAGCGAGACTCTGACAGCAGCAAGCATGACACCCAGAGGCAGAGGCATGATGGGACTTGTAGTTTGGCAACAGCTGGAGGTCCGCTAATTGCATATCCCTGCTCTATAGGGTGTTTATAAAATATTTGCATAGCAATCCACCCAGCAGAACTGTATGTACAGCACGCTCTGTGAGAATGTGGCAGGAAAACAAATGTTATTGGGCTCTTTCCTGTTCTGGACGAATGATTTTCATTAACCACTTCCCTACTGCGCCATAGCCAAAAGACAGCTACAGTGCGGCTCTGTTGGGGGCGCACATCTGGCGCGCTCTGTGGTCGCTGTGTCCTTTGGACACAACCGATCACAGATTACGGTAAAGGGCCAATCACAGCAGCCCTTTACCTACCACATGATCAGTTGTATCCAATCACAGCTGATCGCAGTGTGAACAAACTTGCTGTTTATCGGCATTCCTTTCCTCACACGCTGTCAAAGCATGAAGAGAAGAGAGTAACCAGCAATCCTGACGGGGACATCAATGTTGCTCATCAGTGATTCCCATCAGTGCTGCCCATCAGTTATTCCCATCAGTGCTGCCCATCAGTGATTCCCATCAGTGCTGCCCATCAGTGATTCCCATCAGTGCTGCCCATCAGTGATTCCCATCAGTGTTGCCCATTAGTGCTGCTCATCAGTGATTCCCATCAGTGCTGCCCATCAGTGATTCCCATCAGTGCTGCCCATCAGTTATTCCCATCAGTGCTGCCCATCAGTTATTCCCATCAGTGCTGCCCATCAGTGATTCTTATCAGTGCTGCCCATCAGTAATTCCCATCAGTGTTGCCCATCAGTGCTGCTCATCAGTGATTCCCATCAGTGCTGCCCATCAGTGATTCCCATCAGTGTTGCCCATCAGTGATTCTCATCAGTGCTGCCCATCAGTGATTCCCATCAGTGTTGCCCATCAGTGCTGCCCATCAGTGATTCTCATCAGTGCTGCCCATCAGTGATTCCCATCAGTGCTGCCCATCAGTGATTCCCATCAGTGCTGCCCATCAGTGCTACCCATCAGTGATTTCCATCAATGATTCCCATCAGTGCTGCCCATCAGTGATTCCCATCAGTGATTCCCATCAGTGCTGCACATCAGTGATTCCGAACAGTGATTCCCATCAGTGCTGCCCATTAATGATTCCGAACAGTGATTCCGAACAGTGCTGTCCATCAGTGATTCCGAACAGTGATTCCGAACAGTGCTGCCCATCAGTGATTCCTATCAGTGCTGCCCATCAGTAATTCCCATCAGTGCTGCCCATCAGTGCTGCCCATCAGTGATTCCCATCAGTGCTGCCTATCAGTGCTGCCCATCAGTGATTCCGAACAGTGCTGCCCAACAGTGATTCCTATCAGTGCTGCCCATCAGTGATTTTGAACAGTGATTCCCATCAGTGATTCCGAACAGTGATTCCCATCAGTGCTGCCCATCAGTGCTGCCCATCAGTGGTTCCCATCAGCGCTGCCCATCAGTAATTCCTATCAGTGCTGCCCATCAGTGATTCCTAACAGTGATTCCCATCAGTGCTGCCCATCAGTGATTCCCATCAGTGCTGCCCATCAGTGATTCCCATCAGTGATTCCCATCAGTGACTCCTCATCAGTGCTGCCCATCAGTGCTGCCCATCAGTAATTCCCATCAGTGCTGCCCATCAGTGATTCCCATCAGTGCTGCCCATCAGTGCTGCCCATCAGTGATTCCCATCAGTGCTGCCCATCAGTGATTCCCATCAGTAATTCCAATCAGTGATGCCCATCAGTAATTCCCATCAGTGCTGCCCATCAGTGATTCCCATCAGTGATTCCCATCAGTGATGCCCATCAGTGCTGCCCATCAGTGATTCCCATCAGTAATGCCCATCAGTGCTGCCCATCAGTGATTCCCATCAGTGCTGCCCATCAGTGATTACGAACAGTGCTGCCTAACAGTGATTCCTATCAGTGCTTCCCATCAGTGATTTTGAACAGTGATTCCCATCAGTGATTCCGAACAGTGATTCCCATCAGTGATTCCGAACAGTGATTCCCATCAGTGATTGCCATCAGTGCTGCCCATCAGTGCTGCCCATCAGTGATTTTGAACAGTGATTCCCATCAGTGATTCCGAACAGTGATTCCCATCAGTGATTGCCATCAGTGCTGCCCATCAGTGTATCCTAACAGTGATTCCCATCAGTGCTGCCCATCAGTGCTGCCCATCAGTGATTCCCATCAGTGCTGCCCATCAGTGATTCCTAACAGTGATTCCCATCAGTGCTGCCCATCAGTGCTTCCCATCAGTGCTGCCCATCAGTGCTGCCCATCAGTGATTCCCATCAGTGATTCCCATCAGTGCCGTCTCATCAGCGCACATCAGCGAACTAGAAACATTTGTTATTTGCAAAAAAAAATTTGTTTAGTAAAAAATAAAACCCCCCAGAGGGGATTAAATATCACCAAAAGAAAGTTCTATTTGTGGGGAAAAAATGATAAAAATGTGTACAATGTTACATGACCGAGTAAAAAGCTGGTAGGCAAGTGGTTAGTTTAAAAAGTAAAATACCAGATTTGGCCAGTAGATGGCACTAAGTATCATTTCCAGAGAGCCCCGGACCGCAGTTATTGGCTGTAATACTGACAGCAGGAGCTGATCAGGGAAAACAATACAACTTGTGAACCTGGAAAGTGACGTCACTTCCTGGTTCAGAGCTGTCACTCCCTGGTTACTGTTACTAGGGAAGCAGCTAATCAAGCATGGTCTGTGCTTGATTGTATGCAGGGAAGGGCATGCACATGTACGTAAACATAAATTGCACCACACATGTGAGGTATCCTAGTGAACACCGGAGTGAGATGGATAATTCTATCGCCATAATTCATGCTAAACTCTTAACTGATAACTTGCAAAGGCTTTTAAAGTGTCACCTATGGAGAGTTTTTGGTACCGTAGTTTTTGTGACTTCAGAGGTGCATTTAATTTTAGGAGTTGGCATGTTTGGTATCTATTTACCATATATACTCGAGTATAAGCCGACCCGAGTATAAGCCGAGGTACCTAATGTTACCACAAAAAACTGGGAAAACTTACTGACTCGAGTATAAGCCGAGGGTCAACAATGCCCATTTGCACGCCTCACTGTGCCCATTGCGACTTCACTAAGCCAATTGTCACTGCCCATTGCCTCCTCACTACTGTGCCCATCCTCACTACTGTTCCCATCCTCACTACTGTTCCCATCCTCACTACTGTTCCCATCCTCACTGTTCCCATCCTCACTACTGTTCCCATCCTCACTGTTCCCATCCTCACTGTTCCCATCCTCACTACTGTTCCCATCCTCACTGTTCCCATCCTCACTGTTCCCATCCTCACTGTTCCCATCCTCACTGTTCCCATCCTCACTACTGTTCCCATCCTCACTGTTCCCATCCTCACTGTTCCCATCCTCACTGTTCCCATCCTCACTGTTCCCATCCTCACTGTTCCCATCCTCACTACTGTTCCCATCCTAACTGTTCCCATCCTCACTGTTCCCATCCTCACTACTGTTCCTATCCTAACTGTTCCCATCCTCACTACTGTTCCCATCCTCACTGTGCCCATCCTCACTACTGTTCCCATCCTCACTACTGTTCCCATCCTCACTACTGTGCCCATCCTCACTACTGTTCCCATCCTCACTACTGTTCCCATCCTCACTACTGTTCCCATCCTCACTACTGTTCCCATCCTCACTGTTCCCATCCTCACTGTTCCCATTCGCACTGTTCCCATTCTCACTGTTCCCATCCTCACTACTGTTCCCATCCTCACTGTTCCCATCCTCACTACTGTTCCCATCCTCACTGTTCCCATCCTCACTGTTCCCATCCTCACTGTTCCCATCCTCACTACTGTTCCCATCCTCACTGTTCCCATCCTCACTGTTCCCATCCTCACTGTTCCCATCCTCACTGTTCCCATCCTCACTGTTCCCATCCTCACTACTGTTCCCATCCTAACTGTTCCCATCCTCACTGTTCCCATCCTCACTACTGTTCCTATCCTAACTGTTCCCATCCTAACTGTTCCCATCCTCACTACTGTTCCCATCCTCACTGTGCCCATCCTCACTACTGTTCCCATCCTCACTACTGTTCCCATCCTCACTACTGTGCCCATCCTCACTACTGTTCCCATCCTCACTACTGTTCCCATCCTCACTACTGTTCCCATCCTCACTACTGTTCCCATCCTCACTGTTCCCATCCTCACTGTTCCCATTCGCACTGTTCCCATTCTCACTGTTCCCATCCTCACTACTGTTCCCATCCTCACTGTTCCCATCCTCACTACTGTTCCCATCCTCACTGTTCCCATCCTCACTGTTCCCATCCTCACTACTGTTCCCATCCTCACTACTGTTCCCATCCTCACTACTGTTCCCATCCTCACTGTTCCCATCCTCACTACTGTTCCCATCCTCACTACTGTTCCCATCCTCACTGTTCCCATCCTCACTACTGTTCCCATTCTCACTGTTCCCATTCTCACTGTTCCTATCCTCACTGTTCCCATCCTCACTGTTCCCATCCTCACTACTGTTCCCATCCTCACTACTGTTCCCATCCTCACTACTGTTCCCATCCTCACTGTTCCCATCCTCACTACTGTTCCCATCCTCACTACTGTTCCCATCCTCACTGTTCCCATCCTCACTGTTCCCATCCTCACTACTGTTCCCATCCTCACTGTTCCCATCCTCACTGTTCCCATCCTCACTACTGTTCCCATCCTCACTACTGTTCCCATCCTCACTACTGTTCCCATCCTCACTGTTCCCATCCTCACTACTGTTCCCATCCTCACTACTGTTCCCATCCTCACTGTTCCCATCCTCACTGTCCCCATCCTCACTACTGTTCCCATTCTCACTGTTCCCATTCTCACTGTTCCTATCCTTACTGTTCCCATCCTCACTGTTCCCATCCTCACTGTTCCCATCCTCACTACTGTTCCCATCCTCACTACTGTTCCCATCCTCACTGTTCCCATCCTCACTGTTCCCATCCTCACTACTGTTCCCATCCTCACTGTTCCCATCCTCACTACTGTTCCCATCCTCACTGTTCCCATCCTCACTACTGTTCACATCCTCACTGTTCCCATCCTCACTACTGTTCCCATCCTCACTGTTCCCATCCTCACTACTGTTCCCATCCTCACTACTGTTCCCATCCTCACTGTTCCCATCCTCACTACTGTTCCCATCCTCACTACTGTTCCCATCCTCACTGTTCCCATCCTCACTACTGTTCCCATCCTCACTACTGTTCCCATCCTCACTACTGTTCCCATCCTCACTGTCCCCATCCTCACTACTGTTCCCATCCTCACTACTGTTCCCATCCTCACTGTTCCCATCCTCACTGTTCCCATCCTCACTACTGTTCCCATCCTCACTGTTCCCATCCTCACTACTGTTCCCATCCTCACTGTTCCCATCCTCACTACTGTTCACATCCTCACTGTTCCCATCCTCACTACTGTTCCCATCCTCACTGTTCCCATCCTCACTACTGTTCCCATCCTCACTACTGTTCCCATCCTCACTGTTCCCATCCTCACTACTGTTCCCATCCTCACTACTGTTCCCATCCTCACTGTTCCCATCCTCACTACTGTTCCCATCCTCACTACTGTTCCCATCCTCACTACTGTTCCCATCCTCACTGTTCCCATCCTCACTGTTCCTATCCTCACTGTTCCCATCCTCACTGTTCCCATCCTCACTGTTCCCATCCTCACTAATGTTCCCATCCTCACTACTGTTCCCATCCTCACTGTTCCCATCCTCACTGTTCCCATCCTCACTACTGTTCCCATCCTCACTGTTCCCATCCTCACTGTTCCCAAGCTCACTGTTCCTATCCTCACTGTTCCCATCCTCACTACTGTTCCCATCCTCACTACTGTTCCCATCCTCACTGTTCCCATCCTCACTACTGTTCCCATCCTCACTACTAATCCCATCCTCACTGTTCCCATCCTAACTACTGTTCCCATCCTCACTGTTCCCATCCTCACTGTTCCCATCCTCACTACTGTTCCCATCCTCACTACTGTTCCCATCCTCACTACTGTTCCCATCCTCACTGTTCCCATCCTCACTACTGTTCCCATCCTCACTACTGTTCCCATCCTCACTGTTCCCATCCTCACTACTGTTCCCATCCTCACTGTTCCCATCCTCACTACTGTTCCTATCCTCACTACTGTTCCCATCCTCACTGTTCCCATCCTCACTACTGTTCCCATCCTCACTGTTCCCATCCTCACTACTGTTCCCATCCTCACTGTTCCCATCCTCACTGTGCCCATCCTCACTACTGTTCCCATCCTCACTACTGTTCCCATCCTCACTGTTCCCATCCTCACTGTTCCCATCCTCACTGTTCCCATCCTCACTACTGTTCCCATCCTCACTGTTCCCATCCTCACTGTTCCCATCCTCACTGTTCCCATCCTCACTACTGTTCCCATCCTCACTGTTCCCATCCTCACTACTGTTCCCATCCTCACTACTGTTCCCATCCTCACTGTTCCCATCCTCACTACTGTTCCCATCCTCACTACTGTTCACATCCTCACTGTTCCCATCCTCACTACTGTTCCCATCCTCACTGTTCCCATCCTCACTACTGTTCCCATCCTCACTACTGTTCCCATCCTCACTACTGTTCCCATCCTCACTGTTCCCATCCTCACTACTGTTCCCATCCTCACTGTTCCCATCCTCACTGTTCCCATCCTCACTGTTCCCAAGCTCACTGTTCCCATCCTCACTGTTCCCATCCTCACTATTGTTCCCATCCTCACTACTGTTCCCATCCTCACTGTTCCCATCCTCACTACTGTTCCCATCCTCACTGTTCCCATCCTCACTACTGTTCCCATCCTCACTGTTCCCATCCTAACTACTGTTCCCATCCTCACTGTTCCCATCCTCACTGTTCCCATCCTCACTACTGTTCCCATCCTCACTACTGTTCCCATCCTCACTACTGTTCCCATCCTCACTGTTCCCATCCTCACTGTTCCCAAGCTCACTGTTCCCATCCTCACTGTTCCCATCCTCACTACTGTTCCCATCCTCACTGTTCCCATCCTCACTGTTCCCATCCTCACTGTTCCCATCCTCACTACTGTTCCCATCCTCACTACTGTTCCCATCCTCACTGTTCCCATTCTCACTGTTCCTATCCTCACTGTTCCCATCCTCACTGTTCCCATCCTCACTGTTCCCATCCTCACTACTGTTCCCATCCTCACTACTGTTCCCATCCTCACTGTTCCCATCCTCACTGTTCCCATCCTCACTACTGTTCCCATCCTCACTGTTCCCATCCTCACTACTGTTCCCATCCTCACTGTTCCCATCCTCACTACTGTTCCCATCCTCACTGTTCCATCCTCACTACTGTTCCCATCCTCACTGTTCCCATCCTCACTACTGTTCCCATCCTCACTGTTCCCATCCTCACTACTGTTCCCATCCTCACTGTTCCCATCCTCACTACTGTTCCCATCCTCACTGTTCCCATCCTCACTACTGTTCCCATCCTCACTACTGTTCCCATCCTCACTACTGTTCCCATCCTCACTACTGTTCCCATCCTCACTGTTCCCATCCTCACTGTTCCCATCCTCACTACTGTTCCCATCCTCACTACTGTTCCCATCCTCACTGTTCCCATCCTCACTACTGTTCCCATCCTCACTGTTCCCATCCTCACTACTGTTCCCATCCTCACTGTTCCCATCCTCACTGTTCCCAAGCTCACTGTTCCCATCCTCACTGTTCCCAAGCTCACTGTTCCCATCCTCACTGTTCCCATCCTCACTACTGTTCCCATCCTCACTACTGTTCCCATCCTCACTGTTCCCATCCTCACTACTGTTCCCATCCTCACTGTTCCCATCCTAACTACTGTTCCCATCCTCACTGTTCCCATCCTCACTGTTCCCATCCTCACTACTGTTCCCATCCTCACTACTGTTCCCATCCTCACTACTGTTCCCATCCTCACTGTTCCCATCCTCACTGTTCCCAAGCTCACTGTTCCCAAGCTCACTGTTCCCATCCTCACTGTTCCCATCCTCACTACTGTTCCCAAGCTCACTGTTCCCATCCTCACTGTTCCCATCCTCACTACTGTTCCCATCCTCACTACTGTTCTCATCCTCACTACTGTTCCCATCCTCACTGTTCCCATCCTCACTACTGTTCCCATCCTCACTGTTCCCATCCTCACTACTGTTCCCATCCTCACTGTTCCCATCCTCACTACTGTTCCCATCCTCACTACTGTTCCCATCCTCACTACTGTTCCCATCCTCACTACTGTTCCCATCCTCACTGTTCCCATCCTCACTACTGTTCCTATCCTCACTACTGTTCCCATCCTCACTGTTCCCATCCTCACTACTGTTCCCATCCTCACTGTTCTCATCCTCACTGTTCCCCTAAAATTTAAATTGAACATTGTAAATTGTACCTGAAAAAAAGTTGAGAGGCTGCGGCGTCCATCGTTTAAATCTCGCGGTCTCTTCCTGTTCCTTCCTTGATAGGCGTTTTCTAAGCAGACACTCTCCGCCTATCACGAACGTTCTCTCATCCTCAGTTTCCCAGCAGACGTCTGTGATTGGCGGAACACTGAACACAGTGTCTGCTGGGATGGGTGAGGATGAGAGAACGTTGGTGATAGGTGATTCTCAGCAGACACTCTCCGCCTATCACGGAAGAGACCAGCAAGAGACCGCGAGATTTAAACGATGGACGCTGCAGCCGCTCAATTTTTTTTCAGGTACAATTTACAATGTTCAATTTCGCTGACTCGAGTATAAGCCGAGGGGGGGGGGGGGGGGGGATTTTTCAGCCCAAAAAAAGGGCTGAAAATCTCGGCTTATACTCGAGTATATACGGTACTCAACAAAACCCAAATCTTTTATAATTTATCAAAAACATTAGGTATGTTATTTTGTTTGTTTGCACTAAAAATCATTTTAGTGTTTTTTTTTTTAAATGCGCATTTGATAAATAGCTGTGCCAATATGATGTGACATAAAAAATAGCAACTGCCATCATTTTATTCTCCAGGGTCTCCCCTTTTCAGAAAATTCTATAATTGTTTGGAGGTTTTTAGGTAATTTCTAGGAAAAAGATGGAGATTTTTAGCAGTAGACGGCGTGGTGGAGGTGACTACGTACGCCTTGATTGGCCATCAATTTACAAACAAGCAATTCATCATCTAATAAAATATTGAACAGAGTAACGCACAAAGTATCGTTCTGTATTATGTAATCCGCTGGAAATATTGATCCAAAACGCGGCTGATCGTTCGGAGATGTTTACAATTCATTAAGATGGATTGTTTAGTCTTGTAGAGATACCAGATATAGGGAACCTTACGTGTGGCCCCTGACATCACCCAGGGGCCCACACATAATATTCAGGATAGGAAATGCTGCAGAAGACTCTCAGAGACCGCAAACATTCTAGGGAGAGGTGGAAAACATGGACCTGCTAGAAAAGACAGAGACTGGGGGATTGTTACATGAGACTGGAAGGCTGCAGGTCACCATCCAAATTAGCTTCTGCCATGGAATTCCCCTCCCCCGCAGCCACCCATAATAAAGGGGTGGGGATGAGTGGTGGTGCGTCCAGAAAGGGCGCACGGGCGCTGCCCCCTCTTTCCTGCCACCTCTCTATCACCAAAAGATAGATTCATGCATTGCATAAATCCATCTATGGCCGCCGCTAAAACCCCCTTTTCGGGCGCCGGGCACCTGAATTACAACAGCGGGGTATTTTTTTGAATCACCTGATTGGAGCCGTAGGTTCTAATAGGTGTCAAAAAAGGTGAACAGCGAGCGCCGTGCTGGGCGCTCGCAGTTCATTCAGCTGTGTGTTAGGAAAGCAAATATTCATTCGCTTTCCTAACACTGAACTGCCTCTCTGCCAATCAGGTGCTTGGGTCTGGTACCTGTCACCTCATTGGCTGAAACGACAGGCACTGTGATTGGACACCTATCATGCGTCCAATCATAGAAGAGGACGGGAGGAGCGGGCAGGAGAAGACATGGAGGACACCACTCGCCGCCTGCCGCCGTCGGCGGGAGCACAGTGGCTGCATTTGGGGCACAGTGGCTGCATTTGGGGCACAGTGGCAGTGTTTAATGGGCACAGTCCCAGCATTTGGGGCACAGTGGCTGCGTTTGATGGGCACAGTGGCTGCGTTTGATGGGCACAGTGGTAGCGTTTGATGGGCACAGTGGGAGCGTTTGATGGCACAGTGGCTGTATTTGATGGGCACAGTGGCGGCAATTGATGGCACAGTGGCTGTGTTTGATGGGCACAGTGGCAGCAATTGATGGCACAGTGGTGGCAATTGATGGCACAGTGGTGCCAATTGATGGCACAGTGGCTGCGTTTGATGGCACAGTGGCAGCGTTTGATGGCACAGTGTCTGCATTTGAAGGGCACAGTGGCTGCGTTTGGTACAGTGGCAGAATTTGATGGGCACAGTGTCTGCGTTTGATGGCACAGTGTCTGCATTTGGAGGGCACAGTGGCTGCGTTTGGTACAGTGGCAGCAATTGATGGGCACAGTGGCTGCGTTTGATGGCACAGTGTCTGCATTTGGAGGGCACAGTGGCTGCGTTTGGTACAGTGGCTGCATTTGATGGGCACAGTGAGGCTGCAATTGATGGGGTTTTCTTTCAGAATTTTTCAGTTTGTTTGCGCCCCCCCAAAAAGTTTTGAGTACCGGCCGCCACTGGTGGGGATGCTGGTGACATCATTGACCTAACACGGTCATATGTGGCCAATGAGATTGCTGAGGAATTCACCGCCTCCGCAGCCATACGTAACAAAGGGGCAGAGATGCTGGTGACATCATTGGTAATGGTATTGTCCAAATAAGACCATATTAGGTCAAGAATGTCACAAGCATCCCCGCCCCTCAGTTGCATGTGACGTAACAAAGTATGCTGGTGACACGATTGACTCAATATGGCCATATTTGGACGATGCCAGTGTAACTGAAAGTGCCACAGTTCGCGTGCGTGCTTCCGTCAGTATATCGCTTCCTAAGCTGGGTTCCACAAGCCCTCCGCCCAAAGTGACTCCCGTCACAGCCAGTAATGGAGGTCCACATTAAGCCAATGATGTCACCAGCATCCCGCCCCCTCTGTTGCACGTAACAAAGAGGCGGTGTGCTAGTGACATCACCGACTCAATATGGCTACATGACCATATTTGGACAATGCCAGTAACAGGGGCCCATATTAAGCCAATAATGTCACCAGCATCCCCGCCCCTCTGTTGCACGTAACAAAGAGGTGGTGTGCTGGTGACATCACCGACTCAATATGGCTGCATGACCATATATGGACAAT
This sequence comes from Rana muscosa, assembly GCA_029206835.1. Classification (NCBI taxonomy): domain Eukaryota; kingdom Metazoa; phylum Chordata; class Amphibia; order Anura; family Ranidae; genus Rana; species Rana muscosa. The sequence continues at coordinate 322,411,634 of CM055123.1, forward strand.
GTCAGTGATGGGGGCCCATATTAAGCCAATGATATCACCAGCATCCCCGCCCCTCAGTTGCATGTAACAAAGAGGTGGTGTGCTGGTGACATCACCGACTCAATATGGCTGCATGACCATATTTGGACAATGCCAGTAACAGGGGTCCATAATAATCCAATGATATCACCAGCATCACCGCCCCTCAGTTGCATGTAACAAAGAGGCGGTGTGCTGGTGACATCACCGACTCAATATGGCTGCATGACCATATTTGGACAATGCCAGTAACAGGGGCCCATATTAAGCCAATGATGTCACCAGCATCCCCACCCCTCTGTTGCACGTAACAAAGAGGCGGGGGGTGCTGGTGACATCACTGTCTTAAAATGGCCACCAGTGGTGACTGGTGCTCCATTTTTTGGGGGGCGGCAAACAACCCCCCTCCCCCTTACCAGGTCCGCACTTACCCCATCCAGGTCGCGGCTTCCCCGGCTTCTTCTCTCTGCCAATCCAGTCTTTAGACCCGCTTCCTGTCCTGATTGGCTTTGAGGAGAAGCCAGAAGACAATAGCAAATATTGATTCGCTAATGTCACAAGTGGGTGGGCTCAACCTTTTTGAAGCCAATTAGAGCCTCAGGCTCTAATCATGCTTAAAAAGAATAAAAAATTAAAAAACTCTTAGAAATCTATGCGTCTTGCGCACCGCATGGAGATTAGCACGGCGACGCCCCTGCGCCCCTTATTGACCAGCCGCCACTGATGGCCACAGGGCCATATTTATACAATACCATTGATGGGGGTGCATATTAAGTCAATGATGTCACCAACATCTGTGCGTAACAAAGGGCCCGGGTTGCTGGTGACGTCACTGACCTAATATAACCACATGGTCATATTTAGTCAATGGCATATTCCAAATATGGCCATATTAAGTCAATAATGTCACACCAGCACCCCCCACCCCTTCATTACATGCAGCTGTGGGGGGGGGGGAGACAATTTCACAGCCGTAGCCGACTGGACTACAATTTCCTGCAGGCCGGGGGCAGCTCTGTTTGCTCTGAATCTTAGCTCATCCCTACTAGAGATCACTACTTTTACCCCTTTACAGGTCAGTGCTCCCGCTCTGATTACTGGGGCCTGAGGGCTGTGACGGGAGTCACTTTGGGCGGGGGACTTGTGGAACTCAGCTTACCTTGGAGAGCTCTGGAAACTCCTTGTACAGCTCCTCCAGCCCTTCCTATGTGTAAGTTACCCTGTGTCACTGTCTATCACGGGCAATGGGGGGCCGAGAACCCCAGTCTGATCTGCACTAACCAGACTCACTGTATAACCACACTGGAATATTTTATACTGTATACATTGTAATAGTGAGAGTCCCTGTCCCTATGGAAAGGGAACAAAAATGGACACAGAGTCTCCATGTCAGCGGACTGCAGAACTACAGAGCATAGCTTGGAAACAGAGAAAACTGTTTTGGCGGCTTCCTCCAGGTTTTGCTAAGTTCGGATGGGGCTTTGTAGTTTGGAGATCCCGCAGAGACTTGGGTGGCATGGGATCTCCAACCCTGTGTCCGGGTCTTGTGGACAGCCAGCCGGGTGTGTGAACTTAGCAAAACCTGGAGGAAGCCGCCAAAACAGTTTTCTCTGTTTCCAAGCTATGCTCTGTAGTTCTGCAGTCCGCTGACATGCAGACTCTGTGTCCATTTTTGCTCCCTTTCCATAGGGACAGGGACTCTCACTATTACAATATATTAGTCATGTGCGCCATCAATAAATTCATTTTGTTCCGTTACGTTTCGTGTTCGGCGAAAATTAGTAATTCGTGTCCGAAATTCAATTTGGATTCGTTTCGTACGAAATACGAATTTTTGTTAGATTCGTTAACTTTTGGTTACAATTACGAACATTCGTTATGATGAATTTTAAAAAGCAAAAAATACCTTTCTCAATATGGCAGTCGTCGGCTCCTTATGAGGGGCTCCCCCCATCCCTGTGCTCATTATGAGGGGCTCCCACCATCCCTGTGCTGTGCTCATTATGAGGGGCTCCCATCATCCCTGTGCTGTGCTCATTATGAGGGGCTCCCACCATCCCTGTGCTGTGCTCATTATGAGGGGCTCCCATCATCCCTGTGCTGTGCTCATTATGAGGGGCTCCCACCATCCCTGTGCTGTGCTCATTATGAGGGGCTCCCATCATCCCTGTGCTGTGCTCATTATGAGGGGCTCCCACCATCCCTGTGCTGTGCTCATTATGAGGGGCTCTCACCATCCCTGTGCTGTGCTCATTATGAGGGGCTCCCACCATCCCTGTGCTGTGCTCATTATGAGGGGCTCCCACCATCCCTGTGCTGTGCTCATTATGAGGGGCTCCCCCCATCCCTGTGCTCATTATGAGGGGCTCCCCCCATCCCTGTGCTCATTATGAGGGGCTCCCACCATCCCTGTGCTGTGCTCATTATGAGGGGCTCCCACCATCCCTGTGCTGTGCTCATTATGAGGGGCTCCCCCCATCCCTGTGCTGTGCTCATTATGAGGGGCTCCCCCCATCCCTGTGCTGTGCTCATTATGAGGGGCTCCCCCCATCCCTGTGCTCATTATGAGGGGCTCCCCCCATCCCTGTGCTGTGCTCATTATGAGGGGCTCCCACCATCCCTGTGCTGTGCTCATTATGAGGGGCTCCCACCATCCCTGTGCTGTGCTTATTATGAGGGGCTCCCCCCATCCCTGTGCTGTGCTCATTATGAGGGGCTCCCATCATCCCTGTGCTGTGCTCATTATGAGGGGCTCCCACCATCCCTGTGCTGTGATCATTATGAGGGGCTCCCATCATCCCTGTGCTGTGCTCATTATGAGGGGCTCCCACCATCCCTGTGCTGTGCTCATTATGAGGGGCTCCCCCCATCCCTGTGCTCATTATGAGGAGCTCCCACCATCCCTGTGCTGTGCTCATTATGAGGGGGTCCCATCATCCCTGTGCTGTGCTCATTATGAGGGGCTCCCCCCATCCCTGTGCTGTGCTCATTATGAGGGGCTCCCTCCATCCCTGTGCTGTGCTCATTATGAGGGGCTCCCACCATCCCTGTGCTGTGCTCATTATGAGGGGCTCCCATCATCCCTGTGCTGTGCTCATTATGAGGAGCTCCCACCATCCCTGTGCTGTGCTCATTATGAGGGGCTCCCCCCATCCCTGTGCTGTGCTCATTATGAGGGGCTCCCACCATCCCTGTGCTGTGCTCATTATGAGGAGCTCCCATCATCCCTGTGCTGTGCTCATTATGAGGGGCTCCCCCCATCCCTGTGCTGTGCTCATTATGAGGGGCTCCCATCATCCCTGTGCTGTGCTCATTATGAGGGGCTCCCCCCATCCCTGTGCTGTGCTCATTATGAGAGGCTCCCATCATCCCTGTGCTGTGCTCATTATGAGGGGCTCCCCCCATCCCTGTGCTGTGCTCATTATGAGGGGCTCCCCCCATCCCTGTGCTGTGCTCATTATGAGGGGCTCCCACCATCCCTGTGCTGTGCTCATTATGAGGAGCTCCCATCATCCCTGTGCTGTGCTCATTATGAGGGGCTCCCCCCATCCCTGTGCTGTGCTCATTATGAGGGGCTCCCATCATCCCTGTGCTGTGCTCATTATGAGGGGCTCCCCCCATCCCTGTGCTGTGCTCATTATGAGAGGCTCCCATCATCCCTGTGCTGTGCTCATTATGAGGGGCTCCCACCATCCCTGTGCTCATTATGAGGGGCTCCCACCATCCCTGTGCTCATTATGAGGGGCTCCCACCATCCCTGTGCTGTGTTGACTTCCTGGGTTTTTAACGAATAATGGTAATGATTATGACAATGATAAAACGATATTAATGAACATTCTTATTTTGTCAAATTCTGAATCTCCCATCAACTACCAGGACCAGTCTGAGTCGTCTCTCCCACTCCCCAAACCAAATTCGTCAACGAAATTTTGTATGAAATTTGTAATAGAAATTTGTATTTCGGATGCTTCCGAATGTACGAATTTTCGGAAATTTGTACGAAACGAATCGCACATGTCTACAATATATATATATTGTATGTTGTCTCATATACTGTTACTAGATCATTTGAGGTGTGGCCGTATCCCATTGTTCTATTGTGTCTGTCTTCCTTGGGATGAAAGTATTATGGGATGTATATTTGTATGTGGAGGGAGGGCGAAGAGGTCCCATTACAAGGGCCACATAGTAAGTACCAAAGGGCCACATGTGCCCTTAGAGCCGCAGGTTGGGCACCAGGGGGTTTATTCGGCCTATTGGCTCTCGCACAGATGTTTGTACGAAAGATCTGAAGCGGTCGTTATAATTCTGCCATGGCAGGACGATCACGAGCTCCCCTAAATGATTTGAATGGAGCAGAGTGAATTGTTGACTGGATGGCCATATTGATATGTGTATGGCGGCCATTATATTTAGTGCAATGCATGAACCTAATTAAAATAAAAATCCTTTTTAGATCTTTATCCAAGGGAGACGCTTTGCCCCATAGAGTTGTTGGGAGCTCTAAAGGCGATTGTACAATGAGATTGTAACGTGCGTGGTCGGGTCGGGGGGGTGAAGTTCATGGCAGGCTAGTTGCATCTGAATAAAGATTTGAAAAATGTACTTTTTATACTAAAAACAAAACAAAAAACAACTCATAATAAAGGAGAAGCACTTTAAGTCTGTTGGAGCGGAAATCCCTCCGGAGCCGTAATCCTCCGCATAGGGCTGCCGTGCTTCATGCAGACATGATGCAAAATTCATACAGAAAGGCGCAGAATGACAGCAACCATAAATGATGAGACAGCAGGAGGTTGGGCTGGAGATACGCAGAGCAGATGAGACCACCAGAAGGACGCCCATTGGGAAGCAAGCAAGCCGAGCGAGACGTGGAACAGATTATTTCTTATTACAGCGCAAAAGAGCAGCGATGATTCGCACAAACGTTTAGTAACCCGTGTCAGCCAATAGGATTCCACGTCACTGCTGTCATAGGAACGAAGATTCCTGATGGGTTGCCATTGGTTACTGCACTCTGCCATATCAATGTATTGGTCTTAAGTGCTGATTTCCACGTGCACTAATTCAGGGTAACCAATCAGGATCCATTTTCATATTGGTTGGACGTCAGTAGAGTGGTTTGTGATTGGCTGCTGTTGGTTTAATCCACTCGAGAACAAGATCTCTGCTTTGATTGGTTGGTTGACATGTGCAAATAGCTCAAATATTTATAGGGAAAGGTGATCCAGGGAAAATCCGATTTCCTCTCTGGGATTGTGTATACAGGATTGTGTATATAGAAGTGTGTATACAGGATTGTGTATATAGAAGTGTGTATACAGGATTGTGTATACAGGATTGTGTATATAGAAGTGTGTATACAGGATTGTGTATATAGAAGTGTGTATACGGGATTGTGTATACAGGATTGTGTATATAGAAGTGTGTATACGGGATTGTGTATACAGGATTGTGTATATAGAAGTGTGTATACAGGATTGTGTATACAGGATTGTGTATATAGAAGTGTGTATACGGGATTGTGTATACAGGATTGTGTATATAGAAGTGTGTATACGGGATTGTGTATACAGGATTGTGTATATAGAAGTGTGTATACAGGATTGTGTATACAGGATTGTGTATATAGAAGTGTGTATACGGGATTGTGTATACAGGATTGTGTATATAGAAGTGTGTATACGGGATTGTGTATACAGGATTGTGTATATAGAAGTGTGTATACGGGATTGTGTATACAGGATTGTGTATATAGAAGTGTGTATACGGGATTGTGTATACAGGATTGTGTATATAGAAGTGTGTATACAGGATTGTGTATACAGGATTGTGTATATAGAAGTGTGTATACGGGATTGTGTATACAGGATTGTGTATATAGAAGTGTGTATACGGGATTGTGTATACAGGATTGTGTATATAGAAGTGTGTATACGGGATTGTGTATATAGAAGTGTGTATACGGGATTGTGTATACAGGATTGTGTATATAGAAGTGTGTATACGGGATTGTGTATATAGAAGTGTGTATACGGGATTGTGTATACAGGATTGTGTATATAGAAGTGTGTATACGGGATTGTGTATACAGGATTGTGTATACAGGATTGTGTATATAGAAGTGTGTATACAGGATTGTGTATATAGAAGTGTGTATACAGGATTGTGTATACAGGATTGTGTATATAGAAGTGTGTATACGGGATTGTGTATACAGGATTGTGTATACAGGATTGTGTATATAGAAGTGTGTATACAGGATTGTGTATATAGAAGTGTGTATACAGGATTGTGTATATAGAAGTGTGTATACGGGATTGTGTATACAGGATTGTGTATATAGAAGTGTGTATACGGGATTGTGTATATAGAAGTGTGTATACGGGATTGTGTATACAGGATTGTGTATATAGAAGTGTGTATACGGGATTGTGTATACAGGATTGTGTATACAGGATTGTGTATATAGAAGTGTGTATACAGGATTGTGTATACAGGATTGTGTATACAGGATTGTGTATATAGAAGTGTGTATACAGGATTGTGTATATAGAAGTGTGTATACAGGATTGTGTATACAGGATTGTGTATATAGAAGTGTGTATACAGGATTGTGTATATAGAAGTGTGTATACGGGATTGTGTATACAGGATTGTGTATACAGGATTGTGTATATAGAAGTGTGTATACGGGATTGTGTATACAGGATTGTGTATATAGAAGTGTGTATACGGGATTGTGTATACAGGATTGTGTATATAGAAGTGTGTATACAGGATTGTGTATACAGGATTGTGTATATAGAAGTGTGTATACAGGATTGTGTATACAGGATTGTGTATATAGAAGTGTGTATACGGGATTGTGTATACAGGATTGTGTATATAGAAGTGTGTATACAGGATTGTGTATACAGGATTGTGTATATAGAAGTGTGTATACGGGATTGTGTATACAGGATTGTGTATATAGAAGTGTGTATACAGGATTGTGTATACAGGATTGTGTATATAGAAGTGTGTATACGGGATTGTGTATACAGGATTGCGTATATAGAAGTGTGTATACGGGATTGTGTATACAGGATTGTGTATATAGAAGTGTGTATACGGGATTGTGTATACAGGATTGTGTATATAGAAGTGTGTATACGGGATTGTGTATACAGGATTGTGTATATAGAAGTGTGTATACGGGATTGTGTATACAGGATTGTGTATATAGAAGTGTGTATACAGGATTGTGTATACAGGATTGTGTATATAGAAGTGTGTATACGGGATTGTGTATACAGGATTGTGTATACAGGATTGTGTATATAGAAGTGTGTATACAGGATTGTGTATACAGGATTGTGTATATAGAAGTGTGTATACAGGATTGTGTATATAGAAGTGTGTATACAGGATTGTGTATACAGGATTGTGTATATAGAAGTGTGTATACGGGATTGTGTATATAGAAGTGTGTATACAGGATTGTGTATACAGGATTGTGTATATAGAAGTGTGTATACGGGATTGTGTATACAGGATTGTGTATACAGGATTGTGTATATAGAAGTGTGTATACAGGATTGTGTATACAGGATTGTGTATATAGAAGTGTGTATACGGGATTGTGTATACAGGATTGTGTATATAGAAGTGTGTATACGGGATTGTGTATACAGGATTGTGTATATAGAAGTGTGTATACAGGATTGTGTATACAGGATTGTGTATATAGAAGTGTGTATACGGGATTGTGTATACAGGATTGTGTATATAGAAGTGTGTATACGGGATTGTGCATATAGAAGTGTGTATACGGGATTGTGTATACAGGATTGTGTATATAGAAGTGTGTATACGGGATTGTGTATACAGGATTGTGTATACAGGATTGTGTATATAGAAGTGTGTATACGGGATTGTGTATATAGAAGTGTGTATACGGGATTGTGTATACAGGATTGTGTATATAGAAGTGTGTATACGGGATTGTGTATACAGGATTGTGTATATAGAAGTGTGTATACAGGATTGTGTATACAGGATTGTGTATATAGAAGTGTGTATACGGGATTGTGTATACAGGATTGTGTATATAGGATTGTGTATACAGGATTGTGTATATGGGATTGTGTATACGGGATTGTGTATATAGGATTGTGTATATGGGATTGTGTATATAGGAGTGTGTATATGGGATTGTGTATATAGGAGTGTGTATATAGGAGTGTGTATATAGGATTGTGTATATAGGAGTGTGTATATAGGAGTGTGTATATGGGATTGTGTATATGGGATTGTGTATATAGGATTGTGTATATGGGATTGTGTATATAGGAGTGTGTATATAGGAGTGTGTATATAGGATTGTGTATATAGGATTGTATGATTATTTTTTTTAGGATATTTTTTCCCCTCTTTTATTGGTTGAATTAGATGGACTTGTGTCTTTTTTCAACCTGACTATTGACTAACTACTATGTAACTATGTAGGTGTGTAACTATGTAACTACGTAACTGCATAACTACGTAACTATTTAACTGTGCAACTGTGTAACTATGTAACTACGTAACTATGTGACTGTGAACGCAGGACTTAGCAGTGTAGACATGACTGCCCCCCCTTCCTTTGCTGATGTATTGCTTCTGAGTGGGGTGACACTTTAGATGAGGCTGAGTGAAGGGGAGCGATCGCAGGAAGGAACGCCACCTTGCAGAAAACATGCTGCAACCCTCATCCGTAAATAAACCTAATCCAAGAAGACAGAAGAATCCGAGTGTGATTTGTACAACTGACACACTCTGCAACAGCAACATGACAGACCGGAGTCCACAGAGATCAACGCCGAGAGAGAGGAGAGAGAAGGGATTGGGGGAGAGGAGAGAGGAGACAGAGATAGAGGGAGAGAGGAGAGATTGGGGGAGACAGAGATAGAGGGAGATAGAAGGGATTGGGGGAGAGGAGACAGAGATAGAGGGAGAGAGATGAGATTGGGGGAGAGGAGAGAGGAGACAGAGATAGAGGGAGAAAGGAGAGATTGGGGGAGACAGAGATAGAGGGAGAGAGATGAGATTGGTGGAGAGGAGAAAGGAAACATTGGGGGAGAGGAGAGAGAAGAGATCGGGAGAGAGGAGAGATTAGGGGAGAGAAGACAGAGATAGAGCGAGAGAGGAGAGATTGGGGGGGAGAGAGAGATAGAGGGAGAGAGGAGACAGAGATAGAGGGAGAGAGGAGAGATTGGGGGGAGAGAGAGATAGAGGTAGAGAGAAGAGAGAAGAGAGAAGAGATCGGGGGAGAGGAGAGATCGGGAGAGAGGAGAAAAGAGACAGAGATAGAGGGAGAGAGGAGAGATTAGGGGGGTTAGGTGAGAGGAGACAGAGATAGAGGGAGAGAGGAGAGATTGGGGGGGAGAGGGAGAGAGAGATAGAGGGACGAGAGGAGATAGAGGGAGAGAGGAGAGATTAGGGGAGAGGAGACAGAGATAGAGGGAGAGGGGAGAGATTAGGGGGGCAGAGAGAGATAGAGGGAGAGAGAAGAGAGGAGAGAGAAGAGACAGAGATAGAGGGAGAGAGGAGAGATTGGGGGGGAGAGGGAGAGAGAGATAGAGGGGAGAGGAGAGATGGGGAAAAAGAGAGGAGAGAAGAGACAGAGATAGAGGGAGAGAGGAGAGATTGGGGGGGAGAGGGAGAGAGAGATAGAGGGACGAGAGGAGATAGAGGGAGAGAGGAGAGATTAGGGGAGAGGAGACAGAGATAGAGGGAGAGGGGAGAGATTAGGGGGGCAGAGAGAAATAGAGGGAGAGAGATGAGAGGAGAGAGAAGAGACAGAGATAGAGGGAGAGAGGAGAGATTGGGGGGAGAGGGAGAGAGAGATAGAGGGGAGAGGAGAGATGGGGAAAAAGAGAGGAGAGAAGAGACAGAGATAGAGGGAGAGAGGAGAGATTGGGGGAGAGGGAGAGAGAGATAGAGGGAGAGAGGAGATAGAGGGAGAGAGGAGAGATTAGGGGAGATGAGACAGAGATAGAAGGAGAGAGGAGAGATTAGGGGGCAGAGAGAGATAGAGGGAGAGAGAAGAGAGGAGAGAGAAGAGACAGAGATAGAGGGAGAGAGGAGAGATTGGGGGGGAGAGGGAGAGAGATAGAGGGGAGAGGAGAGATGGGGAAAAAGAGAGGAGAGAAGAGACAGAGATAGAGGGAGAGAGGAGAGATTGGGGGGGGAGAGGGAGAGAGAGATAGAGGGAGAGAGGAGATAGAGGGAGAGAGGAGAGATTAGGGGAGATGAGACAGAGATAGAAGGAGAGAGGAGAGATTAGGGGGGCAGAGAGAGATAGAGGGAGAGAGAAGAGAGGAGAGAGAAGAGACAGAGATAGAGGGAGAGAGGAGAGATTGGGGGGAGAGGGAGAGAGAGATAGAGGGGAGAGGAGAGATGGGGAAAAAGAGAGGAGAGAAGAGACAGAGATAGAGGGAGAGAGGAGAGATTGGGGGGAGAGGGAGAGAGAGATAGAGGGACGAGAGGAGATAGAGGGAGAGAGGAGAGATTAGGGGAGAGGAGACAGAGATAGAGGGAGAGGGGAGAGATTAGGGGGGCAGAGAGAGATAGAGGGAGAGAGAAGAGAGGAGAGAGAAGAGACAGAGATAGAGGGAGAGAGGAGAGATTGGGGGGGAGAGGGAGAGAGAGATAGAGGGGAGAGGAGAGATGGGGAAAAAGAGAGGAGAGAAGAGACAGAGATAGAGGGAGAGAGGAGAGATTGGGGGGAGAGGGAGAGAGAGATAGAGGGAGAGAGGAGATAGAGGGAGAGAGGAGAGATTAGGGGAGATGAGACAGAGATAGAAGGAGAGAGGAGAGATTAGGGGGGCAGAGAGAGATAGAGGGAGAGAGAAGAGAGGAGAGAGAAGAGACAGAGATAGAGGGAGAGAGGAGAGATTGGGGGGGAGAGGGAGAGAGAGATAGAGGGGGAGAGGAGAGATGGGGAAAAAGAGAGGAGAGAAGAGACAGAGATAGAGGGAGAGAGGAGAGATTGGGGGGAGAGGGAGAGAGAGATAGAGGGAGAGAGGAGAGATTAGGGGAGATGAGACAGAGATAGAAGGAGAGAGGAGAGATTAGGGGGGCAGAGAGAGATAGAGGGAGAGAGAAGAGAGGAGAGAGAAGAGACAGAGATAGAGGGAGAGAGGAGAGATTGGGGGGGAGAGGGAGAGAGAGATAGAGGGGGAGAGGAGAGATGGGGAAAAAGAGAGGAGAGAAGAGACAGAGATAGAGGGAGAGAGGAGAGATTGGGAGGGGGGGGCAAAGAGAGAGAGAGAAGAGAAGAGAGAAGAGATCGGGGAGAAGAGAGGGGAGAGATCAGGGGAGAGGAATAAGGAGAGATCAGGGGAGAAGAGAGAGACAAGAGAAAGAGTGGAAAGAGATGGGGAAAGATGAAGAGAGAAGAGATGAAGAAGGAGGGAGAGAAAAGTTTGGGGGAAGGGGAAAATAAATGGGGGGGGGAGATGGAGGGGAGGGAAAGAGAAGGGAGAGGGATATGATGGGGGGAGAAAGACAGGAAAAAGGCTTGTTGAAATGTGTGGCCAGGGGGTAGTAAGAGCAGGTGGGTGAGCCACTGTTTTACCACCTCCTGATAGCCCACCTGAAGAAGGCTGTGCACATGCCTTGCCCATGTCGCATTAGGTGGGCGGTACCGCCGCAGTTCATGACACGTTTACCATGATGGGGCTCAGGTGGGGGGAAGGTGACATAACACCTCCCAGCCGCCTGTTGGTACGGGTTACCACATGTCTGAAGAAGTCCAAAGAAAGAGAGGAGATGAAAAGGGAAAGACTGAGAGAGAGAAAGGAGATGAGGAGAGCAAGAGAAGAGATAAGGAGAGGGAGAAACAGAGAAGAGATGAGGAGAGAGACGGAGAGAAGAACGATAGAATAGATGGGGGAACGAGGAGAGAAGAGACGGGAAGAGAGAAGAGTTTGGAAAAGAGAGAAGTGGGGGGGGGGCTGCAGTTCTAGAAACTTCCTCAGCATCAGGCCCCCCCTCTACACGACACCAAGGTGGGATTCCTGCTGTAGGGGGATGATGGGATGACCCTCCCGCTCATAACTATCACCGGGCCTACAAGACAGACTAGAAGGGTTGGAGAAAATAGAACAACATTGGGCACCACCCATCAACCCGAAGAATACAAATCCCGATGTTCCAAATGAAGAACACAAAACAAATCAATACATCCATTAAACAGTTGCACTCTTGAAGAATCTCGGCCTAGAAATGAACCAATCACCTCCCCTGAGTCCATCGGCGCACCTCCAGCAATGCTTGTCGGGCTCAGCTGGGGAGGTCCCCTTTAAGCTCTCAGTAGAGAAGTGGGCGGGGGAGGGCTCTTCTTGGAGAGGACCCAGCAGAAGGCTGATATCTCAAGAAGAGCCCGGTGACTCCATTGGAGGACGCATCCCGACCCATCTACCTCACAGTACTGCCGGATGACTTCTAGTGGTTGTATAGTCAGTTTTTTTACTTTTACCTACAGGAAAGCTTATAATAAGGCCAATAATAAGGCTTACCTGTGTAAGTAAAAGAATATCTCCTAAACCTCTACGGTTTAGGAGATATTCCCCTCGCAATGAGCCGCTGACTGCCAGTGCCGGGACAAGGTCATCCAGCGCCCAGGACAAAGATGTCAAGCTGCGCCCCCCTTTCCCTTAGGGTTAGGGTCAGGGTGCCCCCCATCCCTGCAATAAACCATTGCGCCAGGGGCAACCGCCCCTCCTGCCCACCCCTTGTCCCAGCCCTGCTGACTGCAGCGGCGCATGCGCAGCGGGGATTCTCAGCTAAAGCCCGGCAGCCGCCGAACCTTGCCGAGGCGCGGGAGTGACGACATCGCCGCTCCAGCCACTCACAGCTCTGGAGCCGCGATACCTGGAAGACACGCCGAGGCAAGATGACGTCTCCCTCGGCGTGGACCAGGTAAGTTACCGACGCCTCGTTCTAAGGTAAGTATTTCATAATGAGCTAGTATGCGGTGCATACTAGCTCATTATGCCTTTTGCCTTTCAGGTATATAAAAAAAATAAAAAAGCAGCAGCGGGTATACAACCGCTTTAAAGGACTTTGGTGCTGTGTAGTTGTGTTCGCTCAGGAAATTACTGATTTCCAAATCCTGTGCCAGAGGATTGTTCAACAGTTTATTATTATCATCAAGTCTGTGGCAGAGACTTTTGTCCGGGTATCATTCTGGCTGCTAGGCCGGTGAGAGAGGCCTATCCGGGTGAGCAAGATCCGGTGACAGCAAGTTTACTTGTCTCCGGGATCTCAAGTTCCTCAGCGATCTGCACAAGGTGTCTGAATTCCCCTCCCCCTCCATCCCTCCACTGCTACAAGTTGTGTTTAATAAAAAGCATTGGAAAAAGACTAAGTGACTGGAGAATGCATCTGTGGGCACATTGCCTGATTTAGAGCCACGCAAGTTTTGATACGTTGAACTGTGGGGTAACGGCAGGACCAAAAATAACCAGCAGCTCCTACGGGGGTAGTACTACACTTGTAATCCAAAGCACTCACATATCAAAGCGGGCATTTCCCATAGAAGTCAATGGAAACGAAGATAATGCGTTCCACATTGACTTCTATGGCATGCAGTACAGCATGTCGCCAAAGGTGGGGGGCGCCGGAGAGACTCGGAAATACTCAGAGACTGCTTGGATGCACTCGGAAACCCTCGAAAAGGCCCGGAAACGCTCGTGAACGGGCTATTTTCGAGTACTTCCGAGTGTCACCGGCGCCTCCGCACCTCTGGCCAAATGCGGTACTGCACACCGCAGAGGCCTGAATCCTGCTCGTTTTGCGAAACAACGCTCGTTAACCGCGTTACTCGCAGTCCGAGGTACCACTGTATAAGCAGGTAAATGCAGAAACGCTAGACATGTGCACTGCCAAAAAATTCGTTCGTTTTCGTTTCATTTGTTTTTGTTTTGTTTTTTTTCGTTTTTAGGGTCATTCGTTATGATCGCAATTTGTAAATTCGTACATTCGTAAATTTAAACATTTGTAAATTCGTAAATTTATACATTCGTAAATTCGTAAATTCGGAACTTCGGAAATTTGAAAACCCGAAAATTCGAAAATCTGAAAAAATAACTATTCAATTATAGGTATTGTAATTTCCTTTCAAATTTGGCTGTTAGCGAACGTAACGAATACAAATTTATCCGAAGTTACGTATAACCTGAAATACCAAATGCCACATCTAAACAAATGGAACGGAACAAATGAATAATAAATAATAATAATATTAATAATAATAAAACGTTTTTATTATTATAGTTGTTATTTATTATTATTATTATTATTATTTATTATTAATTTCGTAAATTCGTAAATGCTTAAATTTACAAATTTACGAATTTACAAATCTGAAATAATAATTAACTAATAATAACTTAACTATTACTAACTATTAAATTATAGGTATTGGAATTTCCTTTCAAATTTGGCTGTTAGTGAACTTAACGAAGTTACGAATTGTTTTCCGAAATAATGAATGCCGTATCTAAACGAATGGAACGTAATGAATTAATAATAATAATAAAACGTTTTTATTATTATTATTCTTATTTATTATTATGCCGCGTACACACGATCATTTTTCCCGTCGGGAAAAATTAAAATTTTTCTTTTGGATGAGAAAAACGACCGTGTGTGGGCTTATTGTCATTTTTCCCAACGGGAAAAACGGCATTAATCACAACGAGAAAAATTAGAACATGCTCTAATTTTTCTCGTCGTGATTCCCGTCATTTTTTTCCGCGGCAGTTTTCCCATAGGGAGCCCACACACAGTCGTTTTTCTCGACCAAGAAAAAAAATGTCGGAAAAAACGGCCGTGTGTAGGGGAACAAGCCGTTCCCTCGTTTTCCCCGTCGATTTTCTCGACTGTGTTTTCACCGTCGAGAAAATCGATCGTGTGTACGCGGCATTATTATTAATTCATTACGTTCCATTCGTTTAGATACGGCATTTATTATTTCGGAAAACAATTCGTAACTTAACGTTAAGTTCACTAACAGCCAAATTTGAAAGGAAATTCCAATACCTATAATTTAATAGTTAATAATAGTTAAGTTATTATTAGTTAATTATTATTTCAGATTTCCGAATTTACAAATTTACAAATCTACGGATATTCGAATTTACGAATATTCGTTAAACAATTCGTTAAACGAGTTTTCGTTAATTCGGATATTTCCGAATTAACGAATTTGTCGAAATTCATTAAAAAACGAATTTGGAACTAAACGAATTGCACATGTCTAAGAAACGCCCACTTACATTTAAATGTGCTATGTGTTAGCACCAACATGTACGTCCTGTCAGCCACGGCGCGCGTTTCAAATCCCAGGGGTTGGAAACCAGCAAAACCGGATATGACGTCAGTAAAATGCTGATCACAGAAATTTATATTTTGTAAGTTGATATGAGAGTTTGGTGCCACACCTTTTGTACCATCAATTACAAAATAACTAAGCTTTTATTTTCATTTTGTTTGGAACTGGGAATCATTTCCTGCTCTCTAAACACAACAGGAAGTGAGAGGGAATTTCTCCGAAGCGAGGAAAAGGTCCTCTTATGCCGCGTACACACGGTCAGAATTTCTGCCAGCAAAAGTCCGATGTGAGCTTTACGTCGGAAATTCCGACCGTGTGTAGAGGCTCCATCGGACTTTTGCTGTCAGAATTTCCGCCAGCAGGTTCTCAATTTTTCCGACGGGAAAAATTCTGATCGTCTGTAGCAATCCTGAAGCGCAAAATTCCGACGCATGCTCGGAAACGATTCGACGCATGCTCAGAAGCATTGAACTTAATTTTCTCGGCTCGTCGTAGTGTTGTACGTCACCGCGTTCTTGACGGTCGAAAGTTCACAGAACTTTTGTGTAACCGTGTGTATGCAAGACAAGCTTGAGCGGAATTCCGTCGGAAAAACCATCCAAGGTTTTTCCAACGGAAAATCGGATCGTGTGCACGGGGCATTAGACATCTGTTTTTGGAGCAAGTATCCCCAATTGGAAGAATTCCCCTCTATCCCTGTTCTAGTGATAACTCAAAATGTTGGTTTCTCCAACCACTTTAAGTCCCACTGTGACGATGGCCACGAGGGAAAATCAAGGTTCCTTACCTTGAAAAAATAAAAACCTGACAGGGGTGTAAACACCCAACATGCTAACCAAAACGAAATGTTGGGCTTTGATTACACTTTAAAGGCAGTGGAAAGGAAGGTGGGGTCGGGGGTACAGAGAGAGGACATATGGGGTGCAGTGGGGAAAATGAGAATGGGAGGGAGAGACGGAAGGCAGTTTGTAGTCAGAGGGGAAAGGACAGTAGGGGAGAAGAGGAAAGCAGAGAGGGGGAGTGTATAATGCAGACGTCCTCGCGCAGGGCTGTGTGGAACTCAAGGGCCCCTCGAGAGGTTTCTTACGCTGCAGCCTATTGGCTTCCCATGTGATGGGATCTGAGGGCACCTGCATAGTTCCCGGGCAAAGACAACTTGGCATGACACCAATTATCTTTTTATTTTTGGAATCAGGGATCGGATAGCCACATTCAGCACAGTGGCGTCGCTATGGGGGTGCGGGAAGCCAGCGTGGTGACACCATCAAGGTGCTGTCAAGCCCCTCAACAGTGTAGTGTGACTGCGGGCTCTTTTCCCTGCTCAGTTCAGCAAAGGACTCAGCAGCGTGTGACAGGAGAAAGGTGAGCTGCAGGCTGTCAGAGGTTTCCCCCCATTCACCCCATTCACTCCTGTCAGGGAGAAGAGATGGCAGCTCTCACCAGGGTCCCCGCCCAGCTTCCTGCCCTCTCCGTTCCCTCCCCATTGGCCATAACTGAGGGTCAATCAAAGGAGACTAGGAGAGGAGAGCATCATGGGACATGTAGTCCCGAAGATAGGCGGCCCTATTTTCCACAGGAAGGAGGCTACCGCTCGATCAAGACAGAGATTGAGAGACTGCAGCCTGGAAAAAAGCTGAGGGAGTGAGTGCTACAGGACAAAGAAAGAGGCATGTGCTGGGCGGAGAGAGAGCCACACTTCCCAGCGCCACCAGAGAGAGAGCCGCGCTACCTAGCGCCACCAGAGAGAGAGCCACGCTACCCAGCGCCACAAGAGAGAGCCACGCTACCCAGCGCCACCAGAGAGAGAGCCACGCTACCCAGACCCACCAGAGAGAGAGCCGCGCTACCCAGCGCCACCAGAGAGAGAGCCACGCTACCCAGCGCTACAAGAGAGAGCCACGCTACCCAGCGCCACCAGAGAGAGAGCCACGCTACCCAGCACCACCAGAGAGAGAGCCACGCTACCCAGCGCCACCAGAGAGAGAGCCTGATGGCTATTATCCATTACTTATCCATTACTTATCCTAGGGACTGTACTACGCCTGCAGTCTCTGACCATGACAATGTGATAATGACATTGTTGGAAAGGGGCAGCGCATGGGTGACTCTAAAATGATGCCAGCCCTCTTGAAAAAAGTTCTGCGGACGCCCATGAATGTAGGGGCCATTTTTCCAAGAATATCACAATGTTCACTCCCCTGCGCTGTGCAGTAGGTCCTCCTAACGTGTTATCCGTTTTACTCCTGTTAGAAGTATGAACTATGCACAGGGCGCTGCCCTCTAAAGACTGGGGGGTGCCCAAAGTCACTAGAAATATAAGAGAAAATGGAAGGTGCGTGGGCCTAGTGCATTATCCTTGATACATGTTTTTATTAGGTAAAAAGAAGGTGAATGTACTCACAAACCAGTACTTGTGTCCTGGTTAAAACATAAAAATCATCCGCTCATGTCCATGTGGGAAGATCCACTATACTTGTAGACACATCGGCTAACACGTTTCGAGGCACCCTCTTCCTCAGAGCCTCGTCTAGATGTACGGCTAAGGAACGCAGCAGGATTGTGATCTAATAGTCTTGTCCAGCGCTGCTTTCCACGGTATGGAAGAGAGGAGGAGAGGACATTATGGAAGAGAGGAGGAGAGGACGGTATGGAAGAGAGGAGGAGAGGAAATTATGGAAGAGAGGAGGAGAGGACGGTATGGAAGAGAGGAGGATAGGACAGTATAGAAGAGAGGAGGAGAGGACGGTATGGAAGAGAGGAGGAGAGGACGGTATGGAAGAGAGGAAGAGAGGACTGTATAGAAGAGAAGAGGAGAGGACGGAATTGTAGAGAGAAGGAGAAGACGGTATGGAAGAGAGGAGCAGAAGACGATATGGAAGAGAGGAGGAGAGGACGGTATGGAAGAGAGGAGGAGAGGACATTTTGAAAGAGAGGAGGAGAGGACGGTATGGAAGAGAGGAGGAGAGGACAGTATGGAAGAGAGGAGGAGAGGACATTATGGAAGAGAGGAGGAGAGGACATTATGGAAGAGAGAAGAAGAGGACGGTATGGAAGAGAGGTGGAGAGGACGGTATGGAAGAGAGGAGGAGAGGACAGTATAGAAGAGAGGAGGAGAGGACGGTATGGAGGAGAGCAGGAGAGGACAGTATAGAAGAGAGGAGGAGAGGACGGTATGGAAGAGAGGAGGAGAGAACGGTATGGAAGAGAGGAGGAGAGGACAGTATGGAATAGAGGAAGAGAGGACAGTATAGAAGAGAGGAGGAGAGGACGGTATTGTAGAGAGGAGGAGAGGACATTATGGAAGAGAGGAGGAGAGGACGGTATGGAAGAGAGGAGGAGAGGACTGTATGGAAGAGAGGAGGAGAGGACGGTATGGAGGAGAGGACGGTATGGAAGAGAGGACGGTATGGAAGAGAGGAGGAGAAGACGATATAGAAGAGAGGAGGAGAGGACGGTATGGAAGAGAGGAGGAGAGGACATTATGGAAGAGAGGAGAGGACGGTATGTAAGAGAGGAGGAGAGGACGGTATGGAAGAGAGGAGGAGAGGACAGTATAGAAGAGAGGAAGAGAGAACGGTATTGTAGAGAGGAGGAGAGGACAGTATAGAAGAGAGGAGGAGAGGACGGTATGTACGAGAGGAGGAGAGGACGGTATGTAAGAGAGGAGGAGAGGACAGTATAGAAGAGAGGAGGAGAGGACGGTATTGTAGAGAGGAGGAGAAGACAGTATGGAAGAGAGGAGCAGAAGATGATATGGAAGAGAGGAGGAGAGGAGGGTATAGAAGAGAGGAGGAGAGGACATTATGGAAGAGAGGAGGAGAGGACATTATGGAAGAGAGGAGGAGAGGACGGTATGGAAGAGAGGAGGAGAGGACAGTATTGAAGAGAGGAGGAGAGGACGGTATGGAAGAGAGGATGGTATGGAAGAGAGGAGAAGAGGAGGGTATGGAAGAGAGGAGGAGAAGACAGTATGGAAGAGAGGAGGAGAGGAGGAGAGGACATTATGGAAGAGAAGAGGAGAGGACGGTATGGAAGAGAGGAGGAGAGGACAGTATAGAAGAGAGGAGGAGAGGACGGTATGGAAGAGAGGAGGAGAGGACGGTATGGAAGAGAGGAAGAGAGGACTGTATAGAAGAGAAGAGGAGAGGACGGAATTGTAGAGAGAACGAGAAGACGGTATGGAAGAGAGGAGCAGAAGACGATATGGAAGAGAGGAGGAGAGGACATTATGGAAGAGAGGAGGAGAGGACGGTATGGAAGAGAGGAGGAGAGGACAGTATGGAAGAGAGGAGGAGAGGACATTATGGAAGAGAGGAGGAGAGGACGGTATGGAAGAGAGGTGGAGAGGACATTATGGAAGAGAGAAGAAGAGGACGGTATGGAAGAGAGAAGGAGAGGACAGTATAGGAGAGAGGAGGAGAGGACGGTATGGAGGAGAGGACAGTATGGAAGAGAGGAGGAGAGGACGGTA
Organism: Rana muscosa; assembly: GCA_029206835.1. Taxonomy (NCBI): domain Eukaryota; kingdom Metazoa; phylum Chordata; class Amphibia; order Anura; family Ranidae; genus Rana; species Rana muscosa. Next base: position 322,431,487 of record CM055123.1, read on the forward strand.
TGGAAGAGAGGAGGAGAGGACAGTATGGAATAGAGGAAGAGAGGACAGTATAGAAGAGAGGAGGAGAGGACGGTATTGTAGAGAGGAGGAGAGGACGGTATGGAAGAGAGGAGGAGAGGACGGTATGGAAGAGAGGAGGAGAGGACGGTATGGAAGAGAGGAGTAGAGTACAATATGGAAGAGAGGAGGAGAGGACGGTATGGAGGAGAGGACGGTATGGAAGAGAGGAGGAGAGGACGGTATGGAAGAGAGGAGGAGAGGACATTATGGAAGAGAGGAGAGGAAGGTATGTAAGATAGGAGGAGAGGACGGTATGGAAGAGAGGAGGAGAGGACAGTATAGAACAGAGGAGGAGAGGACGGTATTGTAGAGAGGAGGAGAGGACAGTATAGAAGAGAGGAGGAGAGGACGGTATGTAAGAGAGGAGGAGAGGACGGTATGTAAGAGAGGAGGAGAGGACAGTATAGAAGAGAGGAGGAGAGGACGGTATTGTAGAGAGGAGGAGAAGACGGTATGGAAGAGAGGAGCAGAAGATGATATGGAAGAGAGGAGGAGAGGACGGTATGGAAGAGAGGAGGAGAGGACATTATGGAAGAGAGGAGGAGAGGACGGTATGGAAGAGAGGAGGAGAGGACAGTATTGAAGAGAGGAGGAGAGGACGGTATGGAAGAGAGGAAGAGAGGATGGTATGGAAGAGAGGAGAAGAGGGGGGTATGGAAGAGAGGAGGAGAAGACAGTATGGAAGAGAGGAGGAGAGGCTGGTATGGAAGAGAGGAGGAGAGGACATTATGGAAGAGAGGAGGAGAGGACGGTATGGAAAAGAGGAGGAGAGGACATTATGGAAGAGAGGAGGAGAGGACGGTATGGAAGAGAGGAGGAGAGGACAGTATTGAAGAGAGGAGGAGAGGACAGTATAGAAGAGAGGAGGAGAGGACGGTATGTAAGAGAGGAGGAGAGGACGGTATGTAAGAGAGGAGGAGAGGACAGTATAGAAGAGAGGAGGAGAAGACGATATAGAAGAGAGGAGGAGAGGACGGTATGGAAGAGAGGAGGAGAGGACATTATGGAAGAGAGGAGAGGAAGGTATGTAAGATAGGAGGAGAGGACAGTATGGAGGAGAGGACAGTATAGAACAGAGGAGGAGAGGACGGTATTGTAGAGAGAAGGAGAGGACAGTATAGAAGAGGGGAGGAGAGGACGGTATGTAAGAGAGGAGGAGAGGACGGTATGTAAGAGAGGAGGAGAGGACAGTATAGAAGAGAGGAGGAGAGGACGGTATTGTAGAGAGGAGGAGAAGACGGTATGGAAGAGAGGAGCAGAAGATGATATGGAAGAGAGGAGGAGAGGACGGTATGGAAGAGAGGAGGAGAGGACAGTATTGAAGAGAGGAGGAGAGGACGGTATGGAAGAGAGGAGGAGAGGACGGTATGGAAGAGAGGAGGAGAGGACAGTATTGAAGAGAGGAGGAGAGGACGGTATGGAAGAGAGGAAGAGAGGATGGTATGGAAGAGAGGAGAAGAGGAGGGTATGGAAGAGAGGAGGCGAAGACAGTATGGAAGAGAGGAGGAGAGGACAGTATAGAAGAGAGGAGGAGAGGACGGTATGGAGGAGAGCAGGAGAGGACAGTATAGAAGAGAGGAGGAGAGGACGGTATGGAAGAGAGGAGGAGAGAACGGTATGAAAGAGAGGAGGAGAGGACTGTATAGAAGAGAAGAGGAGAGGACGGAATTGTAGAGAGAACGAGAAGACGGTATGGAAGAGAGGAGCAGAAGACGATATGGAAGAGAGGAGGAGAGGACATTATGGAAGAGAGGAGGAGAGGACGGTATTGTAGAGAGGAGGAGAAGACAGTATGGAAGAGAGGAGCAGAAGATGATATGGAAGAGAGGAGGAGAGGAGGGTATAGAAGAGAGGAGGAGAGGACATTATGGAAGAGAGGAGGAGAGGACATTATGGAAGAGAGGAGGAGAGGACGGTATGGAAGAGAGGAGGAGAGGACAGTATTGAAGAGAGGAGGAGAGGACGGTATGGAAGAGAGGATGGTATGGAAGAGAGGAGAAGAGGAGGGTATGGAAGAGAGGAGGAGAAGACAGTATGGAAGAGAGGAGGAGAGGAGGAGAGGACATTATGGAAGAGAAGAGGAGAGGACGGTATGGAAGAGAGGAGGAGAGGACAGTATAGAAGAGAGGAGGAGAGGACGGTATGGAAGAGAGGAGGAGAGGACGGTATGGAAGAGAGGAAGAGAGGACTGTATAGAAGAGAAGAGGAGAGGACGGAATTGTAGAGAGAACGAGAAGACGGTATGGAAGAGAGGAGCAGAAGACGATATGGAAGAGAGGAGGAGAGGACATTATGGAAGAGAGGAGGAGAGGACGGTATGGAAGAGAGGAGGAGAGGACAGTATGGAAGAGAGGAGGAGAGGACATTATGGAAGAGAGGAGGAGAGGACGGTATGGAAGAGAGGTGGAGAGGACATTATGGAAGAGAGAAGAAGAGGACGGTATGGAAGAGAGAAGGAGAGGACAGTATAGGAGAGAGGAGGAGAGGACGGTATGGAGGAGAGGACAGTATGGAAGAGAGGAGGAGAGGACGGTATGGAAGAGAGGAGGAGAGGACAGTATGGAATAGAGGAAGAGAGGACAGTATAGAAGAGAGGAGGAGAGGACGGTATTGTAGAGAGGAGGAGAGGACGGTATGGAAGAGAGGAGGAGAGGACGGTATGGAAGAGAGGAGGAGAGGACGGTATGGAAGAGAGGAGTAGAGTACAATATGGAAGAGAGGAGGAGAGGACGGTATGGAGGAGAGGACGGTATGGAAGAGAGGAGGAGAGGACGGTATGGAAGAGAGGAGGAGAGGACATTATGGAAGAGAGGAGAGGAAGGTATGTAAGATAGGAGGAGAGGACGGTATGGAAGAGAGGAGGAGAGGACAGTATAGAACAGAGGAGGAGAGGACGGTATTGTAGAGAGGAGGAGAGGACAGTATAGAAGAGAGGAGGAGAGGACGGTATGTAAGAGAGGAGGAGAGGACGGTATGTAAGAGAGGAGGAGAGGACAGTATAGAAGAGAGGAGGAGAGGACGGTATTGTAGAGAGGAGGAGAAGACGGTATGGAAGAGAGGAGCAGAAGATGATATGGAAGAGAGGAGGAGAGGACGGTATGGAAGAGAGGAGGAGAGGACATTATGGAAGAGAGGAGGAGAGGACGGTATGGAAGAGAGGAGGAGAGGACAGTATTGAAGAGAGGAGGAGAGGACGGTATGGAAGAGAGGAAGAGAGGATGGTATGGAAGAGAGGAGAAGAGGGGGGTATGGAAGAGAGGAGGAGAAGACAGTATGGAAGAGAGGAGGAGAGGCTGGTATGGAAGAGAGGAGGAGAGGACATTATGGAAGAGAGGAGGAGAGGACGGTATGGAAAAGAGGAGGAGAGGACATTATGGAAGAGAGGAGGAGAGGACGGTATGGAAGAGAGGAGGAGAGGACAGTATTGAAGAGAGGAGGAGAGGACAGTATAGAAGAGAGGAGGAGAGGACGGTATGTAAGAGAGGAGGAGAGGACGGTATGTAAGAGAGGAGGAGAGGACAGTATAGAAGAGAGGAGGAGAAGACGATATAGAAGAGAGGAGGAGAGGACGGTATGGAAGAGAGGAGGAGAGGACATTATGGAAGAGAGGAGAGGAAGGTATGTAAGATAGGAGGAGAGGACAGTATGGAGGAGAGGACAGTATAGAACAGAGGAGGAGAGGACGGTATTGTAGAGAGAAGGAGAGGACAGTATAGAAGAGGGGAGGAGAGGACGGTATGTAAGAGAGGAGGAGAGGACGGTATGTAAGAGAGGAGGAGAGGACAGTATAGAAGAGAGGAGGAGAGGACGGTATTGTAGAGAGGAGGAGAAGACGGTATGGAAGAGAGGAGCAGAAGATGATATGGAAGAGAGGAGGAGAGGACGGTATGGAAGAGAGGAGGAGAGGACAGTATTGAAGAGAGGAGGAGAGGACGGTATGGAAGAGAGGAGGAGAGGACGGTATGGAAGAGAGGAGGAGAGGACAGTATTGAAGAGAGGAGGAGAGGACGGTATGGAAGAGAGGAAGAGAGGATGGTATGGAAGAGAGGAGAAGAGGAGGGTATGGAAGAGAGGAGGCGAAGACAGTATGGAAGAGAGGAGGAGAGGACAGTATAGAAGAGAGGAGGAGAGGACGGTATGGAGGAGAGCAGGAGAGGACAGTATAGAAGAGAGGAGGAGAGGACGGTATGGAAGAGAGGAGGAGAGAACGGTATGAAAGAGAGGAGGAGAGGACTGTATAGAAGAGAAGAGGAGAGGACGGAATTGTAGAGAGAACGAGAAGACGGTATGGAAGAGAGGAGCAGAAGACGATATGGAAGAGAGGAGGAGAGGACATTATGGAAGAGAGGAGGAGAGGACGGTATGGAAGAGAGGAGGAGAGGACAGTATGGAAGAGAGGAGGAGAGGACATTATGGAAGAGAGGAGGAGAGGACGGTATGGAAGAGAGGTGGAGAGGACATTATGGAAGAGAGAAGAAGAGGACGGTATGGAAGAGAGAAGGAGAGGACAGTATAGAAGAGAGGAGGAGAGGACGGTATGGAGGAGAGCAAGAGAGGACAGTATGGAAGAGAGGAGGAGAGGACGGTATGGAAGAGAGGAGGAGAGGACGGTATGGAAGAGAGGAGGAGAGGACGGTATGGAAGAGAGGAGGAGAGGACGGTATTGTAGAGAGGAGGAGAGGACGGTATGAAAGAGAGGAGGAGAGGACGGTATGGAAGAGAGGAGGAGAGGACGGTATGGAAGAGAGGAGTAGAGTACAGTATGGAAGAGAGGAGGAGAGGACGGTATGGAGGAGAGGACGGTATGGAAGAGAGGAGGAGAAGACGATATAGAAGAGAGGAGGAGAGGACGGTATGGAAGAGAGGAGGAGAGGACATTATGGAAGAGAGGAGAGGAAGGTATGTAAGATAGGAGGAGAGGACGGTATGGAAGAGAGGAGGAGAGGACAGTATAGAACAGAGGAGGAGAGGACGGTATTCTAGAGAGGAGGAGAGGACAGTATAGAAGAGAGGAGGAGAGGACGGTATGTAAGAGAGGAGGAGAGGACGGTATGTAAGAGAGGAGGAGAGGACAGTATAGAAGAGAGGAGGAGAGGACGGTATTGTAGAGAGGAGGAGAAGACGGTATGGAAGAGAGGAGCAGAAGATGATATGGAAGAGAGGAGGAGAGGACGGTATGGAAGAGAGGAGGAGAGGACATTATGGAAGAGAGGAGGAGAGGACGGTATGGAAGAGAGGAGGAGAGGACAGTATTGAAGAGAGGAGGAGAGGACGGTATGGAAGAGAGGAAGAGAGGATGGTATGGAAGAGAGGAGGAGAGGACATTATGGAAGAGAGGAGGAGAGGACATTATGGAAGAGAGGAGGAGAGGACGGTATGGAAGAGAGGAGGAGAGGACGGTATGGAAGAGAGGAGGAGAGGACAGTATTGAAGAGAGGAGGAGAGGACAGTATAGAAGAGAGGAGGAGAGGACGGTATGTAAGAGAGGAGGAGAGGACGGTATGTAAGAGAGGAGGAGAGGACAGTATAGAAGAGAGGAGGAGAAGACGATATAGAAGAGAGGAGGAGAGGACGGTATGGAAGAGAGGAGGAGAGGACATTATGGAAGAGAGGAGAGGAAGGTATGTAAGATAGGAGGAGACTGAGGACAGTATGGAAGAGAGGAGGAGAGGACAGTATAGAACAGAGGAGGAGAGGACGGTATTGTAGAGAGAAGGAGAGGACAGTATGGAAGAGAGGAGGAGAGGACAGTATAGAAGAGAGGAGGAGAGGACAGTATAGAAGAGAGGAGGAGAGGACGGTATGTGAGAGAGGAGGAGAGGACAGTATGTAAGAGAGGAGGAGAGGACAGTATAGAAGAGAGGAGGAGAGGACGGTATTGTAGAGAGGAGGAGAAGACGGTATGGAAGAGAGGAGCAGAAGATGATATGGAAGAGAGGAGGAGAGGACGGTATGGAAGAGAGGAGGAGAGGACAGTATTGAAGAGAGGAGGAGAGGACGGTATGGAAGAGAGGAGGAGAGGACGGTATGGAAGAGAGGAGGAGAGGACAGTATTGAAGAGAGGAGGAGAGGATGGTATGGAAGAGAGGAAGAGAGGATGGTATGGAAGAGAGGAGAAGAGGAGGGTATGGAAGAGAGGAGGAGAGGACAGTATAGAAGAGAGGAGGAGAGGACGGTATGGAGGAGAGCAGGAGAGGACAGTATAGAAGAGAGGAGGAGAGGACGGTATGGAAGAGAGGAGGAGAGAACGGTATGGAAGAGAGGAGGAGAGGACGGTATGGAATAGAGGAAGAGAGGACAGTATAGAAGAGAGGAGGAGAGGATGGTATTGTAGAGAGGAGGAGAGGACATTATGGAAGAGAGGAGGAGAGGACGGTATGGAAGTGAGGAGGAGAGGACTGTATGGAAGAGAGGAAGAGAGGACGGTATTGTAGAGAGGAGGAGAGGACAGTATAGAAGAGAGGAGGAGAGGACGGTATGGAAGAGAGGAGGAGAGGACATTATGGAAGAGAGGAGAGGACGGTATGTAAGAGAGGAGGAGAGGACGGTATGGAAGAGAGGAGGAGAGGACAGTATAGAAGAGAGGAAGAGAGGACGGTATTGTAGAGAGGAGGAGAGGACAGTATAGAAGAGAGGAGGAGAGGACGGTATGGAAGAGAGGAGGAGAGGACAGTATAGAAGAGAGGAAGAGAGGACGGTATTGTAGAGAGGAGGAGAGGACAGTATAGAAGAGAGGAGGAGAGGACGGTATGGAAGAGAGGAGGAGAGGACAGTATAGAAGAGAGGAAGAGAGGACGGTATTGTAGAGAGGAGGAGAGGACAGTATAGAAGAGAGGAGGAGAGGACGGTATGGAAGAGAGGAGGAGAGGACAGTATAGAAGAGAGGAAGAGAGGACGGTATTGTAGAGAGGAGGAGAGGACAGTATAGAAGAGAGGAGGAGAGGACGGTATGTACGAGAGGAGGAGAGGACGGTATGTACGAGAGGAGGAGAGGACGGTATAGAAGAGAGGAGGAGAGGACGGTATGTAAGAGAGGAGGAGAAGACGGTATGGAAGAGAGGAGCAGAAGATGATATGGAAGAGAGGAGGAGAGGAGGGTATAGAAGAGAGGAGGAGAGGACATTATGGAAGAGAGGAGGAGAGGACATTATGGAAGAGAGGAGGAGAGGACGGTATGGAAGAGAGGAGGAGAGGACAGTATTGAAGAGAGGAGGAGAGGACGGTATGGAAGAGAGGATGGTATGGAAGAGAGGAGAAGAGGAGGGTATGGAAGAGAGGAGGAGAAGACAGTATGGAAGAGAGGAGGAGAGGACGGTATGGAAGAGAGGAGGAGAGGACATTATGGAAGAGAAGAGGAGAGGACGGTATGGAAGAGAGGAGGAGAGGACAGTATAGAAGAGAGGAGGAGAGGACGGTATGGAAGAGAGGAGGAGAGGACGGTATGGAAGAGAGGAAGAGAGGACTGTATAGAAGAGAAGAGGAGAGGACGGAATTGTACAGAGAACGAGAAGACGGTATGGAAGAGAGGAGCAGAGGACGATATGGAAGAGAGGAGGAGAGGACATTATGGAAGAGAGGAGGAGAGGACGGTATGGAAGAGAGGAGGAGAGGACAGTATGGAAGAGAGGAGGAGAGGACATTATGGAAGAGAGGAGGAGAGGACGGTATGGAAGAGAGGTGGAGAGGACATTATGGAAGAGAGAAGAAGAGGACGGTATGGAAGAGAGAAGGAGAGGACAGTATAGAAGAGAGGAGGAGAGGAGGGTATGGAGGAGAGGACGGTATAGAAGAGAGGTGGAGAGGACATTATGGAAGAGAGAAGAAGAGGACGGTGTGGAAGACAGAAGGAGAGGACAGTATAGAAGAGAGGAGGAGAGGACAGTATGGAAGAGAGGAGGAGAGGACGGTATGGAAGAGAGGAGGAGAGGACGGTATGGAATAGAGGAAGAGAGGACAGTATAGAAGAGAGGAGGAGAGGACGGTATGGAATAGAGGAAGAGAGGACAGTATAGAAGAGAGGAGGAGAGGACGGTATTGTAGAGAGGAGGAGAGGACGGTATGGAAGAGAGGAGGAGAGGACGGTATGGAAGAGAGGAGGAGAGGACGGTATGGAGGAGAGGACGGTATGGAAGAGAGGAGGAGAAGACGATATAGAAGAGAGGAGGATAGGACGGTATGGAAGAGAGGAGGAGAGGACATTATGGAAGAGAGGAGAGGAAGGTATGTAAGATAGGAGGAGAGGACGGTATGGAAGAGAGGAGGAGAGGACAGTATAGAACAGAGGAGGAGAGGACGGTATTGTAGAGAGGAGGAGAGGACAGTATAGAAGAGAGGAGGAGAGGACGGTATGTAAGAGAGGAGGAGAGGACGGTATGTAAGAGAGGAGGAGAGGACAGTATAGAAGAGAGGAGGAGAGGACGGTATTGTAGAGAGGAGGAGAAGACGGTATGGAAGAGAGGAGCAGAAGATGATATGGAAGAGAGGAGGAGAGGACGGTATGGAAGAGAGGAGGAGAGGACATTATGGAAGAGAGGAGGAGAGGACATTATGGAAGAGAGGAGGAGAGGACGGTATGGAAGAGAGGAGGAGAGGACAGTATTGAAGAGAGGAGGAGAGGACGGTATGGAAGAGAGGAAGAGAGGATGGTATGGAAGAGAGGAGAAGAGGAGGGTATGGAAGAGAGGAGGAGAAGACAGTATGGAAGAAAGGAGGAGAGGCTGGTATGGAAGAGAGGAGGAGAGGACATTATGGAAGAGAGGAGGAGAGGACGGTATGGAAGAGAGGGGGAGAGGACATTATGGAAGAGAGGAGGAGAGGACGGTATTGTAGAGAGGAGGAGAAGACGGTATGGAAGAGAGGAGCAGAAGATGATATGGAAGAGAGGAGGAGAGGACGGTATGGAAGAGAGGAGGAGAGGACAGTATTGAAGAGAGGAGGAGAGGACGGTATGGAAGAGAGGAGGAGAAGACAGTATGGAAGAAAGGAGGAGAGGCTGGTATAGAAGAGAGGAGGAGAGGACATTATGGAAGAGAGGAGGAGAGGACGGTATGGAAGAGAGGGGGAGAGGACATTATGGAAGAGAGGAGGAGAGGACGGTATTGTAGAGAGGAGGAGAAGACGGTATGGAAGAGAGGAGCAGAAGATGATATGGAAGAGAGGAGGAGAGGACGGTATGGAAGAGAGGAGGAGAGGACATTATGGAAGAGAGGAGAGGAAGGTATGTAAGATAGGAGGAGAAGACAGTATAGAAGAGAGGAGGAGAGGACGGTATGGAAGAGAGGAGGAGAGGACATTATGGAAGAGAGGAGGAGAGGACGGTATGGAAGAGAGGAGGAGAAGACAGTATAGAAGAGAGGAGGAGAGGACAGCATGGAAGAGAGGAGGAGAGGACGATATGGAAGAGAGGAGAAGAGGAGGGTATAGAAGAGAGGAGGAGAAGACGGTATGGAAGAGAGGAGGAGAGGACGGTATGGAAGAGAGGAGGAGAGGACGGTATGCAAAAGAGGAGGAGAGGACGGTATGGAAGAGAGGAGTAGAGGATGGTATGGAAGAGAGGAGGAGAGGACATTATGGAAGAGAGGAGGAGAGGATGGTATGGAAGAGAGGAGGAGAGGACAGCATGGAAGAGAGGAGGAGAGGACAGCATGGAAGAGAGGAGGAGAGGACGGTATGGAAGAGAGGAGGAGAGGGCGGTATGGAGGAGAGGATTGTATAGAAGAGAGGAGGAGAGGAGGGTATGGAGGAGAGGACGGTATGGAAGAGAGGAGGAGAGGACGGTATGGAAGAGAGGAGGGTATGGAGGAGAGGACGGTAAGGAGGAGGAGAGGACGGTATGGAGGAGGAAAGGAGAGGATAGTATGGAGGAGAGGACGGTATGGAGGAGAGGAGGAGAGGAGGGTATGGAGGAGAGGAGGAGAGGAGGGTATGGAGGAGGAGAGGAGAGGATGGTATGGAGGAGAGGAGGAGAGGAGGGTATGGAGGAGGAGAGGAGAGGATGGTATGGAGGAGAGGAGGAGTGGACGGTATGGAGGAGGAGAGGAGGAGGGGACGGTATGGAGGAGGAGAGGACGGTATGGAGGAGAGGAGGAGAGGACGGTATGGAGGAGAGGAGGAGAGGAGGGTATGGAGGAGGAGAGGAGGAGAGGAGGAGAGGAGGGTATGGAGGAGGAGAGGAGAGGATGGTATGGAGGAGAGGAGGAGAGGAGGAGAGGACAGTATGGAGGAGGAGAGGACAGTATGGAGGAGGAGAGGAGGAGAGGACGGTATGGAGGAGGAGAGGAGAGGAGGGTATGGAGGAGAGGATGGCATGGAGGAGGAGAGGAGGGGAAGACGGTATGGAAGAGAGGAGCAGAAGATGATATGGAAGAGAGGAGGAGAGGACAGTATGGAAGAGAGGAGGAGAGGACATTATGGAAGAGAGGAGGAGAGGACGGTATGGAAGAGAGGAGGAGAGGACAGTATTGAAGAGAGGAGGAGAGGACGGTATGGAAGAGAGGAAGAGAGGATGGTATGGAAGAGAGGAGAAGAGGAGGGTATGGAAGAGAGGAGGAGAAGACAGTATGGAAGAGAGGAGGAGAGGCTGGTATGGAAGAGAGGAGGAGAGGACATTATGGAAGAGAGGAGGAGAGGACGGTATGGAAGAGAGGAGGAGAGGACATTATGGAAGAGATGAGGAGAGGACATTATGGAAGAGAGGAGGAGAGGACAGTATGGAAGAGAGGAGGAGAGGACAGTATTGAAGAGAGGAGGAGAGGACAGTATAGAAGAGAGGAGGAGAGGACGGTATGTAAGAGAGGAGGAGAGGACGGTATGTAAGAGAGGAGGAGAGGACAGTATAGAAGAGAGGAGGAGAAGACGATATAGAAGAGAGGAGGAGAGGACGGTATGGAAGAGAGGAGGAGAGGACATTATGGAAGAGAGGAGAGGAAGGTATGTAAGATAGGAGGAGAGGACAGTATGGAGGAGAGGACATTATAGAACAGAGGAGGAGAGGACGGTATTGTAGAGAGAAGGAGAGGACAGTATAGAAGAGAGGAGGAGAGGACGGTATGTAAGAGAGGAGGAGAGGACGGTATGTAAGAGAGGAGGAGAGGACGGTATGTAAGAGAGGAGGAGAGGACGGTATGTAAGAGAGGAGGAGAGGACAGTATAGAAGAGAGGAGGAGAGGACGGTATTGTAGAGAGGAGGAGAAGACGGTATGGAAGAGAGGAGCAGAAGATGATATGGAAGAGAGGAGGAGAGAACGGTATGGAAGAGAGGAGGAGAGGACAGTATTGAAGAGAGGAGGAGAGGACGGTATGGAAGAGAGGAGGAGAGGACGGTATGGAAGAGAGGAGGAGAGGACAGTATTGAAGAGAGGAGGAGAGGACGGTATGGAAGAGAGGAAGAGAGGATGGTATGGAAGAGAGGAGAAGAGGAGGGTATGGAAGAGAGGAGGAGAAGACAGTATGGAAGAGAGGAGGAGAGGACAGTATAGAAGAGAGGAGGAGAGGACGGTATGGAGGAGAGCAGGAGAGGACAGTATAGAAGAGAGGAGGAGAGGACGGTATGGAAGAGAGGAGGAGAGAACGGTATGGAAGAGAGGAGGAGAGGACTGTATAGAAGAGAAGAGGAGAGGACGGAATTGTAGAGAGAACGAGAAGACGGTATGGAAGAGAGGAGCAGAAGACGATATGGAAGAGAGGAGGAGAGGACATTATGGAAGAGAGGAGGAGAGGACGGTATGGAAGAGAGGAGGAGAGGACAGTATGGAAGAGAGGAGGAGAGGACATTATGGAAGAGAGGAGGAGAGGACGGTATGGAAGAGAGGTGGAGAGGACATTATGGAAGAGAGAAGAAGAGGACGGTATGGAAGAGAGAAGGAGAGGACAGTATAGAAGAGAGGAGGAGAGGACGGTATGGAGGAGAGCAGGAGAGGACAGTATGGAAGAGAGGAGGAGAGGACGGTATGGAAGAGAGGAGGAGAGGACGGTATGGAAGAGAGGAGGAGAGGACGGTATGGAAGAGAGGAGGAGAGGACGGTATTGTAGAGAGGAGGAGAGGACGGTATGGAAGAGAGGAGGAGAGGACGGTATGGAAGAGAGGAGGAGAGGACGGTATGGAAGAGAGGAGTAGAGTACAGTATGGAAGAGAGGAGGAGAGGACGGTATGGAGGAGAGGACGGTATGGAAGAGAGGAGGAGAAGACGATATAGAAGAGAGGAGGAGAGGACGGTATGGAAGAGAGGAGGAGAGGACATTATGGAAGAGAGGAGAGGAAGGTATGTAAGATAGGAGGAGAGGACGGTATGGAAGAGAGGAGGAGAGGACAGTATAGAACAGAGGAGGAGAGGACGGTATTGTAGAGAGGAGGAGAGGACAGTATAGAAGAGAGGAGGAGAGGACGGTATGTAAGAGAGGAGGAGAGGACGGTATGTAAGAGAGGAGGAGAGGACAGTATAGAAGAGAGGAGGAGAGGACGGTATTGTAGAGAGGAGGAGAAGACGGTATGGAAGAGAGGAGCAGAAGATGATATGGAAGAGAGGAGGAGAGGACGGTATGGAAGAGAGGAGGAGAGGACATTATGGAAGAGAGGAGGAGAGGACGGTATGGAAGAGAGGAGGAGAGGACAGTATTGAAGAGAGGAGGAGAGGACGGTATGGAAGAGAGGAAGAGAGGATGGTATGGAGAGAGGAGAAGAGGAGGGTATGGAAGAGAGGAGGAGAAGACAGTATGGAAGAGAGGAGGAGAGGCTGGTATGGAAGAGAGGAGGAGAGGACATTATGGAAGAGAGGAGGAGAGGACGGTATGGAAGAGAGGAGGAGAGGACATTATGGAAGAGAGGAGGAGAGGACATTATGGAAGAGAGGAGGAGAGGACGGTATGGAAGAGAGGAGGAGAGGACAGTATTGAAGAGAGGAGGAGAGGACAGTATAGAAGAGAGGAGGAGAGGACGGTATGTAAGAGAGGAGGATGAGGACGGTATGTAAGAGAGGACCAGAGGACAGTATAGAAGAGAGGAGGAGAAGACGATATAGAAGAGAGGAGGAGAGGACGGTATGGAAGAGAGGAGGAGAGGACATTATGGAAGAGAGGAGAGGAAGGTATGTAAGATAGGAGGAGACTGAGGACAATATGGAAGAGAGGAGGAGAGGACAGTATAGAACAGAGGAGGAGAGGACGGTATTGTAGAGAGAAGGAGAGGACAGTATGAAAGAGAGGAGGAGAGACAGTATAGAAGAGAGGAGGAGAGGACAGTATAGAAGAGAGGAGGAGAGGACGGTATGTAAGAGAGGAGGAGAGGACAGTATGTAAGAGAGAAGGAGAGGACAGTATAGAAGAGAGGAGGAGAGGACGGTATTGTAGAGAGGAGGAGAAGACGGTATGGAAGAGAGGAGCAGAAGATGATATGGAAGAGAGGAGGAGAGGACGGTATGGAAGAGAGGAGGAGAGGACAGTATTGAAGAGAGGAGGAGAGGACGGTATGGAAGAGAGGAGGAGAGGACGGTATGGAAGAGAGGAGGAGAGGACAGTATTGAAGAGAGGAGGAGAGGATGGTATGGAAGAGAGGAAGAGAGGATGGTATGGAAGAGAGGAGAAGAGGAGGGTATGGAAGAGAGGAGGAGAGGAGAGGACGGTATGGAGGAGAGCAGGAGAGGACAGTATAGAAGAGAGGAGGAGAGGACGGTATGGAAGAGAGGAGGAGAGAACGGTATGGAAGAGAGGAGGATGAGGACGGTATGGAATAGAGGAAGAGAGGACAGTATAGAGAGAGGAGGAGAGGACGGTATTGTAGAGAGGAGGAGAGGACATTATGGAAGAGAGGAGGAGAGGACGGTATGGAAGAGAGGAGGAGAGGACTGTATGGAAGAGAGGAGGAGAGGACGGTATGGAGGAGAGGACGGTATGGAAGAGAGGACGGTATGGAAGAGAGGAGGAGAAGACGATATAGAAGAGAGGAGGAGAGGACGGTATGGAAGAGAGGAGGAGAGGACATTATGGAAGAGAGGAGAGGATGGTATGTAAGAGAGGAGGAGAGGACGGTATGGAAGAGAGGAGGAGAGGACAGTATAGAAGAGAGGAAGAGAGGACGGTATTGTAGAGAGGAGGAGAGGACAGTATAGAAGAGAGGAGGAGAGGACGGTATGGAAGAGAGGAGGAGAGGACAGTATAGAAGAGAGGAAGAGAGGACGGTATTGTAGAGAGGAGGAGAGGACAGTATAGAAGAGAGGAGGAGAGGACGGTATGGAAGAGAGGAGGAGAGGACAGTATAGAAGAGAGGAAGAGAGGACGGTATTGTAGAGAGGAGGAGAGGACAGTATAGAAGAGAGGAGGAGAGGACGGTATGTACGAGAGGAGGAGAGGACGGTATGTACGAGAGGAGGAGAGGACGGTATAGAAGAGAGGAGGAGAGGACGGTATTGTAGAGAGGAGGAGAAGACGGTATGGAAGAGAGGAGCAGAAGATGATATGGAAGAGAGGAGGAGAGGAGGGTATAGAAGAGAGGAGGAGAGGACATTATGGAAGAGAGGAGGAGAGGACATTATGGAAGAGAGGAGGAGAGGACGGTATGGAAGAGAGGAGGAGAGGACAGTATTGAAGAGAGGAGGAGAGGACAGTATGGAAGAGAGGATGGTATGGAAGAGAGGAGAAGAGGAGGGTATGGAAGAGAGGAGGAGAAGACAGTATGGAAGAGAGGAGGAGAGGACGGTATGGAAGAGAGGAGGAGAGGACATTATGGAAGAGAAGAGGAGAGGACGGTATGGAAGAGAGGAGGAGAGGACAGTATAGAAGAGAGGAGGAGAGGACGGTATGGAAGAGAGGAGGAGAGGACGGTATGGAAGAGAGGAAGAGAGGACTGTATAGAAGAGAAGAGGAGAGGACGGAATTGTAGAGAGAACGAGAAGACGGTATGGAAGAGAGGAGCAGAGGACGATATGGAAGAGAGGAGGAGAGGACATTATGGAAGAGAGGAGGAGAGGACGGTATGGAAGAGAGCAGGAGAGGACAGTATGGAAGAGAGGAGGAGAGGACATTATGGAAGAGAGGAGGAGAGGACGGTATGGAGGAGAGGTGGAGAGGACATTATGGAAGAGAGAAGAAGAGGACGGTATGGAAGAGAGAAGGAGAGGACAGTATAGAAGAGAGGAGGAGAGGAGGGTATGGAGGAGAGGACGGTATGGAAGAGAGGTGGAGAGGACATTATGGAAGAGAGAAGAAGAGGACGGTATGGAAGAGAGAAGGAGAGGACAGTATAGAAGAGAGGAGGAGAGGACAGTATGGAAGAGAGGAGGAGAGGACGGTATGGAAGAGAGGAGGAGAGGACGGTATGGAATAGAGGAAGAGAGGACAGTATAGAAGAGAGGAGGAGAGGACGGTATTGTAGAGAGGAGGAGAGGACGGTATGGAAGAGAGGAGGAGAGGACGGTATGGAAGAGAGGAGGAGAGGACGGTATGGAAGAGAGGAGTAGAGTACAGTATGGAAGAGAGGAGGAGAGGACGGTATGGAGGAGAGGACGGTATGGAAGAGAGGAGGAGAAGACGATATAGAAGAGAGGAGGAGAGGACGGTATGGAAGAGAGGAGGAGAGGACATTATGGAAGAGAGGAGAGGAAGGTATGTAAGATAGGAGGAGAGGACGGTATGGAAGAGAGGAGGAGAGGACAGTATAGAACAGAGGAGGAGAGGACGGTATTGTAGAGAGGAGGAGAGGACAGTATAGAAGAGAGGAGGAGAGGATGGTATGTAAGAGAGGAGGAGAGGACGGTATGTAAGAGAGGAGGAGAGGACAGTATAGAAGAGAGGAGGAGAGGACGGTATTGTAGAGAGGAGGAGAAGACGGTATGGAAGAGAGGAGCAGAAGATGATATGGAAGAGAGGAGGAGAGGATGGTATGGAAGAGAGGAGGAGAGGACATTATGGAAGAGAGGAGGAGAGGACATTATGGAAGAGAGGAGGAGAGGACGGTATGGAAGAGAGGAAGAGAGGATGGTATGGAAGAGAGGAGAAGTGGAGGGTTATGGAAGAGAGGAGGAGAAGACAGTATGGAAGAAAGGAGGAGAGGCTGGTATGGAAGAGAGGAGGAGAGGACATTATGGAAGAGAGGAGGAGAGGACGGTATGGAAGAGAGGGGGAGAGGACATTATGAAGAGAGGAGGAGAGGACGGTATTGTAGAGAGGAGGAGAAGACGGTATGGAAGAGAGGAGCAGAAGATGATATGGAAGAGAGGAGGAGAGGACGGTATGGAAGAGAGGAGGAGAGGACATTATGGAAGAGAGGAGGAGAGGACGGTATGGAAGAGAGGAGGAGAAGACAGTATAGAAGAGAGGAGGAGAGGACAGCATGGAAGAGAGGAGGAGAGGACGATATGGAAGAGAGGAGAAGAGGAGGGTATAGAAGAGAGGAGGAGAAGACGGTATGGAAGAGAGGAGGAGAGGACGGTATGGAAGAGAGGAGGAGAGGACGGTATGCAAAAGAGGAGGAGAGGACGGTATGGAAGAGAGGAGTAGAGGATGGTATGGAAGAGAGAAGGAGAGGACATTATGGAAGAGAGGAGGAGAGGATGGTATGGAAGAGAGGAGGAGAGGACAGCATGGAAGAGAGGAGGAGAGGACAGCATGGAAGAGAGGAGGAGAGGACGGTATGGAAGAGAGGAGGAGAGGGCGGTATGGAGGAGAGGATTGTATAGAAGAGAGGAGGAGAGGAGAGTATGGAGGAGAGGACGGTATGGAAGAGAGGAGGAGAGGACGGTATGGAAGAGAGGAGGGTATGGAGGAGAGGACGGTAAGGAGGAGGAGAGGACGGTATGGAGGAGGAAAGGAGAGGATAGTATGGAGGAGAGGACGGTATGGAGGAGAGGAGGAGAGGAGGGTATGGAGGAGAGGAGGAGAGGAGGGTATGGAGGAGGAGAGGAGAGGATGGTATGGAGGAGAGGAGGAGAGGAGGGTATGGAGGAGGAGAGGAGAGGATGGTATGGAGGAGAGGAGGAGAGGACGGTATGGAGGAGGAGAGGAGGAGGGGACGGTATGGAGGAGGAGAGGACGGTATGGAGGAGAGGAGGAGAGGACGGTATGGAGGAGAGGAGGAGAGGAGGGTATGGAGGAGGAGAGGAGGAGAGGAGGGTATGGAGGAGGAGAGGAGAGGATGGTATGGAGGAGAGGAGGAGAGGAGGAGAGGATAGTATGGAGGAGGAGAGGGACAGTATGGAGGAGGAGAGGAGGAGAGGACGGTATGGAGGAGGAGAGGAGAGGTGGGTATGGAGGAGAGGATGGTATGGAGGAGGAGAGGGAGGGGGGGGCGGTATGGAGGAGGAGAGGAGGAGGGGACGGTATGGAGGAGAGGAGGAGAGGACGGTATGGAGGAGAGGAGGAGAGGAGGGTATGGAGGAGGAGAGGAGAGGATGGTATGGAGGAGAGGAGGAGAGGACAGTATGGAGGAGGAGAGGAGGAGAGGACGGTGTGGAGGAGGAGAGGATGGTATGGAGGAGAGGAGGAGAGGGGGGTATGGAGGAGAGGATGGTATGGAGGAGGAGAGGAGGAGAGGACGGTATGGAGGAGAGGAGGAGAGGAGGGTATGGAGGAGGAGAGGAGAGGATGGTATGGAGGAGAGGAGGAGAGGAGGAGAGGACAGTATGGAGGAGGAGAGGAGGAGAGGACGGTATGGAGGAGGAGAGGAGGAGAGGAGGGTATGGAGGAGGAGAGGAGAGAATGGTATGGAGGAGAGGATGGTATGGAGGAGGAGAGGAGGGGGGGACGGTATGGAGGAGGAGAGGAGAGAATGGTATGGAGGAGAGGATGGTATGGAGGAGGAGAGGAGGGGGGGACGGTATGGAGGAGGAGAGGAGGAGGGGACGGTATGGAGGAGAGGAGGAGAGGACGGTATGGAGGAGAGGAGGAGAGGAGGGTATGGAGGAGGAGAGGAGAGGAGGGTATGGAGGAGAGGAGGAGAGGAGGAGAGGACAGTATGGAGGAGGAGAGGAGGAGAGGACGGTATGGAGGAGGAGAGGATGGTATGGAGGAGAGGAGGAGAGGGGGGTATGGAGGAGAGGAGGAGAGGGGGGTATGGAGGAGAGGAGGAGAGGATGGTATGGAGGAGGAGAGGAGGAGAGGACGGTATGGAGGAGAGGAGGAGAGGAGGGTATGGAGGAGGAGAGGATGGTATGGAGGAGAGGAGGAGAGGACAGTATTGAGGAGGAGAGGACGGTATGGAGGAGGAGAGGATGGTATGGAGGAGAGGAGGAGAGGGGGGTATGGAGGAGAGGAGGAGAGGGGGGTATGGAGGAGAGGAGGAGAGGATGGTATGGAAGAGGAGAGGAGGAGAGGACGGTATGGAGGAGAGGAGGAGAGGAGGTTATGGAGGAGGAGAGGAGAGGATGGTATGGAGGAGAGGAGGAGAGGAGGAGAGGACAGTATGGAGGAGGAGAGGAGGAGAGGACGGTATGGAGGAGGAGAGGAGGGTATGGAGGAGGAGAGGAGAGGATGGTATGGAGGAGAGGATGGTATGGAGGAGGAGAGGAGGGGGGGACGGTATGGAGGAGGAGAGGAGGAGGGGACGGTATGGAGGAGAGGAGGAGAGGACGGTATGGAGGAGAGGAGGAGAGGAGGGTATGGAGGAGGAGAGGAGAGGAGGGTATGGAGGAGAGGAGGAGAGGAGGAGAGGACAGTATGGAGGAGGAGAGGAGGAGAGGACGGTATGGAGGAGGAGAGGATGGTATGGAGGAGAGGAGGAGAGGGGGGTATGGAGGAGAGGAGGAGAGGGGGGTATGGAGGAGAGGAGGAGAGGATGGTATGGAGGAGGAGAGGAGGAGAGGACGGTATGGAGGAGAGGAGGAGAGGAGGGTATGGAGGAGGAGAGGAGAGGATGGTATGGAGGAGAGGAGGAGAGGAGGAGAGGACAGTATTGAGGAGAAGAGGACGGTATGGAGGAGGAGAGGATGGTATGGAGGAGAGGAGGAGAGGGGGGTATGGAGGAGAGGAGGAGAGGGGGGTATGGAGGAGAGGAGGAGAGGATGGTATGGAGGAGGAGAGGAGAAGAGGACGGTATGGAGGAGAGGAGGAGAGGAGGGTATGGAGGAGGAGAGGAGAGGATGGTATGGAGGAGAGGAGGAGAGGAGGAGAGGACAGTATTGAGGAGGAGAGGACGGTATGGAGGAGGAGAGGATGGTATGGAGGAGAGGAGGAGAGGGGGGTATGGAGGAGAGGAGGGGAGGACGGTATGGAGGAGAGGAGGAGAGGAGGGTATGGAGGAGGAGAGGAGGAGAGGAGGGTATGGAGGAGGAGAGGAGAGGAGAGAGGATGGTATGGAGGAGAGGAGGAGAGGAGGAGAGGACAGTATGGAGGAGGAGAGGAGGAGAGGACGGTATGGAGGAGGAGAGGAGGAGAGGAGGGTATGGAGGAGGAGAAGAGAGGATGGTATGGAGGAGAGGATGGTATGGAGGAGGAGAGGAGGGGGGGACGGTATGGAGGAGGAGAGGAGGAGGGGACGGTATGGAGGAGAGGAGGAGAGGACGGTATGGAGGAGAGGAGGAGAGGAGGGTATGGAGGAGGAGAGGAGAGGAGGGTATGGAGGAGAGGAGGAGAGGAGGAGAGGACAGTATGGAGGAGGAGAGGAGGAGAGGACGGTATGGAGGAGGAGAGGATGGTATGGAGGAGAGGAGGAGAGGGGGGTATGGAGGAGAGGAGGAGAGGGGGGTATGGAGGAGAGGAGGAGAGGATGGTATGGAGGAGGAGAGGAGGAGAGGACGGTATGGAGGAGAGGAGGAGAGGAGGGTATGGAGGAGGAGAGGAGAGGATGGTATGGAGGAGAGGAGGAGAGGAGGAGAGGACAGTATTGAGGAGGAGAGGAGGAGAGGACGGTATGAAGGAGAGGAGGGTATGGAAGAGGAGAGGAGAGGAGGAGAGGACAGTATTGAGGAGGAGAGAAGAGGACGGTATGGAGGAGAGGAGGGTATGGAGGAGGAGAGGAGGATAGGACGGTATGGAGGAGAGGAGGAGAGGAGGGTATAGAGGAGGAGAGGAGGAGAGGAGGGTATGGAGGAGAAGAGGAGAGGAGGGTATAGAGGAGGAGAGGAGGAGAGGACGGTATGGAGGAGAGGAGGAGAGGAGGAGAGGACGGTATGGAGGAGGAGAGGAGGAGAGGAGGAGAGGAGGGTATGGAGGAGAGGACGGTATGGAGGAGAGGAGGAGAGGAGGGTATAGAGGAGGAGAGGAGGAGAGGAGGGTATGGAGGAGAGGAGGAGAGGACGGTATGGAGGAGAGGAGGAGAGGAGGGTATAGAGGAGGAGAGGAGGGTATGGAGGAGAAGAGGAGAGGAGGGTATAGAGGAGGAGAGGAGGAGAGGACGGTATGGAGGAGAGGAGGAGAGGAGGAGAGGATGGTATGGAGGAGAGGAGGGTATGGAGGAGAGGAGGAGAGGAGGGTATGGAGGAGAGGAGGAGAGGAGGGTATGGAGGAGGAGAGGAGGAGAGGACGGTATGGAGGAGAGGAGGGTATGGAGGAGGAGAGGATGGTATGGAGGAGAGGAGGAGAGGGGGTATGGAGGAGAGGAGGAGAGGGGGGTATGGAGGAGAGGAGGAGAGGATGGTATGGAGGAGGAGAGGAGGAGAGGACGGTATGGAGGAGAGGAGGAGAGGAGGGTATGGAGGAGGAGAGGAGAGGATGGTATGGAGGAGAGGATGGTATGGAGGAGGAGAGGAGGGGGGACGGTATGGAGGAGGAGAGGAGGGGGGGACGGTATGGAGGAGGAGAGGAGGAGGGGACGGTATGGAGGAAAGGAGGAGAGGACGGTATGGAGGAGAGGAGGAGAGGAGGGTATGGAGGAGAGGAGGAGAGGAGGAAAGGACAGTATGGAGGAGGAGAGGAGGAGAGGACGGTATGGAGGAGGAGAGGATGGTATGGAGGAGAGGAGGAGAGGGGGGTATGGAGGAGAGGAGGAGAGGGGGGTATGGAGGAGAGGAGGAGAGGATGGTATGGAGGAGGAGAGGAGGAGAGGACGGTATGGAGGAGAGGAGGAGAGGACAGTATGGAGGAGGAGAGGAGAGGATGGTATGGAGGAGAGGAGGGTATGGAGGAGAGGAGGAGAGGATGGTATGGAGGAGAGGAGGGTATGGAGGAGAGGAGGAGAGGACGGTATGGAGGAGAGGAGGAGAGGAGGGTATGGAGGAGGAGAGGAGAGGATGGTATGGAGGAGAGGAGGAGAGGAGGAGAGGACAGTATGGAGGAGGAGAGGAGAAGAGGACGGTATGGAGGAGGAGAGGAGGAGAGGACAGTATGGAGGAGGAGAGGAGGAGAGGACGGTATGGAGGAGGAGAGGAGGAGAGGAGGGTATGGAGGAGGAGAGGAGAGGATGGTATGGAGGAGAGGATGGTATGGAGGAGGAGAGGAGGGGGGGACGGTATGGAGGAGGAGAGGAGGAGGGGACGGTATGGAGGAGAGGAGGAGAGGACGGTATGGAGGAGAGGAGGAGAGGAGGGTATGGAGGAGGAGAGGAGAGGTGTATGGAGGAGAGGAGGAGAGGACAGTATGGAGGAGGAGAGGAGGAGAGGACGGTATGGAGGAGGAGAGGATGGTATGGAGGAGAGGAGGAGAGGGGGGTATGGAGGAGAGGAGGAGAGGGGGGTATGGAGGAGAGGAGGAGAGGATGGTATGGAGGAGGAGAGGAGGGGAGGATGGTATGGAGGAGAGGAGGAGAGGAGGGTATGGAGGAGGAGAGGAGAGGATGGTATGGAGGAGAGGAGGAGAGGACAGTATGGAGGAGGAGAGGAGAAGAGGACGGTATGGAGGAGAGGAGGGTATGGAGGAGAGGAGGAGAGGACAGTATGGAGGAGGAGAGGAGGAGAGGACAGTATGGAGGAGGAGAGGAGGAGAGGACAGTATGGAGGAGGAGAGGAGAAGAGGACGGTATGGAGGAGAGGAGGGTATGGAGGAGGAGAGGAGGGTATAGAGGAGGAGAGGAGGAGAGGACGGTATGGAGGAGAGGAGGAGAGGAGGAGAGGATGGTATGGAGGAGGAGAGGAGGAGAGGACGGTATGGAGGAGAGGAGGAGAGGAGGGTATGGAGGAGGAGAGGAGAGGAGGGTATGGAGGAGAGGAGGAGAGGAGGAGAGGACAGTATGGAGGAGGAGAGGAGAAGAGGACGGTATGGAGGAGAGGAGGGTATGGAGGAGGAGAGGAGGGTATAGAGGAGGAGAGGAGGAGAGGACGGTATGGAGGAGAGGAGGAGAGGAGGAGAGGACGGTATGGAGGAGGAGAGGAGGAGAGGACGGTATGGAGGAGAGGAGGAGAGGAGGGTATGGAGGAGGAGAGGAGAGGATGGTATGGAGGAGAGGAGGAGAGGAGGAGAGGACAGTATGGAGGAGGAGAGGAGAAGAGGACGGTATGGAGGAGAGGAGGGTATGGAGGAGGAGAGGAGGGTATAGAGGAGGAGAGGAGGAGAGGACGGTATGGAGGAGAGGAGGAGAGGAGGAGAGGATGGTATGGAGGAGGAGAGGAGGGGAGGACGGTATGGAGGAGAGGAGGAGAGGAGGGTATGGAGGAGGAGAGGAGAGGAGGGTATGGAGGAGAGGAGGAGAGGAGGAGAGGAGAAGAGGACGGTATGGAGGAGAGGAGGGTATGGAGGAGGAGAGGAGGGACAGACCTGCACAATAAGAGACACACAGGGAGAGATTTCAGAAATGTTCAGAAAGAGAGGGGGACATCTGGAGGCATGGAGACAGCTGGTACCAGTGATGCTCTCTCCTCCGTCTCCATGGTAACCTCTAGCATCTTACAAGGAGACAGCAAAGGGAGAGACGAAGGAGCGGCGCAGGAAAAGACTTGGAAAGTGTAATGTAGAGGGAGAGCCATTGAGACAATGCTAGAGAAGGAGGTGACATGGGGAAGAGGAAGAGGAAGAGGGTGGGGGGGGGGTGACAGACAAGACAGAGTCCCTGAGTCATTGAGAGAAAAGTGGTGAACAGACAGGGGGGAGAGTCATAGGCGTCCTCGTGTTCTGTACAGCCTGTTCCCTTCTTGTCCATACCTGCAATAACTTGTTCCATTAATGCAGCCACAGCTCTGCAGACCATCGCCACCACGTTTAACCCTGCTTTTCCCCATTATCTCTGCCTGCTAACACCTCATTTGAGCAGACCATTGCTCAGTGAACCTGCTGTGCAAGCTAACTCCTTCCCTCATCTTCTGAAGAGGCTGAGCAGCTCTCAGGTACCCCCCCCCCCCCACCACCCCCAACCCCTCTGTTCCCAAGACACTGCAGAGTGTTGCATGTTGCATGCAACAGTGGACAAGGAAGGGTAAAGAGCAGAAGAGAAAGGTGGAGACAGTCTGTGAGGGAGGGAGAGAGATAATAAGAGTGGATGGAAGGGAGAGAAAGGGGGGGGGAGAGAGTGAAAGTGGGAGAAGGAGGGAGCGCTCACTGATCCAGCTAGACACACTCCAGAGAAGCGTCACCCTCATCTGCACCCCCCCCCCAAAATCCAGCCTGCACCCCAAAACTGAGGTCAGAGCAGTTTGCATGAGCCCCTGTGGCGTTCAGTCTTTGCCTGTCTGCAGCTGTGACATTCAGCTCTTTATGTGTCGAGTGTGGCGGAGCATCATTTGTTTGTGTAGCAGCAGCAGCATGCATCCACCTGTTGTGTGCAGCGGTGCAACAGCTGGGTGTAGCTGCATCATTCCTATGTGTGCGTATAGATATATGCATGTGTGTGTATGCATGTATGTGTATGTATGTGTGTGTATGCATGTATGTGTATGTGTGTGTATGCATGTATGTGTGTCACCCTGCCAGGGCATCCTGTGTGGGTGTGTCAGTTCCTATGTACAACAAGTTTGTAGGTTGGGGGGCTTATTTACTAAAGGTGATGCAAAGAGCAGCAAGAAAGTGCAATAAGCCGCAGCAACTTGATGTGTATTTCCCTGGGGGGGGGGGGCGAAGAATTTCTATTTTACTTGCTTGACTTTGCAATTTATTTGGGTTATTGGCCGCTGGGAGCGATCCTGTTTTGAAAAGGGCAGCGGCACGGCGTGGAAGGCGCACCAACTAATCAGATTTTATCTGTCACCAGTTTAGTTCTAGCTGAAGGATGGCCGAGGACTGCTGATTGGTTGCAATGACCGTCTCTGGCACAAAACCCTTGTTCGGTCAGACGGTGCGAAGGGCAATGGTTTGTAAAGGGCACTTATTATGTAACGCGCTGAGCAAACGTATATTTAAAAAATTGTGCAGAGACCGTCGCAAACCATCGCAGTTAGGAGCAGTCCGGGCAATGGAATTATTTTTTTTTAAGCTGCCCTTTGCACGTTGTTTTTGTTTTTGTTAAGCAATTGTGAGATGACCGTCACCAATCGGGCTAGTTCCGGCCCAATCAGGAAGCGATTGTATGTTGGTGGACGCGCTGCGACCCCCTCCGGATAAGGCCGGTGCCAACTGGTGTCTGCTCAGTGTATAAACAGGCATGCTGGACCGGTACCATTGTGCATGTTTATGATATGACTGTTCTACAGGATGAGGCGTTCAGCTCCTTCCTTTGAATGCCAATGGGTTGGCTAATGATGGCATGCAAGATCCAACCCTTGGTCACTGAATGCTATGGGTTATTACACTTGGCTCACTGGTCTCTATGGGTTATTGCACTTGGCTCACTGGTCTCTATGGGTTATTACACTTGGCTCACTGGTCTCTATGGGTTATTGCACTTGGCTCACTGGTCTCTATGGGTTATTACACTTGGCTCACTGGTCTCTATGGGTTATTACACTTGGCTCACTGGTCTCTATGGGTTATTGCACTTGGCTCACTGGTCTTTATGGGTTATTGCACTTGGCTCACTGGTCTTTATGGGTTATTACACTTGGCTCACTGGTCTCTATGGGTTATTGCACTTGGCTCACTGGTCTCTATGGGTTATTGCACTTGGCTCACTGGTCTCTATGGGTTATTACACTTGGCTCACTGGTCTCTATGGGTTATTACACTTGGCTCACTGGTCTCTATGGGTTATTGCACTTGGCTCACTGGTCTCTATGAGTTATCACACTTGGCTCACTGGTCTCTATGGGTTATTGCACTTGGCTCACTGGTCTCTATGGGTTATTACACTTGGCTCACTGGTCTCTATGGGTTATTGCACTTGGCTCACTGGTCCTTATGGGTTATTGCACTTGGCTCACTGGTCTTTATGGGTTATTGCACTTGGCTCACTTGTCTTTATGGGTTATTGCCCTTTGCTCACTGGTCTCTATCGGTTATTGCCCTTTGCTCACTGGTCTCTATCAGTTGTTGCACTTGGCTCACTGGTCTTTACGGGCTATTGCACTTGGCTCACTGGTCTCTATGGGTTATTGCACTTGGCTCATTGGTTTCTATGGGATATTGCACTTGGCTCACTGGTCTCTATGGGTTATTACACTTGGCTCACTGGTCTCTATCGGTTATTGCACTTGGCTCACTGGTCTCTATGGGTTATTACACTTGGCTCACTGGTCTCTATCGGTTATTGCACTTGGCTCACTGGTCTTTACGGGTTATTGCACTTGGCTCACTGGTCTCTATGGGTTATTGCACTTGGCTCACTGGTTTCTATGGGTTATTGCACTTGGCTCACTGGTCTTTATGGGTTATTGCACTTTGCTCACTAGTCTTTAGACCGCTTTGGCTCTGAGGAAGAGGGTACACCCTTGAAACGCGTTAGCCGTTTGTGATGCCATCTGGCCCCTACAATATCCTGTCCTGGTTGCAGGTGTCCAGAGATGCAGTTCTATTTGCTGGCGGACTGACAAGCTTTTTTGTATACGCTCGTTTATGAGTATGATTACTGCTGTTATAGTTTTTTAATAAATTTTACCATTGGTAATGCACAAGTTTGGTGCACCCTCCTTTCCTCTTTTTATGTTATTGCCCTTTGCTCACTGGTCTTTATGGGTTATTGCACTTGTCTCACTGGTCTTTATGGGTTATTGCACTTTGCTCACTGGTCTATATGGGTTATTGCACTTTGCTCACTGGTCTTTCCTTGTACTGGTGCTAAGCCCATCAGGCGCTCTGCATACATATTTTGTGCAAGCAGAGGAGATAGAGGATCTAGGCAGGGCTGGAGACACACTACGGCAATTATCACCATCTACGCCGGATAAGATGGGAGATTGCTCAGTCAGCTATTAAACTACCATTACGGTAAAAGCGTTAGGATGGCCATTACTGATGCAATCATCTGTAGATCAGAACCTCCACCTAAGACAAAGACGAAGATAAGACAAAGTCACCCCTTTAATTCCCACCTTCTTTAGAAGTTCAGAGGTGTGCTGGGAACCATAGTTCCACCAATATGGGATAATATACAACCATAATACGGGATACTAGCAATAAAATATGGGATCTTAGCATTGTATGAAGGGATATTTCAGAAGATAATGGAGTGCGAATGGCCTTGCGGTTGTATTTGTAGGCAATATAAATCAAACTGACCTTTATATACATTTCCAGTCTTTGCCTTTACATTTGGCCTTGGGACAGGTCGCTTTTTCCCGTCCTCATTGTGTGGTCACCATGCAGCATAGCTGATTACACTGTGTCCCCGTTTTGCGACCTTTACGTTTTCGATGGCATCTATGGGAACCGTTCACAACTGTGCGGTCCTGCATCAGAGCAAAACACAGGCATAGCTGCAAGCCGCAAACAGAAGAATCAGTGCTACTACCCATATCGCATATTGATGACAGAGCTCCCGGGTGCTCGATCCACAGTCGTTAGCTGAGTAGATGCTGTAAAGTAGACGATCCGCACACCAGTTCTTGCTCTTAAGAAGTCTTCAATTTATTGGAAAACCAAAGTGTAGAAACGCAGATAAAAATCAGTTGAGGCGTTTCACCCTATAAGGCCTTAGTTATAACCCCAAAGTTATGACTAAGGCCTTATAGGCTGAAACACGTCAACTGATTTTATCTGCGGTTGTACACTGTGGTTTTTCATGAAGACTTCCTAAGAGCAGCAACCGGCTTGTGGATGTTCTTCTTAACAACAGCTACAAGCCAGGGGCCCTGCTTCAAGAATTGTCCTGTAGACTAAAAGATGTAAACCCTAACTGGATGGCATTTGGTTTGCTAAAGAACTGTGTATGATATATGAATAGATATTTGCTCCCCCTGCGGCCTTTTTGCAGACGCTAGGGGGTTGATTTACTAAAGACAAATAGACGGTGCACTCTGCAAGAGCGGTTGCTTGAGAGCTTAGTACATGAGGTAAAGCTTAATTTTGCAAAAAATACCCAATCACATGCAAGATAAATATAAAAACAGCATTTTTGCTTGCACATGATTGGATGATGGAGGTCAGCACATCTTCTGCTCATTTACTAAGCTCTGGAGCAACTGCTGAGTGCAAAGTGCATAGTCTATTTGCCTTTAGTAAATTCACCTCTTTCTGTCTATATGCACTGCAGCAATGGCTGCCAGGCTTGTCACAAGACCGGTTCCCTTATGGACCATGCCTGTGTAATGTGTGTTGAAAAAGCCACTTGTCTCCATCTGAAGCCCGTGTGACAGAGTGACAACACAGCAGCACGGTCAGAGACTGGGACAGTGCGTTGTCACCCTATAACAGGAAGGGCCTACACAAAGGACCTTCATTACCGGTAGTACTTTAGTAAAAGCTGTAGATTTAAAAAAATAAAAAAATAAAAAATTGAAATTACTTTAACAGTTTATATGAGATTTATTGATTAGGGTTACATTTAAATAAAAAAAAATGGACCATCAAATTCAGCAAATAGGTAGCAAATTAAAACATTTTTTTTACAAGATAGAAGTAATGAAAAGATCTTATAGTAAGAAAACACTTCTTTAATGAAGTAGAGATGCTGGAGAAAAAAGCACAAGGAACAGTTTTGTTGAGCCTATTAAACACATGGGCCCAGGGAACATTGCACCCATGAGCTCAGGGACAGTTACGCCCATGGACCCAGGAACAGTTGCAAACATGGACCCAGGGAGAGTTGCACCCATGGACCCAGGGACAGTTTCACCCATGGGCCCTAGAACAGGTACACTCATTATCCTAATAACAGTTGCACCCATGAGCTCTGGGACATTTAAACCCATGGGTCCATGGACAGTTACTCCCATGGACCCAGGAACAGTTGCACCCATGGACCCAGGGAGAGTGCCCACATAGACCAGGGAAAGTTGCACCCATGGACCCAGGGACAGTTTTACCCATGGGCCCTAGAACAGGTGCACCCATGATCCTAGTTACAGTTTTACCCATGGGCCCTAGAACAGGTGCACCCATGATCCTAGTTACAGTTTCACCCAGGGGCCCTAGAACACACATGGCCCAGGGAAATAGATAGTTGTACCCATGGGCCCAAGAACAGTAGCACCCACGGCCCAGAGAAAGTGAACCTATAGACCATGGACAGTGTACCCATGTGCCTTAGAACAGGTACACCCATGGCCCCAGGAAGAGTGTATCCACAGCCTGGGGAGAGTTGCACCCATGGGCCCAGGGACAGTTTCACCCATGGGCCCAGGGACAGTTTCATCCATGGGCCCAGGGACAGTTTCATCCATGGGCCCAAGAATAGGTACACCCATGAACCCAGTAACAGTTGCAGCAATGAGCCCTGGGACAATTATTATTATTATTATTATTATACAGGATTTACAGTTTGCGCAGCACTTTAAAATGTAAAGGGAGACAATACACCAGTACAATTCAAAACAAGAGGGTTAGAGGAGCCCTGTTCCTGCGAGCTTACAATCTAAGAGGGAGGGGCTGGTGAAACAAAAGGTAGGGACTGTGAGCAATGAACTGATGAGGGTAGTAGAAGATTTGGTTGTTAGCTGGAGGCAGGATAGGCCACCCTGAGGAGATAAGTTTTCAGGGATTGCCTAAAAGTGGACAGAGTAGGAGATAGCTGGACAGATTGGGGTAGTGAGTTCCAGAGGATGGGAGAGGCTCTGGAGAAGTCCTGGAGATGAGCATGGGAGGAGGAGACAAGGGAGCTAGAGAGCAGAAGGTCTTAGGAGGTGTGGAGAACCCATGGGCACCCTTGGCCCCCAGGGAGAGTGTATCCACAGCCTAGGGAGAGTTGCACCCATGGGCTCAGAGACAGTTTCACCCATGGACCCAGGAACAAATGCACCCCTGCTGTTAAACACTGGGAACTCAACCAGGGAAAACGGCACCCATAGGCCCAAGAACAGTTGCACCCATGGCCCCCAGGGAGAGTGTATCCACAGGCTAGGGAGAGTTGCACTCATGGGCTCAGGGACAGTTTCACCCATGGACCCAGGAACAGATGCACCCCTGCTGTTAAACACTGGGAACCCAACCAGGGAAAAAGGCACCCATAGGCCCAAGAACAGTTGCACCCATGGCCCCCAGTAGGAGAGTATCCACAGCCTAGGGAGAGTTGCACTGATGGGCTCAGGGACAGTTTTACCCATGGACCCAGGAACAGATGCACCCCTGCTGTTAAACACTGGGAACCCAACCAGATTTAATCTTAGATCTTTGCTCTGTTTCTGGACCACTTGAATGTGTGCAGTTCATGAAACCGAACATAGGGAACACAGCATCCAATAACTGCACATAAAACAATATATGTACTGACACGAAAGCCCCCTTACAGGTGTCAGGAGACGTTTTCCTGGCCCCCCTGCACTTGCAAATGTTCAGGCAGAAAATACAGGGAGGGCTCTGCATGGCTGTGGGCTGGAGCTGGAAGCATCTTTTAGACAATAATATGCAATCAGGGAAGTGTAGGTTATTGCATGACTGTCTGAGTAACCGAATTCTCATCCTACAGGCAATGATCAGCTCGTCTTTGGGTTAACTCTCTGCCGTCCAAGATGAAGTGGTATGTACAGGGAATGGATGAGGGCAGAACTATAACGAGGGGGGGAGACGTGGGAAATCTTTTAGGAAGGGGATATATGTAGCTGCTGAGTGTAACCGACGGAGCTATTACATAAATATAAATAGGAGAAAGGATTCGAAGGAAGGTAACGATGAGACCATTACATAACTGTCTAGATAAATAATTACACAGATGTGTCAGCGCAGTTTTTAAGGGTCAAAGTGAAGTAGAGGGGGGCAAAAATCTAAGGGGGACAGTATTCGGGAGAGACAATGTTTTTTTACACAATGTTATTTTTTCAGAATGTGTTGGTAAGGAAGCAATGTTAGAATGATTTACTAGGAAACAATGCCGGGGAAACAGTGTCAGAGTATTCATTGTATAGAATGACCATTTTCAGGGATGGTTAGAATTTCCAATTTGGATAAAATGGTCACTTCATTGTAGAGTAATATTTAAATGTCCTGCCTAGAAGATATAGATAAAATATTAGAAGAAAGCAATGTTAGAGTGTTCAGTTTAGAGGAAAGCAATGCTAGTGTGTTTGGTATAGAAGAAAGCAATGTTAGAGTGTTCAGTTTATAGGTAAGCAATGTTAGTAAGTTCATTTTTACTGGCAAGCAATGAGATGTTTCGAGGCAAGCAACATTAGAATGTTCATTTCAGAGGCAGGCATGTTAGCATGTTTTGTCTAGAGGTAAGCAATGTTAGACTTCTTGGTTTGGAGTTTCCAGTTCAGAGGCAAGCACTGTAAGAGTTTCCAGTTTAGAGGCAAGCAATGTAAGAGTTTCCAGTTTAGAGGCAAGCAATGTAAGAGTTTCCAGTTTAGAGGCAAGCACTGTAAGAGTTTCCAGTTTAGAGGCAAGCAATGTAAAAGTTTCCAGTTTAGAAGCAAGCACTGTAAGAGTTTCCAGTTTAGAGGCAAGCAATGTAAGAGTTTCCAGTTTAGAGGCAAGCAATGTAAGAGTTTCCAGTTTAGAGGCAAGTAATGTAAGCGTTTCCAGTTTAGAAGAAAACATATGTAAGAGTTTCCAGTTTAGAGGCAAGCAATGTAAGAGTTTCCAGTTGGGCAAGCAATGTAAGAGTTTCCAGTTTAGAGGCAAGCAATGTTACAGGTGTTGGTTTAGAAGGAAACCATGTTAGCATGTTATGTTCAGAGGTAAGCAATGTTACCATGTGCAGTTTAGAAGAAAGCAATGTTACAGAGGTCTGTTTTAAAGAAAACAATGTTAGCACGTTAAATTAAGAGGCAAGCAATGTTAGGCTGCTTGGTTCAGAAGAAAGCAATGTTATAATGATTAGTTAATACTCTAGCAATGTTGCAAGTTCATTTCACTGGCAAGCAATGATAGATTGTCTAGAAGCATCAATTCTAGAATGTTCCTCTCAGAGGAAAGCGTGTTAGAGTGTTTAGTCTAGATGGGAGTATTGTTAGACTGCTTGGTTTAAAAGAAAGCAATGTTAGCGTGTTCCATTTAGAGGTAAGCAATGTTTCAATGTTCAGTTCAGAGGTAAACAATATACAAGTTTCCATTTAGAGGCAAGCAATGTTACAGAGGTTTGGTTTATAATAAAACAACGTTAGCATGTTACGTTAAGAGACAAGCAATGTTAGCAAGTTCACATAACTGGCAAGCAATGCTAGAATGTTAATTTGGTGGAAAACTTGTTAGAGTGTTTAGTCAAGATGCAAACAATGTTAGACTACTTTAAAAGAAAGCAATGATAGGGTGTTCACTTCAGAGGCAAGCAATGTAAGAGTTTTCAGTTTAGAGGCAAGCAGTTTTACAGAGGTTTGGTTTAGAAGGAAACAATGTTAGCATGTTACGTTAAGAGACAAGCAATGTTCAATTTAGAAGAAAGCAAAGTTGGCAAGTACAGGTCAGAGGCAAGCAATGATAAAGTGTTTACATTAGAGGCAAGCAATGTTAGAATGTTCATTTCAGGGGCAAGCATGCTAGAGTGTTTAGTTTAGAGCCAAGCAATGTCAGATTGTTTGGTTTATTAGAAAGCAATGTTAGTGTGTTCTGTTTAGAGGTAAGCAATGTTTCAATAATCAGTTCAGAGGCAAGCAATGTAAAATTCTTCAGCCTAAAGTGGAACTCCAGGCTCCTTCAGAAAAAAAAAAATAGAAGCCAGCAGCTACAAATACTGTAGCTGCTGATTTTTAATATTAGGGCACTTACCTAATTAACTTAACCTATTTTTCAATTGGCTCTCGAGTGCTGCCTCCGCGATCTCGGCTTGCGGCTTCACAGCCGGTGCCCTACTGCACATGTGCGAAGCAGGGGGGCTGAAATTTGGGCTAAGTTTGCTGCGGCAAAGTCAGCTGGAAGTGGGTACATGTCAAAACCAGGTGCCCCCCCCCCCCGAAAGGTGCCAAATGTGGCAGCAGAGGGGGGGAAGAGGCAGATAAGCAGAGCTCCCCCTTTTGGGTGGAGCTCTGCTTTAAAGGCAAGAAACATTATAGAGTTTTGGTTTAGAAGAAAACAATGTTAGCATGTTACGTTCATACACGTAATCAGTTTAGAGGCAACCAATGTTGTATTGTTCAGTGCAGACCGAAGCAATGTTGAAATGCTCCGTTTGGAGGCAACCAATGTTAGACTGTTTGGTATAGAAGAAAGAAATGTTAGCATGTTCAGTTTAGGCAAGAAATTATAGCAAGTTCACTTCACGGGCAAGCAATTAGATTTTAGAGGCAAGCAATGCTAGAATGTTGATTTTAGTGGAAAACATATTAGAGTGTTTAGTCAAGTGGTAAACAGTTTGGAGGCAAGCATTGTGAGAGTTGTCAGTTTAGAAGCAAGCAATTTCACAGATCTTTGGTTAAGAAGGAAGCAATCTTAGAATGATACATTAAGAGACAAGCAATGTTCAATTTAGAAGAAAGCAAAGTTGGTAAGTTCAGATCAGAGGCAAGCAATGATAAAGCGTTTACTTTAGAGGTAAGCAATGTTAGAATGTTCATTTCAGAGGCAAGTATGCTAGAGTGTTTAGTATACAGGCAAGAAATATTAGAGTGATCAGTTTGGAGGTGAGCAATGTTAGACCGGTTTAGAAGAAGGCGACATTACCGTGTTCAGTTTGGAACAAGCAATGTTAAACTGGTTTAGAAGAAGGCAACATTAGCGTGTTCAGTTTGGAACAAGCAATGTTTGAATGTTCAGTTCAGAGGCAAGCAAGAATAATGTTAGATTGCTCAGTTTAGAGGCAACCAATGTTAGACTGTTTGGTTTAGAAGAAAGCAATGGTAGCAAGTTTGCTTCACTGGCAAGCAATAAGTGTTTAGAGGCAAGTAATGCTAGAATGTTAATTTTGGTGAAAGGCATATTAGAGTGTTAGACTGCTTGTTAGGGTGTTCAGTTCACAGGCAAGCAATGTAAAAGTTTCCAGGCAAGCAATTTACAGAGGTTTGGTTTAAAAGGAAACAATGATAGCATGTTACGATAAGAGACAAGCAATGTTCAATTTGGAAGAAAGCAAAGTTGGCAAGTTCAGGTCAGAGGCAAGCAATGATAAAGTATCTACTTTAGAGGCGAGCAATGTTAGAATGTTCATTCCAGGGGCAAGCATGCTAGTGTGTTTAGTTTAGAGCCAAGCAATGTTTAACGGCTTGGTTTAATAGAAAGCAATGTTAGTGTGTTCTGTTTAGAGGTAAGCAATGTTTCAATAATCAGTTCTGAGGCAAGCAGTGTAAAAAAAATTCAGCAACAATATAGGGTTTTGGTGTAGAAGAAAACTATTGTTTTCTTCTACACCAAAACCCTATATTGTTGCTGAAAAATTTTACCTTTAGAGGCAAGCAATGTTAGAAAGTTCAGTTCAGAGGCAAGCAATGTTAGAGTAATCAGTTTGGAGGTGAGCAATGTTAGACTAGTTTAGAAGAAGGCAACAATAGTGTGTTCAGTCTGGAACAAGCAATGTCTGAATGTTCAGTTCAGAGGCAAGCAAGAATAATGTTAGATTGCTCAGTTTCAAGGCACACAATGTTAGAATGTTCAGTTCAAAAGCCAAGCAATGTTGAAATGCTCCATATAGAGGCAAGCAAGGTGTTTGGTTTAGAGGCAAGCAATGTGTTTAGTTTAGAGGCAAGCAATGTGTTTAGTTTAGAGGCAAGCAATGTGTTTAGTTTAGAGGCAAGCAATGTGTTTAGTTTAGAGGCAAGCAATGTGTTTAGTTTAGAGGCAAGCAATGTGTTTAGTTTAGAGGCAAGCAATGTGTTTGGTTTAGAGGCAAGCAATGTGTTTAGTTTAGAGGCAAGCAATGTGTTTAGTTTAGAGGCAAGCAATGTGTTTGGTTTAGAGGCAAGCAATGTGTTTAGTTTAGAGGCAAGCAATGTGTTTAGTTTAGAGGGAAGCAATGCTAGCATCTTCGGTTCAGTGGCCACCAATGCTGCGATCCTACAGTGTTAGAATACACTGATGCTCAGTGCTCAGTACGGAGGCAAGCAATCTTAGAATGCTCAACATAGTGGCAAGCCATTGTAGAATGGTCATTGTTTTTTTAAGGACTCTTATATTCTCCATTTATAAAGGAAAGGAATAGAAGAGTGGTCAGTTTGAAAGAAAGATTACATGATGTATGGGAATCTGAGGTTAGAAGGGTTTGGTTTCTGCCGGAATAATGTTGAACTGAAGGAGCAGTGCTGGAGACAAACAAAAGGTTGAATAGTCACGAAGAGGAAGCGTCTTTATGTACTATATACAGAAAAGCATTGTTGTAAAGAGCAGAACATGGATACAGAATGCAAGGACAGATATAGGAAAGCTCATTGTATTGGGAAAAGGCATTGAGTTATGGAGAAAGATTATTAGAAAGCTTGCAGCCTAGGTGAGGCATTGTAAAATGGCCACTGTAATGGGATAATATTAGAAAATACGAGAAAGCAATGTCAGAATAAAGAGTGCACGGGGAATCGTCAATAGAGCGCTCGGCGCACTGAGAAGCAATATTAGAACTTCCACCCTGTCCATTATCTTTTTATAAATGGTCAGTGTTAGGGGAGCACTGTTACCATGGGCAGCGTATAGGAAGGCAATGCTGCAATCCTCAGTGTGTCGGGGAGCAACAGTGCGTGGGAAAGTAGACTTAGAATGTGTTCAGTGCAGGGAAGCAAGATTACAATACATATACTATCATTTGTGCTAGACTGTAAACTGTGGGGAAGCAGTATTACAATATAAAGGCAGCAATTAGTGCTGCTAGAGTGTGAAATGTGGGCACACTTATTACAATATATACGCTGCAATCAAAGCTAGTGTGGGAAGGGATGCCAGAAGATTTACAGGATGGAAAGCCGCTATAGAATGTGCAGTGTGGGAGAAAGCAATATAAGAATACATGAAGTGTAGAGAAGCAATCCTGGACTGTTTATGGGGTAAGCAAAGTTTGGATGTGTCCAGAACAAGGGAAGCAAGGCTATATTGTGTAGACAAATCTGCAGGAGAGCAACCAAAAAAATGGTATAATGTTACAATGTAAAGTATGTAGGGAAACAATACTATAATATATGATGTATAAAGAAGCGGTGTATATGTGTAGGGAAGCAATGTTAGCTTAGTCTGGTTGTAGGGAAACAATGTTTGCTTAGTCTGGTTGTAGGTAAGCAATGTTAGCTTAGTCAGGTTGTAGGGACGCAATGTTAGCTAAGTCTGGTTGTAGAGAAGCAATCTTAGCTTAGTCTGGTGGTAGGGAAGCAATCTTAGCTTAGTCTGGTGGTAGGGAAGCAATCTTAGCTTAGTCAGGTTGTAGGGACGCAATCTTAGCTAAGTCTGGTTGTAGGGAAGCAATCTTAGCTTAGTCTGGTGGTAGGGAAGCAATCTTAGCTTAGTCTGGTTGTAGGGAAACAATGTTTGCTTAGTCTGGTGGTAGGGAAGCAATGTTAGCTTAGTCTGGTTGTAGGGAAGTAATGTTAGCTTTGTCTGGTGGTAGGGAATCAATCTTAGCTTAGTTTGGTGGTAGGGAAGCAATCTTAGCTTAGTCTGGTGGTAGGGAAGCAATCTTGGCTTAGTCTGGTTGTAGGGAAGTAATGTTAGCTTTGTCTGGTGGTAGGGAAGCAATCATAGCTTAGTCTGGTGGTAGGGAAGTAATCTTAGCTTTGTCTGGTGGTAGGGAAGCAATCATAGCTTAGTCTGGTTGTAGGGAAGTAATGTTAGCTTTGTCTGGTGGTAGGGAAGCAATCATAGCTTAGTCTGGTGGTAGGAAAGCAATCTTAGCTTAGTCTGGTTGTAGGGAAGTAATGTTAGCTTTGTCTGGTGGTAGGGAAGCAATCTTAGCTTAGTCTGGTTGTAGGGAAGTAATGTTAGCTTAGTCTGGTTGTAGGGAAGTAATGTTAGCTTAGTCTGGTTGTAGGGAAGCAATGTTAGCTTAGTCTGGTGGTAGGGAAGCAATCTTAGCTTAGTTTGGTGGTAGGGAAGCAATCTTAGCTTAGTATGGTGGAAGGGAAGCAATTTTAGCTTAGTCTGGTGGTAGGGAAGCAATCTTAGCTTAGTTTGGTGGTAGGGAAGCAATCTTAGCTTAGTTTGGTGGTAGGGAAGCAATGTTAGCTTAGTCTGGTTGTAGGGAAGCAATGTTAGCTTAGTCTGATGGCAGGGAAGCAATCTTAGCTTAGTCTGGTGGTAGGGAAGCAATCTTAGCTTAGTCTGGTGGTAGGGAAGCAATTTTAGCTTAGTCTGGTGGTAGGGAAGCAATCTTAGCTTAGTCTGGTGGTAGGGAAGCAATTTTAGCTTAGTCTGGTGGTAGGGAAGCAATCTTAGCTTAGTCTGGTGGTAGGGAAGCAATCTTAGCTTAGTCTGGTGGTAGGGAAGCAATCTTAGCTTAGTCTGGTGGTGGGGAAGCAATTTTAGCTTAGTCTGGTTGTAGGGAAGTAATGTTAGCTTTGTCTGGTGGTAGGGAAGCAATCTTAACTTAGTCTGGTGGTAGGAAAGCAATGTTAGCTTAGTCTGGTTGTAGGGAAGCAATGTTAGCTTAGTCTGGTTGTAGGGAAGCAATGTTAGCTTAGTCTGGTTGTAGGGAAGCAATGTTAGCTTAGTCTGGTGGTAGGGAAGCAATCTTAGCTTAGTATGGTGGTAGGGAAGCAATCTTAGCTTAGTATGGTGGTAGGGAAGCAATCTTAGCTTAGTCTGGTTGTAGGGAAGTAATCTTAGCTTTGTCTGGTGGTAGGGAAGCAATCTTAGCTTAGTCTGGTTGTAGGGAAGTAATGTTAGCTTAGTCTGGTTGTAGGGAAGTAATGTTAGCTTAGTCTGGTGGTAGGAAAGCAATCTTAGCTTAGTCTGGTGGTAGGGAAGCAATCTTAGCTTAGTATGGTGGTAGGGAAGCAATCTTAGCTTAGTCTGGTGGTAGGGAAGCAATCTTAGCTTAGTTTGGTGGTAGGGAAGCAATCTTAGCTTAGTTTGGTGGTAGGGAAGCAATCTTAGCTTAGTGTGGTTGTAGGGAAGCAATGTTAGCTTAGTCTGATGGTAGGGAAGCAATCTTAGCTTAGTCTGGTGGTAGGGAAGCAATCTTAGCTTAGTCTGGTGGTAGGGAAGCAATCTTAGCTTAGTCCGGTTGTAGGGAAGCAATCTTAGCTTAGTCTGGTGGTAGGGAAGCAATCTTAGCTTAGTCTGGTTGTAGGGAAGTAATGTTAGCTTTGTCTGGTGGTAGGGAAGCAACCATAGCTTAGTCTGGTGGTAGGAAAGCAATCTTAGCTTAGTCTGGTTGTAGGGAAGTAATGTTAGCTTTGTCTGGTGGTAGGGAAGCAATCTTAGCTTAGTCTGGTTGTAGGGAAGTAATGTTAGCTTAGTCTGGTTGTAGGGAAGTAATGTTAGCTTAGTCTGGTGGTAGGAAAGCAATCTTAGCTTAGTCTGGTGGTAGGGAAGCAATCTTAGCTTAGTATGGTGGTAGGGAAGCAATCTTAGCTTAGTCTGGTGGTAGGGAAGCAATCTTAGCTTAGTTTGGTGGTAGGGAAGCAATCTTAGCTTAGTTTGGTGGTAGGGAAGCAATCTTAGCTTAGTGTGGTTGTAGGGAAGCAATGTTAGCTTAGTCTGATGGTAGGGAAGCAATCTTAGCTTAGTCTGGTGGTAGGGAAGCAATCTTAGCTTAGTCTGGTGGTAGGGAAGCAATCTTAGCTTAGTCTGGTGGTAGGGAAGCAATCTTAGCTTAGTCTGGTTGTAGGGAAGCAATGTTAGCTTAGTCTGGTTGTAGGGAAGCAATGTTAGCTTAGTCTGGTTGTAGGGAAGCAATGTTAGCTTAGTCTGGTGGTAGGGAAGCAATCTTAGCTTAGTATGGTGGTAGGGAAGCAATCTTAGCTTAGTCTGGTTGTAGGGAAGTAATGTTAGCGTTGTCTGGTGGTAAGGAAGCAATCTTAGCTTAGTCTGGTTGTAGGGAAGTAATGTTAGCTTAGTCTGGTTGTAGGGAAGTAATGTTAGCTTAGTCTGGTGGTAGGGAAGCAATCTTAGCTTAGTTTGGTGGTAGGGAAGCAATCTTAGCTTAGTCTGGTTGTAGGGAAGTAATGTTAGCTTAGTCTGGTTGTAGGGAAGTAATGTTAGCTTAGTCTGGTGGTAGGAAAGCAATCTTAGCTTAGTCTGGTGGTAGGGAAGCAATCTTAGCTTAGTATGTTGGTAGGGAAGCAATCTTAGCTTAGTCTGGTGGTAGGGAAGCAATCTTAGCTTAGTTTGGTGGTAGGGAAGCAATCTTAGCTTAGTTTGGTGGTAGGGAAGCAATCTTAGCTTAGTGTGGTTGTAGGGAAGCAATGTTAGCTTAGTCTGATGGTAGGGAAGCAATCTTAGCTTAGTCTGGTGGTAGGGAAGCAATCTTAGCTTAGTCTGGTGGTAGGGAAGCAATCTTAGCTTAGTCTTGTGGTAGGGAAGCAATCTTAGCTTAGTCTGGTTGTAGGGAAGCAATGTTAGCTTAGTCTGGTTGTAGGGAAGCAATGTTAGCTTAGTCTGGTTGTAGGGAAGCAATGTTAGCTTAGTCTGGTGGTAGGGAAGCAATCTTAGCTTAGTATGGTGGTAGGGAAGCAATCTTAGCTTAGTATGGTGGTAGGGAAGCAATCTTAGCTTAGTCTGGTTGTAGGGAAGTAATGTTAGCTTTGTCTGGTAGTAAGGAAGCAATCTTAGCTTAGTCTGGTTGTAGGGAAGTAATGTTAGCTTAGTCTGGTTGTAGGGAAGTAATGTTAGCTTAGTCTGGTGGTAGGGAAGCAATATTAGCTTAGTTTGGTGGTAGGGAAGCAATCTTAGCTTAGTATGGTGGTAGGGAAGCAATCTTAGCTTAGTCTGGTGGTAGGGAAGCAATATTAGCTTAGTATGGTGGTAGGGAAGCAATCTTAGCTTAGTCTGGTGGTAGGGAAGCAATCTTAGCTTAGTTTGGTGGTAGGGAAGCAATGTTAGCTTAGTCTGGTTGTAGGGAAGCAATGTTAGCTTAGTCTGGTTGTAGGGAAGCAATGTTAGCTTAGTTTGGTGGTAGGGAAGCAATCTTAGCTTAGTTTGGTGGTAGGGAAGCAATCTTAGCTTAGTTTGGTGGTAGGGAAGCAATCTTAGCTTAGTTTGGTGGTAGGGAAGCAATCTTAGCTTAGTATGGTGGTAGGGAAGCAATCTTAGCTTAGTTTGGTGGTAGGGAAGCAATCTTAGCTTAGTTTGGTGGTAGGGAAGCAATCTTAGCTTAGTCTGGTGGTAGGGAAGCAATCTTAGCTTAGTTTGGTGGTAGGGAAGCAATCTTAGCTTAGTATGGTGGTAGGGAAGCAATCTTAGCTTAGTATGGTGGTAGGGAAGCAATCTTAGCTTAGTCTGGTGGTAGGGAAGCAATATTAGCTTAGTATGGTGGTAGGGAAGCAATCTTAGCTTAGTCTGGTGGTAGGGAAGCAATCTTAGCTTAGTTTGGTGGTAGGGAAGCAATCTTAGCTTAGTTTGGTGTTAGGGAAGCAATCTTAGCTTAGTTTGGTGGTAGGGAAGCAATCTTAGCTTAGTTTGGTGGTAGGGAAGCAATCTTAGCTTAGTATGGTGGTAGGGAAGCAATCTTAGCTTAGTTTGGTGGTAGGGAAGCAATCTTAGCTTAGTTTGGTGGTAGGGAAGCAATCTTAGCTTAGTCTGGTGGTAGGGAAGCAATCTTAGCTTAGTTTGGTGGTAGGGAAGCAATCTTAGCTTAGTATGGTGGTAGGGAAGCAATCTTAGCTTAGTTTGGTGGTAGGGAAGCAATCTTAGCTTAGTTTGGTGGTAGGGAAGCAATCTTAGCTTAGTCTGGTGGTAGGGAAGCAATCTTAGCTTAGTTTGGTGGTAGGGAAGCAATCTTAGCTTAGTATGGTGGTAGGGAAGCAATCTTAGCTTAGTCTGGTGGTAGGGAAGCAATATTAGCTTAGTATGGTGGTAGGGAAGCAATCTTAGCTTAG
Organism: Rana muscosa; assembly: GCA_029206835.1. Lineage (NCBI taxonomy): Eukaryota > Metazoa > Chordata > Amphibia > Anura > Ranidae > Rana > Rana muscosa. Next base: position 322,471,740 of record CM055123.1, read on the forward strand.
TCTGGTGGTAGGGAAGCAATCTTAGCTTAGTTTGGTGGTAGGGAAGCAATCTTAGCTTAGTATGGTTGTAGGGAAGCAATGTTAGCTTAGTCTGGTTGTAGGGAAGCAATGTTAGCTTAGTCTGGTTGTAGGGAAGCAATCTTAGCTTAGTCTGGTGGTAGGGAAGCAATCTTAGCTTAGTATGGTAGTAGGGAAGCAATGTTAGCTTAGTCTGGTTGTAGGGAAGCAATTTTAGAATAGAAGGTAGGCAGGGAAGCAGCAATGGAAGGATTAAATGGTAGGGAACTAATGTTATAATTGACAGAGTGGCAGTACTAGAGTATATAAAGGGTTAGCAATGTATGGTGTATGGGAAAGCAATAGTATATAGTGTACAGTATATGAGAAAGCAGCATTCAGACTTACAATGTACAGAGTGTGAGAATGTACAGAACATGGGGAGACAATGTTAGAATGTACGGTGTGTTGTAAAGCATGTATAGTACACAGGAAAGCAAAATTAGAATGTGTGATGTTTGGAAAATAAATTTTAGAATGTAAAGTGTGCAGAAAATCAATGTTAGAGTGTAGATAGAGTGTGTGAAAAAGAAATGTGAGAATGTTAAATGTATGTAAAAGCAGTGTATGAGTGCATAATGTGCCGGAAAGCAAAGGTAAAGGATATAGTGTGTGAGAAAACAATGTTAGAGCGTACAAAGTGCGGGAAAGCAAAGGTAGAGTATATAGTGTGTATGAAAGCAATGTACAGAGTGTACAAAGTGCGGGAAGGCAAAGGTAAAGGATATAGTGTGTGCAAGAAAGAAATGAGTAAATGGTTTGGAAAAAATCAATGTTAAGCCTCATACACACGGTAGAGCCTTACGATAAACACCCATTATGAAGGATTTAATCAAAGAATGAGTGGCTTACAGTCTTTGGAACAAAACTGACGATCTGGCCTTTGATGGCACTCAGGACTCAGGACCAATTGTTGATCGGGGGCCTGATTGTAAAAAAGGTCGGGATTTGTCCCGCAGAGTATTTTCTGGGATGAAAGTTTCTTTCCTTGCCCCAAGCAAAGTATAACTTCCATGGGGGACCTTGTAGGAAGCGGACTATTTGTCTTTTAATATTAGGAGAATCACCAAATCAGAGCCAGTAAAGCCAGTGACCATGAAGCAGGAGGGTAAACCAGTTCTTGGGACAGAAGAACCAGTTAATCTGAGAAAGAGCACGGAGCATCTGCCAGAATTCTGATCGGGTCAGAGTAGCACATCTACCTGGACCAATTCAGAGCTATACAGATACAGATGCAGGTTGTACTGATCCTGTGGCCCCACCAGAATAGGGGATCCCTCACCAGGGGAGATAAACCTGACCAGTTTGTTGTTGTATCTGGAGACCAGAAGAACCACATCCGCCATCCCCCACCTGTGAGACATGTTCTGCAACACTTCTGGGATCACCCCCCCTGGTCCAGGTCTGTCGGGTGAGGTAGTCTGCCTGCCAATTATCTATGCCTAGGATGTGAAGAGTGGACAAGGCTGGAACATCTACATGGAGTGATACCATCCCAGACAGCGCCGGAGCAATACGGACGAAGGGAGGAGTCTGCAGGAGAGGCCACCTTGACTTTTTTGGGACCAATATGCTCTTAATACTACTTCAAAATGTGAGTGCATAAACTGTATGCAGAGGCGGCTCTAGGCTTTGTGAGGCCTTAGGCAAAACTTGACATGGGGCCCCACTCACACCCATGACGGGAAAAATAATTCAAGGACAAGAGCCTCTTCCCCACAACCCTGGCCAGTGGTTGTGGGGGTCTGCGGGCAGGGGGCTTATCGGAATCTGGAAGCCCCCTTTAACAAGGTGGCCCCTAGATCCTGCTCTTTAATACCTAAGGGGCAGGGACCACCCGATAAATGTCACCTGCTGAACCCACCCACTTGTGACATCATTGACTGAGGGCATGCTTTGTAATTGACGTCACAAGGGGTGGTGTCACCGATATTCACTGGTTGTTAGGGACGCTGGAGGCCTTGCTCCTGAGTCAGGGCTCTTAACGCTGCCTGAGCACAGCAACTTTAAAGTGGTCGTAAACCCGGAATCCATTTTTTTTTTTTAAAACCCACCTGCAAGATAAAGCCATAATGAGCTAGTATGACTAGCATACTAGCTCATTATGCATCACTTACCTTAGATCGGGGCCCCCAAAGCCATCCTCGTCTCCCCCTCCAGCCGCAGCTATCGCTCCACAGATACCCGGAAGCTTACTTCCAGGTATCGCCGCTCCAGCCAATCACAGCGCCGCTCCGGCGCTGTGATTGGCCGGAGCGGTGAAGACGTCACTCCGCGCATGCGCACGGGAGCCGTCAAATCCGGATTTGTGAATGGGATTAACCCTGTGAATGCACCGTTGTCTATCCATGCATGTCTTTTTTTGCAAATATCTACTAAACTGTGTAGGTTTAGGAGATATTTCTTGCACCTACAGGTAAGCCTTAATCTAGGGTCACCTGTAGGTACAAGTTGCATAAGTGGGTTTACAACCACTTTAAGGTCCCCTCAAAACTGGGGTATTGCATTGGGTAAGTTAGGCAGCCGCGAGGCCCCTGTGAGTGTGAGGCCTTAGGCGACCGCCTAATTTGCTTAATTAAAGAGCTGCCTCTGACTGTATGCCTATTAAAGTGTTTGCTGAAACGTCTACCCTAATGCCGCGTACACACGATCGGAATTTCCGACAACCAAACCGTGGATTTTTTTTCCGACGGATGTTGGCTCAAACTTGTCAAACATGGTCACACAAATGTTGCTTGGAAATTCCAATGGTCAAGAACGCGGAGACGTACAACACTACGATGAGCCGAGAAAAATGAAGTACAATGATTCCGAGCATGCGTTGAATTTGGTCCGAGCATGCGCAGCACTTTTGTGCGTCGGAAATGGCTACACACGATTGGAATTTCCGACAAGAACTTTTGCCGTCGGAAAAATTGAGAACCAGCTCTCAAACATTTGTTGTCGGAAATTCCGACAGCAAATGTCCGATGGAGCCGACACACGCGGTCGGATTATACCACCAAAAGCTCACATCGAACATTTGTTGTTGGAAATTCGGATCGTGTGTACGCGGCATTAGAGGCGCCTCTCTCCTTGTTGTTTTGACAAGTCTGGAACATGAATTTCTGCCTAGGACAGAAAACCTTTCTAATTCTCTTTACCTGATGTAACTCTATCCCGGTGAGGGCTCAGGACCGTAGGCAGAAGATCCAAAGATGTCAGGAGTGGGAGGCCAATTACCAGCTCTAGACTTGGGAGTGCGAGATGTCCAGAGAGAGGATGGAAGCGGGCCGGCTACGTTTCTTATGGTCCACGGGGAAGTGCAGTGATGGCAGGGGAGAGCTGGCGGCCTTAGGCCTGGGGGGCAAGTCCAGTCAAGTGGCCCATTGAACCGCCGAATCAGATCACCATCCATGGCCCACCTGTTTTTTCAATGCAGCCTCACCAGTGCCCATCAGTGCAGCCAACTCCAGTGCCCATCAATGCAGCCTGATCGCTGGGGCAGGTAACATGTGGTGTATGGGGGGGGAGATGGGGGGTCAGCTAGGGGTGTCAGGGTCTCTCTCCTCAGAGATCTCAGCTCAGCAGGTCCTTGCACGCCACAGTTTCCTGGGGGGGGGGGGGGTAACGCTCCTGATCCTGGGGTCAAGTTGCAGCCAGCGCCCAGCCCTGCAGCCCTGCGTCCCGACTCCCTGGCACACCCTGCCTCTGCCTGCTTCCAAGAATCTGGTCCCTGGGAGTTGTAGTTTCCTCTGCGCTGCTGGGTTTTCCACCCACCAGAAGCTTGAGTGCGGACTACAACTCCCGAAAAGCAACAGCTAGTGGTCATCCGCCATGGCCATGCCCCCGGCCCGACTTCCTAGACCAGAATAAAAAAGAAAATGGTAGCGGACAGCGGCTGCCCGCCATTTTGAACATAAGTTAGGGCGGCCTGGGAGGCAATTGCCACCCTGCCCCCTGGCCCAGCCCTCCCCTGAGTGATGGTGCTGGTGGAGTCAACTGGAGAGGCGATGAGAGCCGCCCGCAGCTCGACTTCCAGGTCTCCAATGTAGCAAACACCTGACCAGTCATGTCAATCGCACCAGACAGGCTCCAGCAAGCTTCAATCGGTCATGTGGTGCGGGGGTAAGAGAGGAGAAAGGACACAACAGCAATGAATTGCCAGAGCTTGAACAATGCAGAGACTACATGTTTCGGGGGGATTAACCCCTTCTTCAGGTCTCACGTTCAAGCGCCAGCAGACCACTCATGTGACCCTTGCTTGGCACCCAACGGGGAGGGAAACATGGAGGACGTGACAACCACCCATGCAACTCTCTACCCCTCGCCTACATGCTCACCTTGGAACTGACTTCAGATGTAAAAGAGGTCAAAACGGGCAGTGTATGGTGTGAGCAGAACGTGTGCTCCATGTCTCCACCCACAATGGAAACTGGGATTGTGCCCAGAAAATCTATTCCAGGGCCATTCATAGGTTTTTTTTCCGATCAAACTCCAAAACCGTCCCTCAAAAAAATCAAAATAAAACCACATCTAATGCTCTCTGTTTTAAAGACATTTTTTTTTTTAAATAGCCAATAATCAAGTTTAACCACTTCAGCCCCGGACCATTTGGCTGCTTAAAGACCAGGCCACTTTTTGCGATTCGGCACTGCGTCGCTTTAACTGACAATTGCTCGGTCGTGCGACGTGGCTCCCAAACAAAACTGACGTCCTTTTTTTCCCACAAATAGAGCTTTATTTTGGTGGTATTTGATCATCTCTGCGGTTTTTATTTTTTGCGCTATAAACAAAAATAGAGCGACAATTTTGAAAAAAAAGCAATATTTTTTACTTTTCGCTATAATAAATATCCCCAAAAACATATATAAAAAAACATTTTTTTTCCTCAGTTTAGCCCGATACGTATTCTTCTTCTACATATTTTTGGTAAAAAAAAAAAAATCGCAATAAGCGTTTATTGATTGGTTGTAGTATCTACAAAATAGGGGATAGTTTTATGGCATTTTTATTAATAATTTATTTTTTACTAGTAATGGCGGCGATCAGCGATTTTTATCGTGACTGCGACATTATGGCGGACACATCGGACACTTTTCGGACCATTGTCATTTTTACAGCGATCAGTGCTATAAAAATGCTCTGATTACTGTGAAAATGACAATGGCAGTGAAGAGGGTTAACCTCTAGGTGGTGCTGTAGGGGTTAAGTGTGACCTAATGAGTGATTCTAACTGAAGGGGGCGTGGCTTTAGCGTGTGACATCACTGATCGTCGTTCCCTATGACAGGGAACAGACGATCAGTAACACCGCCACTAGGAAGAATGGCCAAAGGTTTGTTTAAACTTACCTCTCCCTGTTCTTCAGCTCTGTGACCCGATCGCCGGACACCGGCTTCGGACCGGGTCGCAAACAGACGCGCGCGACCCACGGACAGGTTCTTAAAGGGAACTTACCTGTACGCCCTTGTGCCTGTCCGTGCCATTCTGTCGTCGTACATCGTCGTGCGGTGGTCCTTAAGTGGTTAAACATTTAAATATAGAGAGCACCAGCATGTAACATCAAATGTAAGCACTTCCCTGGAGTTCAGGAACAGCCTCGAGCAATGACATGTATTAGAACCGCTGCTCACTCACCACAGCCGAGCCGGCGGGCGTGATGACGTCACTCTGTAAACTCCACCCTCCAGAGTTTATTGTTTATTTGATGAAGTTCTGTGAGTGATACACAGAAGGGGAGATTTACTAAAACTGCAGTGAGCAAAACCTGGTGCATCTCTGCATAGAAACCAATCAGTTTCCAGGTTTTATTGTCAAAGCTTCATTGATCAAGCTGAAGTCAGAAGCTGATTGGCTGCCATGCAGAGCTGTCATTCAATTCTGAGTGCATCATTTTTAGTAAATCTCCCCTTACAGTGCCTTGAAAAAGTATTCACACCCCTTGAAATTTCCCACATTTTGTTTGCTGTCAACAGGACTTCTTATGACTTTCTTTCCCCAATGTCTTTCTTCTTGTCACTCTTCCATAAAGGGCAGATTTGTGGAGAAACACGACTAATAGTTGTCCTGTGGACAGATTCTCCCCCCTGAGCTGTGGATCTCTGCAGCTCCTCCAGAGTTACCATGGACCTCTTGGCTGCTTCTCTGATGAATGCTCTCCTTGCCCGGCCCGGTCAGTTTAGGTGGACGGCCATGTCTTGGTAGGTTTGCAGCTGTGCCATACTCTTTCCATTTTCCGATGATGGATTGAACAGAGCTCCGTGAGATGGTCAAAGCTTGGGAGATTTTTTTATAACCCAACCCTGCTTTATACTTCTCCACAACTTTATCCCTGACCTGTCTGGTGTGTTCCTTGGCCTTCATGATGCTGTTTGTTCACTAAGGTTTTCTAACAAACCTCTGAGGGTTTCACAGAACAGCTGCATTTATATGACATATTAAATGACACACAGGTGACTCTATTTACTAATTACGGTAGGTGACTTCTGAAGGCAATTGGTTGCCCTAGATTTTAGTTAGGGGTATCAGAGTAAAGGGGGCTGAATACAAATGCCCTCCCACATTTTTTACATATTTATTTGTATAATTTATCATTTTCCTTCCACTTCACAATTATGTGCCACATTGTGTTGGTCTATCACATAAAATCTCAATAAAATACATTTATGTTTTTGGGTTGTAACATGACAAAATGTGGGAAATTTCAAGGGGTATGAATACTTTTTCAAGGCACTGTAAGCGTGCTGGTATGCTGTTTTATGATTAATTTTGTTGCGTGGGCACATTTGATTTAGATTTTTTATGTTGGAATGTACAGTGTGTGGGTAAGCAGTCATAAAATAAACAGTGTGCAGGAGAGCAATGCCCGAGTGTGCGATGTGCAATAAAGCAATGTTCGAGTGTACGGTGTGCAGGAGAGCAATGCCAGAGTGAACGGTGTGCAGGAGAGCAATGCCTGAGTGTACAGTGTGCAGGAGAGCAATGCCCGAGTGTACGGTGTGCAGGAGAGCAATGCCCAAGTGTACGGTGTGCAGGAAAGCAATGTCCAAATGTGCGGTATGCAGGAAAGCAATGTTCGAGTGTGCGATGTGCAGTAAAGCAATGTTTGAGTGTACAGTGTGCAGGAAAGCAATGTCCAAATGTGCGGTGTGCAGGAGAGCAATGTTCGAGTGTACGGTGTGCAGGAAAGCAATGTGCGGTATGCAGGAGAGCAATGTTCGAGTGTACGGTGTGCAGGAAAGCCATGTTGGAGTGTACGGTGTGCAGGAAAGCAATATTCAAGTGTGCGGTGTGCAGGAAAGCAATATTCAAGTTTGCGGTGTTCAGGAAAGCAATGTTCGCATGTACAGTGTTCAGGAAAGCAATATTCGAGTGTACAGTGTTCAGGAAAGCAATATTCGAGTGTACGGTGTGCAGGAAAGCAATGTTCGAGTGTATGGAGTGCAGGAAAGCAATTTTGGAGTGTAAAGTGTGCAGGAGAGCAATGTTCAAGTGTACAGTATGTGAAAATGTGGTGTTCAATGTGTTGGAAAGCAAGGTTATAATTTTGAGTTTTCAGGAAAGCAATGTTTGAGTCTTCCATGTGCAGGAAAGCAATATTAGAATGTTAGAGTGTTTGGGAAAGCAATGTTTGAGTCTTCCATGTGCAGGAAAGCAATATTAGAATGTTAGAGTGTTTGGGAAAGCAATGTTTGAGTCTTCCATGTGCAGGAAAGCAATATTAGAATGTTAGAGTGTTTGGGAAAGCAATGTTTGAGCATACGGAGTGCAGGAAAGCAATATTAGAGTGTACAGTATGTGGGTAAGCAGGGTTGCGGTGTGTGACCTGCAGGAAAGCAATATTAGAATGTATAGTGTTTGGGAAAGCAATGTTTGAGTCTTCCATGTGCAGGAAAGCAATATTAGAATGTATAGTGTTTGGGAAAGCAATGTTTGAGCATACGGAGTGCAGGAAAGCAATATTAGAGTGTACAGTATGTGGGTAAGCAGGGTTGCGGTGTGTGACCTGCAGGAAAGCAATGTTAGAATGTGGGGTGTGCGGAGAAGAACGGTAGAATGTAAAAATTTCGGGCAAGCAATTGCTAGAACACACAGGACATGGCAGCCTATGGGGAGGCAAGGGTAAAATGTGCATTGTTTGGTGATACAATGGTACAATGTATTTAATAAGATTGTTAGGCTGCTCAGTGAACAGGGAAGCAGCCGTTTCCACCGGCTCAAAATTTATGAAGGCATTCAATTATTTTTAGATGAGGTTTGTGTGCGAAGAAATGAATGACAGCAGACAGCTGAAGGACAAGTTGAGGATAGCCAGACATTATGGACAAGTGCCAACTGAGGAACAATGTTAGAGAACTAAGGGAGGGATGGGATTAGAGTCAGTGTCTACTATATGTACTAACTCCCCCTCCCCCCCTTTCTCTCAGGTCTGGCTGTGGTTCCATCTACTGCATTTTCTATTCTTTACTTCTTTCAAGCATATGTTCTTCACTTCCTCGACCCCTACACCCCACAAAATCTCACCACCATGGGGCAATACGCCCAACATCCTCTCCCCACCTAGCTGCCCACCAGCATTTACACACCTCCTTCCATCCTACTAAACAACCCTCAGGAAACTCCCACATTTCCAGTCCTCAGCTTGTTTTCCCCATAGTTCAGTCACAGAATGTGCCACCAAAGATCACCTACTTCCCCCACAGGAACACCCAGCACCCCCATCAGCAATCTGTGCCCACACGGGGCAAACGCCAGTCTGAAGCGTCCAGCCTGTTTTTTCCTGCTGCCCTGGAAGGAGCGGTTCTTCCTTCGCAATACCCTTGGGCCATCTTGTGGGACCCCACCGTCTCAGATGAGGAAGGGGCACAAAGTTCAGCTTCTTCCACCCCTCGTCCTTACTACCATCGCGAGTGGGGCTTGTTGGAGCACGGCGAACCAGCGCGGGGACTGGACCTGAAAGGGGTACCTACCACACTGAGACCTCATGGCTTCCCCCCACTAGAAGAAGGTCAGTAGTGTGTCAAAAGTGTCAAAAATGGAAATATCTTACAGTCTCATACATCAGTTTTCTCTCTCTCTCTCCAGGGACTGACCCTCAACTTTACGTCACCATTGTGATCTCTGTGCTTATTGTGTTGGTGGCTACTGGCATAATCATCAAATTCTGGTGAGTGAGTATATGAGCATTCATCTGTCAGATAACATTAAGGTCATTGAATGATATATGTAGTGAAGAGCTTGGCAAAGCTGGAAGCCTGGCTTTAAATCCCCCCAGGGACCCGTTCTTCCCATTATTGCATGAGTTTGCTCTAGTTCCTTTCCCTTAATATACTGCTTGGGTCAGTCAAATGACAGAACTAGCCCTTGATTTTGTGCTTTGGGGGTTGACAGGGGAGGACTGGGCTGAAGGGCAGGGGAACATTTACCCCTTATGCCGCGTACAGAAAAGTCCGATGTGAGCTTTTGGCCGTAAATTTCCGACCGTGTGTAGGCTCCATCGGAATTTTTCTGTTGGAATTTCCGCCAAGAAAAATTTGAGAGCTGGTTCTCAAATTTTCCAACAAGAAAAGTTCTTGTAGGAAATTCCGATCGTCTGGATGCAATCCCGACGCGCTCGTTGTAGTCTTGTACGTAACCGCGTTCTTTACCGTCGGAATTTGGTTTGACCGTGTGTATGCAAGACAAGTTTGAGCCAAAGTTCCGTCGGAAAAAAATCCCAAGTTTCTCTTGTCGGATTTTGTGATTGTGTGTACGCGGCATTAGACTAGGTGGACGGGAGGCCCTGAGTGGAGAGATTTCACCAGATATCAGACCAGGATCTGCAGTTAGTGGCATATTCTGGGCATTACATAGCAACCAGTTCCCTGTTTAGACCTACAATTGAAGCACCTGAAAGAGGTAAGTCTTCCAGCACCAACTTCATTTGCAACTCTGAGATGTCATATGAATGAACGCCAAGAGCCTCAAAACATGCCGATCTTGGAAGGCATGTCACAATAAACCATGACCTTTAGCATGGGCATACCTACAGGGGTCGCAACTGTGACCCGGTGTCCTGCTGAAAATGTTACCCGGCAGATTTGGACCCCCCTGTACTGTGCAGGCGCGGCGCTTGCACGGCGCTTGCGCAGTACAAACCTCAACCGAGCCTACCAAGCCTCCGAAAATAGCCGAAACATGTAGAGCTGACACTCAGCTCTACACGGCGCATTTGCCAATATGCTGCACGCTCCCAATGCTAATGCCGCACGCTCCCGAATCTACTGCAACTCTGCAATGATTTAAACAATAAAGTACACGTCTTAGCAGGGCATGTTAATGGGCGCATTTGCACTTTTTTTTACTCACAAAATGATGCACAGAGATCGTTCGTTAGTTAAATAAGCTGCATAAACCCGCCCATCAACATTGCAAAACCCGCCCATCTGAGTTAAATGTGCAAATCCACACATCAACATTAACATTGCAAAACCCGCCCATCAACGCGCCCTGCTAAGACATGTACTTTATTGTTAAAATCACCCCCGCAGAGTAGCACTAGCATCAGGAGCGTGCGGACATATGCCATAGTCATTGTGCATTCGCCGTGTAGTGTTCGGCTATTTTCGGAGACTAGCCGGGGCGCCTGCGCAGTACAAGGGGGTCCTTATCCGCCGGGCGGAACTTATTCGGCAGAACACCGGCCTCATGCTCCAGAGGGCCTGGGCCGTCCACCTGACCACCTGGATAGGATGTGCAGTGGGGGCAGTTGCATATATAGGAACCAAATATCTCTGTTTTCCTCCTGCAGCGGCTGCAAGCCTGCTTCTCCTCCTCTCCCTCCAGGAGGAAAATGGAGAGATCGGTTCTCTTCTACATGCAGCCGCCCTCACCACTTCTCCTATCCAGCTTCTTTCTCTTGCCCCACCCATCCTATGCTCTTTCCCATCACCCCCTGTGCTCTCTACTGCCCCCCCCCCATCCCCTGCTGGCCTTCCCTCCACCCCTCTCCTGTCAGCTGCTGTGGGGGATGGAGTGTGGGGAAGGGGCTGGTAAATGTGTCATTTACCGGCCCCTTCCTTGTCTGAAAGAATAGAGTCAGTGATCCGTACCGATCACTGACTCTATCCATTCATACCTAAAACATAGTAAACTGTGTTTATTATGCTTCAGTTTGTGAATGAACAGGAAGCTCTGTACAGAGCTCTTCCTGTCTATTCATTCTGTGCAGCTCCTCAAAATCCTTTCTCTGTCTCAAAGGTAGAACATCAGAGGTCTATTTAGATCCCTGATATTTCACCAAAGCCCCCAACTAGGCTACTAAAAAAAATATAGTAAAAAATAATAAAATAAAAAAATATTGTAAAAAAATAAAAAAAATAAAGAAAAATAATAAAAATAAAAAAACGACTGACACCAGTGGTGGAACTACCAGGGTCACAAAGGTTGCACTTGCGACCGGGCCCTGGCATCGTGCCACTGGGCTCAGAGGAAAGGGACACGGCCGGGGGTGAGGGCCCTTCTTGGTCTCTTGCATCAGGGCCCTGAATATTCTCGTTACGCCACTGACCTCTAAGAACACCCGCCTTTCACTATGCCCAAAATGCAGCAACCTGGCACCTGTTGCACGAAATGTGTTCCTACCATAAAAGGGCTTGTTGGTTGTGTTTGTTCCCTTAGGCCAGTGGTTCTCATTCTCAACCTGGGGGGTCGGGACCCCCTCGGGGGTCAAATGATGATTTGCCAGGGGTCACCGTATCCTGGGCTGTTCCTTAAGCTCGAACCGCTCTCCCAGACTTTTTTTTTAAACCGCGCAGCTGGGCTGTTCCGGAAGCCCGCAGCCGCCCACTCAGCCTCTTCGCAGCCGCCCACTCAGCCTCTTCGCAGCCGCCCACTCAGCCTCTTCGCAGCCGCCCACTCAGCCTCTTCGCAGCCGACCCAGAGAGAAAGAACAAGAAAGACGGCTAGAGAGGGGGAGGGGAAACAAGAAATTAGGATAGAGAGAGATAAAAGGGAAAGAAAGGAGAACAAAGAGAGAGAGGGATACATCCTGAAATGTACCAGAAGGGGGTTGAATACTGTGGAAGGGACTCAGCGCTAAATGTCTGTGGGTTATGGGTGCAAAATCCTCGTCTTGCCTTGGGGGCTGACAACCCACACTACGAAAATTATTTTACTGTTAGGGGTCCCCACAACTTGGGAAATTTTATCAAGGGGTCCCGGCTCTAGAAAGGTTGAGAACCACTGCTCTAGGCCATAGGTCCCCAGGAGGTCCCCCCCCTCCCCCCCGGGCGGTAGAGACATTGGATTGTATCTTCCTTTGGTGGAAGGACTGCTGTAAATGGTTCTGTGGATTTTGGAACATGCTCCAGTCTATGTTGTATTGGAATTTATGGGTGATAATTACGGTATAAAAACCTTGCTTCTATGTATACCGTATCTTGTAATGATCTACGGGGGGGGGGGGGGGGATAACGATCGTCTCCCCTGCAGATGGTGTAAGTTCTCCCATTACATAGAAATGAAGGATCTATAATTTTTATCATCGGTGTATTTTATATGATGGAGACAGAATATCAACCAAAATCCAGAAACATCACATGATACAAATGTTATAAATGGAGTAAAATAAGTATTTGATCCCCCGACCAACAATAATTCTCCTCCCACAGACTGGATACAGGGGGTGCTCATGTGGTATATATATGGAGTATATAGAGGGTGTATATAGTATATATGGGATGTATATATGGAGTATATAGAGTGTATATAGTATATATGGAGTATATATAGAGTGTATATAGTATATACGGGGTGTATATATAGGGTATATAGAGAGTGTATATAGTGTAGCGGGTATTTACTTTCCCGGGGAAACTTTTGAATTTTTACGGTGACACCAGTGGTGTATCTCCGGCGGTCCACCGGGTGGCGCTGTCACTTTGGGCCGACGGACGAGTCATTGCTGTGTCGAATCCATTTTTGTCTTTCTTCGGCTGCCGCGTGGTGGGGCGGGGAACCCGCTACGCATGCTGGGGGAAGGTATAAAGGGGGCCGGCCATTTTGTCACGGGGTTCGTTGTCCCAGGCAACTTCAGCCTGCGGATGGAGTTCGTGTTTGTCCTCCGGGCGGACTAGGCCTAGAGGACCACCGGAGGTCGTGTTCCACCTCAGGCACCTTTAGCCTGAGGTGAGGTACTCAGTTGGCAGTCTGGAGCTCAGTGCCCAACACTGAGTTCCGCGAGGGAAGGATCCTAGGGTGCTCCGGAGGTGGACGCCTTAATCCGAGGTGGACGTAATGGACCGGGGAGAGCTCCTCATCTGAAGACCCGGTGCAGCATACTGCCGGTGACGGGTGAGCCTCTTGTCGGAGACCGTCCGGAAGGTGAATTCCCTCGTGCGGAGACCATTGCCCACTCTTTGGAGGAGAGTGGAGGATCGAACTTGTGTCTGGGCCTATATACACATTCACACCTCCTGTTCTGTGTTATGTAAAGCAAGTAAGTCCATGCTATGTTCAAATAAAGATTTGTGTTGGACATGCAACGGTGTGAGACTCGTTTCCTGGCAGATGACTCCAGGAGGGAGGATTCGATACACATCACAGGCCCGAAGGTAAAGAACTTTTGCTGATACCACTTATACATCTGTGGTGGTAGCCTGGCGTAGCGCACCCTCTCCCTCCCCTATCATACCCCTAGACCAGAGACATTTCGAGCGAGAACTTTAATAGAGGGGATTGGGAGTACGGCGGGGCCCGCTACACGTGGGGGCTCGGGTCCGGGATGTGTATTGTGTATCACTTGGAAGAACGTATCTGCCGGAAACAGTCAAGTGCATAGGCCAAAGTGCAGCCCTACTTGAAAGTCGTGGACATGACCTCAGAAGAGGAAAGGCCCGCGCAGGCAGAGTGGTGAAAGGGGGAAAACCCAGCCGTGTGACGGACTACACGTGGGGGTTTTTAATTGCACTGCGCCATCAGACACAACCCCCACCGCTTAGTTCGTAGCGTGTCTCAACTGAAAAAAAAAAGGCCCGCGAACTGGAGCAAAAGGGGAGGAGTCCAATACGTGTGACGGACTACACGTGGGACGTTGGCGCAAAAACTCTGCAGTGTACGATGGAACAGCAACAGGTCGCCATGTTTGGACCCGCCTCGTGGATCCCGGTTCACCCGGCAACTACAACATTGACTGCTGCTGCTCCCATAACGGATACGGGGATCCGACTAAAGCCAAGGGGTCGATTCGCCCTATATTCCTGCATGGATGTGGAGGCCTTGGGCATGATTTGTCCCAGATGCTCGGGACTGGTATGTCTATTAAAGCCCTTCGGACTTTGTGACACCTGCGGGGAATTCATGTTCGAGGTGGATCCGGCGGTGGAGAGGCCGAAAACCATCTACCCAGGCCGGGCTTCAGGCATCGCCCCACAGAAGGCAGGAATCACGGCAGTAAGAGTCGCCCCTGCGTACACTGCAATGACCGCGGAGGAGGTCGTGAAACACCAATGGGAGAAATCCGAGGATGCGGACTCGGTCACCACTGTCTCACAGCGTCCGCCACCGAGGAAGAGAAACAGCGTGGTAGCCCCGACCAGCGGTGGTGGTGGACCGTCTCGCATGCCCACGCCAGGCCCGGATGGATCCGTAGACGAGAGTTCCGGACATCCCAAGAAAGGCCAAGGTAAGCCGGCTGAGAAGACTTGGTGTGAGGGAGGATGTGTCAGGAAGGCATGGCCTAGCAAGTCTCCGGAGTGTGGATGTTCTGTTTCCACACAGGGCTACATACCCGCGGAGGAGTGTGACACGTCTGACCTGGAATCTCTCTCTGATACGGGAGATGATGCCCAAATTGACGATCTGTTTGCCGTAAAGGGCTGGGACAAGGCGCCGCTTGCTGCATCCCGTGGGTTTCGGAATTCGCCTATGTCCGTGGGAGAGAGCACACCAAGGGTGGAGGCATCAGCGCCTGAAGGAGAATCTCTCCCTCAACTTGTTTCCGTATCCCCTGCACCATCTGCACCTGATGCTGGGGTAAAAAGATTGTTGTTGAGGCCTCCAATGCCCAGATCAGAGGTGGCCAAGGCACCTCGCCATCCAGATGCGGTCGTTCTGCCTGGTGAAGGGGACAGATCAACCATGCCTCCTTTGGCGAGACTACAGGACTGTTTGGTCAAAAAGTTGCAGCGGAATATGGATGGGAGTATCCTTACTTGCCGAAGGACCTGCTGTATGAGGTGGAGGTGTGCAGGGAGCGTTGGTACAATGATTTTGTTTGGACCCATCTCCAAATCCTGCACGCTCGCAGATACCTAGCGTGTTCTCCAAAGGCTTCACAGCGTTTCAAAGACTGCAAGGCAGAATGGATGGTGGGAAGACACATCCACGCAGACAAAGTGGTGATCAAACGCAAAGAAGTCGAAGATGTGGAATACCATCTAGAGACTATGGATCAGCACCTAAAGCCACTAATTCTGCCGCACCCACGTTTCTATCTCTAGGAGAAAAGAAACTCCGTTAGTATCATGCTGCTGAACTTTTTGGGGCAATTGTGTTTTAGTGTGCCCAGAAAAGAGAAAAGAACAGTTCCTGTCTGTTTCTTCCCGCAAAGAGATCACAGACTCTGGGGTAGATAGTGTTAGGGGAAAAAAAGAGAAGATGTTCAACGGGTGCAGTTACCGTGATGCTGTCACCAGGTGGCAGTGTTGCGCAACATTACAAACACTTTTCACGCACCCACTCTTTGGAGGAAGAGGGATTTCTTTTAGGAGAAATTTCTTTTCCTCCCACACACGAATACATGTGTCAGCATTGTATATGTTGGTTTTTGTTTTTTTTCCCTCTACAGGAGAACATCCCAGCAAGATTTTAGACTCTGGGGAGGTCTTTAGTCAGGATGGGGAGGGAAGAAAAGTAAATGTTAATATGCAACTTTAAAATGTTTGATGTTGTCTTTTACTCCTCTTTTTGTTGCAGGGGCTCAGACACAACTTCACAGTAGAATAGTGTTTCCAAAAGTTTGGGTTCATTTTTCAATTTGTTAACGGTATCTGGACTGAATCATGACAGCCGTGGAGGATATGGTTTATTCCAGACACTGGGGACCAGTGTCAAAAGACAGGAGGGAGTATGTAGCGGGTATTTACTTTCCCGGGGAAACTTTTGAATTTTTACGGTGACACCGGTGGTGTATCTCCGGCGGTCCACCGGGTGGCGCTGTCACTTTGGGCCGACGGACGAGTCACTGCTGTGTCGAATCCCTTTTTGTCTTTCTTCGGCTGCCGTGTGGTGGGGCAGGGAACCCGCTACGCATGCCGGGGGAAGGTATAAAGGGGGCCGGCCATTTTGTCATGGGGTTCGTTGTCCCAGGCACCTTCAGCCTGCGGATGGAGTTCGTGTTTGTCCTCCGGGCGGACTAGGCCTAGAGGACCACAGGAGGTCGTGTTCCACCTCAGGCACCTTTAGCCTGAGATGAGGTACTTGGACGGAGGTCTGGAGCTCAGTGCCCAACACTGAGTTCCGCGAGGGAAGGATCCTAGGGTGCTCCGGAGATGGACGCCTTAATCCGAGGTGGATGTAATGGACCGGGGAGAGCTCCTCATCTGAAGACCCGGTGCAGCATACTGCCGGTGACGGGTGAGCCTCTTGTCGGAGACCGTCCGGAAGGTGAATTCCCTCGTGCGGAGACCATTGCCCACTCTTTGGAGGAAAGAACTTGTGTCTGGGCCTATATACACATTCACACCTCCTGTTCTGTGTTATGTAAAGCAAGTAAGTCCATGCTATGTTCAAATAAAGGAGTGTTGGACATGCAACGGTGTGAGACTCGTTTCCTGGCAGATGACTCCAGGAGGGAGGATTCGATACACATCACAGGCCTGAAGGTAAAGAACTTTTGCTGATACCACTTATACATCTGTGGTGGAAGCCTGGCGTAGCGCACCCTCTCCCTCCCCTATCATACCCCTAGACCAGAGACATTTCGAGCGAGAACTTTAATAGAGGGGATTGGGAGTACGGCGTGGCCCGCTACAATAGTATATATAGAGAGTGTATATGGAGTATATAGAGAGTGTATATAGTATATATGGGGGGTATATATGGAGTATATAGAGAGTGTATATAGTATATATGGGGGGTATATATGGAGTATATAGAGAGTGTATATAGTATATACAGGGGTATATATGGGGTATATAGTATATATGGAGTGTATATATGGGGTATATAGAGAGTGTATATAGTATATACGGGGTATATATGGGGTGTATAAGGGGGGTATATATGGAGTATATAGTATATACGGGGGGTATATATGGAGTATATAAGGGGGGTATATACTGTATGGGGTATATAGTATATACGGGGTGTATATACGGATTATACACAGACTGGCTACAGTAGGTACTCATGTGGTACACAGATCAGTCC
Organism: Rana muscosa; assembly: GCA_029206835.1. NCBI lineage: Eukaryota > Metazoa > Chordata > Amphibia > Anura > Ranidae > Rana > Rana muscosa. Next base: position 322,489,187 of record CM055123.1, read on the forward strand.
TGTCAATGTAAGAAGGGTCTCCTAATGACAACTCGTTATGTGTATAAAAGACACCTGTCCACAGAATCTCTTTCCTCCAATCACATCTCACCATCATGGGGGAGACCAAAGATCTGTCAGAGGACGTCGGGGAGAAGATTGGAGACCTGCACAAGGCTGGAATGGGCTACAAGACCATCAGGAAGAAGCTCGGTGAGGAGGAGACAAATGTCGGAGGGATTATTATTCACAAATGGAAGAAACACAAAGTAAACATCAATCGTCCTCAGTCTGGAGCTCCATGGAAGATTTCTCCTCATGGGGTGAGGATGGTCATGAGGAAAGTGAGGGATCCGCCCAGAACTACATGGGAGGAGCTTGTGAAGGATCTCAAGGCAGTTGGGACCACAGTCACCAAACACACCCTTGGTGACACAATACACCGCCATGGATTGAAATCCTGCAGCCCCCCGCAAGGTCCCCTCCTGAGGAAGACACAGGTACAGCCCGTCTGAAGTCTCCCAATGAACATCTAAATGATTCAGAGGAGGATCGGGGGAGAAAGTTCTGAGGTCACATGAGACCAAAATTCAGCTCTTTGGCATCAACTCGACTCGCCGTGTTTGGAGGAAGAAAAAATGGTGACTATTGATGAAGATACATTTTGGATACAACACGTATCCCAGAAGAGAAGAGTTCCACCCAAGTATAGCATGTGCTGGAGAAACTCACACAAGACCAGCGCTCAGCACTTTTTAGCAGCGATATTTATTTCCATAATCATAATTAATAAATTTTAGGTGTATTAGGATGTTAACGACTCATTAATTATGCCATTAGATTGATTGTGAAATCTGGATGACATAGAAGTGTGGGTATTACTCAAGACGACACGTCTTTTGGGTCACAATGACCCTTTGCAGCCGGATGTAGCTGGAGGAAAAACGCAGATATTCAATATACAGAAGAAAGGAAAGAGCAAAGAGAGAATAACAGTTTCCTGAAGTATATTAAAACTAGTATGCATTTTGTATCACGGTCATCAGTGACGTGTCACGTGTAGCCACGCCCCCCAACAGTAAGAATCACCCCCTAGTACTGACTTAACCCCTACAGCGCCACCTAGTGGTTAACCCCTTCACTGCCAGTGTCATTTTCACAGTAATCAGTGCATTTGTATAGCTCTGATCGCTGTAAAAATGACAATGATCCCAAAAATGTGTCAAAAGTGTCCGATGTGTCCGCCATAATGTCGCAGTCACGATAAAAATCGCTGATTGGCGCCATTACTAGTAAAAAAAAAATATTAAAAAAAGTCCCTAAAACTGTCCCCTATTTTGTAGACGTGATAACTTTTGCGCAAACCGATCAATAAACGCTTATTGCGATTTTTTTTTTTTTACCAAAAATACGTAGAAGAATACGTATCGGACTAAACTGAGGAAAAATTTTTTTTTTATATATTTTTTGGGGATATTTATTATAGCAAAAAGGAAAAAATATTGCATTTTTTTCAAAATTGTCGCTCTATTTTTGTTAATAGCGCAAAAAAATAAAAACCGCAGAGGTGATCAAATACCACCAAAAGAAAGCTCTATTTGTGGGGAAAAAAGGACGTCAGTTTTGTTTGGGAGCCACGTCGCACGACCGCGCAATTGTCAGTTAAAGCGACGCAGTGCCGAATCGCAATAAGTGGCCCGGTCTTTGACCAGCGTAATGGTCCGGGGCTGAAGTGGTTAAAAAGTATTTTCAGTCTTGAGGCACCCCAGTCCAAGGCTTGGTTCACGTTACTGTGTGTCACGGAACACGCGCAAAATCGCGCTCGTTCCCGACACACAGACGAATGCTCTGCTCTTTAGGGGTACCGTTAATCCTTAATGGTACCCCACACATTGGAAAACGTGGGGTGCTTTAGGTGCAGTGCAATTTAAAAAAAAAAAAGTCGGGGATTTCTTTCCCTGCAATTTTGTGGGTAGGGAAGCCCATTGAAATGAATGGGGTGCCCTACATGCAGCCACACAGATGTGAACCAAGGGCTTGTTCACATGTCAGGTTGGAGGGGCGGTAAAACCACACGGTTGAGCTGTTTTTATCACCCCCAACTTCTCCCCCTTTAGCTGCAGAGGCAGCAGCTGGGGGCGTACACATGCTGTGGCTGCAGCTAGAGGTATACCCAGGGTGAATGGGGCTGCACTGCAACTACCCGCAACTGTGTGCATTGCACGTAGGGTTGCCACCTTTTCTTCAAGCCAAACCCGAACACAGGGCAATTTTTTTTTTTCAGTAAAGACTAAAGGATTATAAAAGACCTGGGACACATTTGTGTGCCCCAAGGAGAGAAGTAATGTAGCGCACAGAGCAAGCCAGTGGGTGTGGCCAAACTGCCCTTGCTGACATCATCACCCCACCCTTCAGTGATGCCAAACCTGCCCCCAAACAGCCACCCGCAGCGACAACAGATTTCTGTGTTACTTGGGGAGCCACAGCCTGGTCTGGGTAATGTGTCCGGGTTCCAGGTGGACTGAAACCCTGACACATGATTCAAAACCCGAACTGTCCGGGTCAATCCTGGACAGGTGGCAACCCTAATTGCATGGTTGCGGTATAGTGATGATGCATTTACGGGCTTAAAACAGGTGGTGAGGAGGCAACATAATGCCTCTTTACCTCCTGTCAAATGCCTCTGAAAAGCGATCTGTGCATGGATTGCTTTTCAGAGGAGCAGCAGTCCTGGCTGCTATCACAAACAAGCCCTACAAAAGCAGTTCTGATGGTACAGGAATGGGGGGGGGGTCAGGAATAAAACTAACGTACATGCAGACACAGACACATGCAGACACAGACACAGACACATGCACACACATACATACACACAGACACATGCAGACACAGACACACACATACATACACATACATACACACAGACACATGCACACACATACATACACACAGACACATGCAGACACAGACACACACATACATACACATACATACACACAGACACATGCAGACACAGACACATGCACACACATACATACACACAGACACATGCAGACACAGACACATGCACACACATACATACACACAGACACATGCAGACACAGACACATGCACACACATACATACACACAGACACATGCAGACACAGACACATACATACACAGACACATGCAGACACAGACACATACATACACAGACACAGACACATGCACACACATACATACACACAGACAGACACATGCAGACACAGACACAGACACATGCACACACATACATACACACAGACACATGCAGACACATGCACACACATACATACACACAGACACATGCAGACACAGACACAGACACATGCACACACATACATACACACAGACACATGCAGACACAGACACATGCACACACATACATACACACAGACACATGCAGACACAGACACACACATACATACACACAGACACATGCACACACATACATACACACAGACACATGCAGACACAGACACACACATACATACACATACATACACACAGACACATGCAGACACAGACACACACATACATACACATACATACACACAGACACATGCACACACATACATACACACAGACACATGCAGACACAGACACACACATGCACACACATACATACACACAGACACATGCAGACACAGACACACACATACATACACATACATACACACAGACACATGCAGACACAGACACATGCACACACATACATACACACAGACACATGCAGACACAGACACATGCACACACATACATACACACACACAGACACATGCAGACACAGACACATACATACACACAGACACATGCAGACACAGACACATGCACACACATACATACACACAGACACATGCAGACACAGACACATACATACACACAGACACATGCAGACACAGACACATGCACACACATACATGCAGACACAGACACACACATGCACACACATACATACACACAGACACATGCAGACACAGACACACATGCACACACAGACACACATGCACACACATACATACACACAGACACATGCAGACACAGACACATGCACACACATACATGCACACACATGCACACACATACATACACACAGACACATGCAGACACAGACACATGCACACACATACATGCAGACACAGACACACACATGCACACACATACATACACACAGACACATGCAGACACAGACACATACAGACCAATGCATGCACACAGACACATGCAGACACAGACACATACACAGACACATGCACACACATACATAAACACAGACACATGCACACACATACATACACACAGACACATGCAGACACAGACACATACACACATGCACACACATACATACACACAGACACATGCAGACACAGACACATACACACATGCACACACATAGATACACACAGACACAGACACACACATGCACACACATACATACACACAGACACATACAGACACAGACACACATGCACACACAGACACACATGCACACACATACATACACACAGACACATGCAGACACAGACACACACATGCACACACATACATACACACAGACACATGCAGACACAGACACACATGCACACACAGACACACACGCACACACATACATACACACAGACACACATGCACACACATACATACACACAGACACATGCAGACACAGACACACACATGCACACACATACATACACACAGACACATGCAGACACAGACACAAACACACATGCACACACAGACACACATGCACACACATACATACACACAGACACACACATGCACACACATACATACACACAGACACATGCAGACACAGACACACACATGCACACACATACATACACACAGACACATGCAGACACAGACACACATGCACACACATACATACACACAGACACATGCAGACACAGACACACACATACAGACAGACATTCACATGCACAGACACATGTATAAAGCCTTTTTATACAGGAATCTAGCTTCTAGCACAGTACCTTCCAGTTTCCTCATTCAGCCGGGTACTGCACTGCAGGGGGAAGCAGAGAGCACATCACACTCCCCTGCACTTTACTTTAACTTTTGAGGCTGACGGAGCTTCTCACAGTGCCGATGTAGAGTTCGGCAGGGGATCGGGAGATCGGGCTCATCTGACATCCATTCTCTCCCCTGATCCCGCGGCACACCTGAGAACCTCTGACGGCACACCAGTGTGCCGCAGTACACTGGTTGAGAAAGGCTGGCCTAGCCGGTCTCCAGACCTTAATCCTATGGAAAATTTATGGAGGAGCTGAAACTTCGAGTTGCCAAGAAACCTTCAGGATTTAGAGAAGATCTGTAAAGAAGAGAGGAGCAAAATCCCCCCTGAGATGTGTGGAAACCTGATCACCAACCCTAATCCCCACCCCCAGACCACCCCCCTATCCCCTGACCACACCCCCAGACCACTCCCTACCCCCAGACCACCCCCCTATCCCCTGACCACACCCCATCCCCAGACCACCCCCCTATCCCCTGACCACACCCCCACCCCCAGACCACCCCCCTATCCCATGACCACACCCCCACCCCCAGACCACCCCCCTATCCCACACCCCCACCCCCATACCAAAATCCCTCCTGAGATGTGTGGAAACCTGATCACCACCTACAAGAAACGTCTGACCTCTGTGCTTCCCAACAAGGGTTTCCCCACCAACTACTAAGGGGATCAAATACTTATTTTACTCCATTTATAACATTTCTATCATGTAGGGTGACCACATTTCCAAACTACCATTCAGGGACACCCTCCCTTCCCAAAAATCAGGTTGTGCTGTAACGAATCACAGCACAGTGATTGGACACAAGAGGCGGGATTTATGATTTCTCCAATCACAAGCAGGGGGCGGGGATTGTGCTCCTCCAGGCATTCCCGGCCAGGACAAGTACTGTTAGTGAGTAAAGCGGTGATGTGGCGGCCTTTTTTGGGGGCATCAGATTGGCCTCGGGGGTTGGCTGTGTCAGTTTCATTCCGGGACACTGTATTGTCCTGGAATGAATATGCCCGGGACAGACCTGCAAAATGCGGGACTTCCCGGGCAATCCGGGACACGTGGTCACCCTAGTATCATGTGATGTTTCTGGATGTTTGGTTGGTATTCTGTCTCCATCATATAAAATACACCTATGATAAAAATTATAGACCCTTCATTTCTATGTAATGGGAGAACTTCCACCATCTGCAGGGGAGACGATCGTTATTTCCCCCCCTCCCCCCCTGTATATGAAGGGGAACACCCGTGTTTGCTCACAACATATCAGGCTGTGCTATCTGCCATAGCCGTGCAGCACAGTGATCTCGTGTCTTTAGTAGATTTAGGCCTCGTACACACGGCCGAGATTCTCGTTGAAAAAAACATGTCGTTTTTTTCGACGAGATTCTTGGACAAGAAAATTGTCCCGGCCGAGTGTACACACGCTCGATTCAAAGAACCCGCGGTTCTTTGAATGGAGCGTACGCGGTGACGTCATCGACTACGACGAGCATGCGCTCGTCACATTCGATGCCGTCGCCGCCATCTTGGTATACCCTACCTATGCCTAGGAAGCTACCGCGCATGCGTCAAAGTCATTTCGAGCATGCGCGGGCTTCCCGGCGAAAAGGTAAGTGTACACACACTCAATTTTCTCGTCGAGAAACAGGCTGACGAGAATCTCGACGAGAAAATAGAGAGCAGGTTCTCTATTTTCTCGTCGAGATTCTTGTCGCTTTTCTTGACGAGAAACCATACACACGAACGAATTTCTCGGCAAAAAATCTCTGCCAGCAAGTTTCTTGCTGGTTTTTGCCGAGAAACTCGTTCGTGTGTACGAGGCTTTAGTGTTGAGATTTCCGACCACAATTCCATGTTTGGCCCAACATCTGCTGATGTTAGAAAGCCCAATAAGGTGTCACAATCCCCCGATGGAATCTCCATAAATCAAATAATTGTTAATGTCAGCGGAGAGAGAGCGACACTTCATTATGGGCTTGTGGGAGGTGGACGAGCCGCAGACTGGGGCAGGCAAACCTCGCGGTTGGGCTGTGCAGGAGATGTATGGAGCAGAGGATTCCTCCCCGATTCCCCGCCATGTAAATCTGAAAATAACAAGCTGAATCACCCACGGGTTTATTAACCACTTCCCGCCCGGCCTATAGCAGATTGACGGCCGGGCGGTGGTTCAGTTATCCTGACTGGGCGTCATATGACGTCTAGCAGGGTAACAGCCGCCGAGCACCCGTGGAGGAGTGCCGATCGGCGGCTCTCCTGACAGGGGGGTTCACGCTGATTGTTTATCAGTGCAGCCCCCCCTCGGATGCCCACACTGGACCACCAGGATGCCACCCAGGACCACCAGGGAAGCACCTAACATGTGGATGGCCAGGTAAGTCCCCCATGGCCATCCACATGTAAAAATGTATGCATAACATATGCCAATCAGTGCCCACAAATGGGCACTGACTGGCACCATCATGGCACAAACAAAATTTGATGCCCAGCAATGCCACCCACCAGTGTCATCAGTGCCACCCACCAGTGTCCATCAGTGCCACCTATCAGTGCCCGTCCGTGCCACCTATCATTGCCACCCATAAGTACCCATCAGTGCCGCCTATGAGTGCCCATCAGTGCCACATACCAGTGCCATCTATCAGTGCCCATCAGTGCCGCCTATCAGTGCCCATCATCAGTGCCCATCAGTGCCCACCTATCAGTGCCTGTCCGTGCCACCTAGCAGTGCCACCCATAAGTACAGATCAGTGCCGCCTATGAGTGCCCATCAGTGCCACATACCAGTGCCACCTATCAGTGCCCATCAGTGCCACCTATCAGTGCTGCCTATCAGTGCCCATCATCAGTGCCCATCAGTGCCCACCTATCAGTGCCCATCTGTGCCACCTATCAGTGCCACCCATAAGTACCCATCAGTGCCGCCTATGAGTGCCCATCAGTGCCACCTACCAGTGCCACCTATCAGTGCCCATCATCAGTGCCACCTCATCAGTGCCACCTCATTGGTGCCTCCTTATCAGTGCCCGCCAGTGCAGCCATATCAGTGCCCGTCATTGAAGAAGAAAGGGTACTTTACAAAAAAAAATAACAGAAACAAAGAAAAACTTTGTTTTTTTCAAAATTTTCGCTCTTTTTTTATTTGTTGCGCAAAAAATAAAAATCGCAGAGGTGATCAAATACCACCGAAAGAAAGCTCCATTTGTGGGAAAAAATGATAAAAATTAAGTTTGGGTACAATGTAGCATGACCGCGCAATAGTCATTCAAATTGCGACAGCGCTGAAAGCTGAAAATTGGCCTGGGCAGTAAGGATGAGCCGAACACCCCCGGGTTTGGTTCGCACCAGAACCTTCGAACGGACCGAAAGTTCGCGCGAATTTTCGAACCCTATTCGTTATAATGGACGCGAACGTTCGAAATCAAAATTGCTAATTACAACGGCCAATATGCATGTTAATGTTATAAAACAGGTTTGGGGACCCGGGTCCTGCCCCAGGGGACATATATCAATGCAAAAAGAAATTTTAAAAACTAAAGTTTTTTCGGGAGCAGTCATTTTAATGATGCATAAAGTGAAAAAAAAAAAGTGAAATTTTCCTTTAAATATGGTACCTGGGGGGTGTCTAAAGTATGCCTGTGAAGTGGCATGTGTTTCCCGTGTTTAGAACTGTCCTTGCACAAAATGACATTTGTAAAGGAAAAAAAGAAGCCATTTAAAACCACTTGCGGCTTTAATGTCATGTCTTGTCCTGGCCGCCATATGGCTGAAAATCCTTGAGAAAAATGGCATGGCTACCCCATCACCCCCCCCCCCACCCCAGCCCCTTTGGGTCTTGTATGGATACTAAGGGGGACCCCGCACCCAAAATAAAACCCTATACCTACAACCCTATATACTCTGAACAGCAGTATATAGGTGGTGCAAACAAGACATGGACTGTAGGTTTGTTCTTAAGTAGAATCTGAACAGGTACATTATGAAGTGTAGCTACATCCCAAAAAAATCAATTTTTAAGCTTTTTGGAGAACATAGGGAGGGGTTATCACCCCTGTAACATTTGCTGTCTTTGCACATCTGTTCAGAACATGTCACCTCACTTTTCGTCCCAATGACAAATGTTTTTGGAAAAGTGGGGTTTTAATTGAAACAAGGATTGGTGATAAAGCATCAGTAGAGAGGAGATACCTTTTTCCCAAATTAAATCTAACAGGATAGAATTTTCCTTCCTAGGGGTAGATTTCCTCTCACTTCCTGTTTTCTCTTGCCGTTTGCAAGTAGGAGTCGTTTGTAAGTTGGATGTTTGAAAGTAGGGGCCTGCCGTATATACTCTGCAGAAATTTGCCCTATTAGATGTTGGTGTAGCCACAAGACTGGTGGGCACAGGAATGGGCCCTGCTGTGAGTTAATAGATCAAGATTTGTACTTGCATGCACCTGTTGAACCGGGCAGAAAAATTGGGCCTTTGGTGGTGGTGGTGGTGGTGGTGGACGGTGTTGCCACAAGACTGTAAGCCCTCACAGTTACTCTTGGTGGGTGCAGGAATGGGCCCTGCTGTGAGTTATTAGATCAAGATTTGTAATTGCATGCACCTGTTGAACAGGGCAGAAAAATTGGGCCTTTGGTGGTGGTGGTGGTGGTGGACGGTGTTGCCACAAGACTGTAGGCCCTCATAGTTACTCTTGGTGGGCGCAGGAATGGGCCCTGCTGTGAACTATTAGATCAAGATTTGTAATTACACGCCCCTGTTAAACAGGGGCTGAAAAATTGTGCCTTAGGCATTGGTGCTGGTGCCACAACACTGCAACCCCTCACAGATACTGTACTTGGAGCACAGCAGTCACACCTGTTGCGAAGCATCTTTTTAAAAAATTGTAATTACACGCCCCTGTTATACAGGGGCTGAAAAATTGTGCCTTAGGCACTGGTGCTGGTGCCACAACACTGCAACCCCTCACAGATACTGTACTCTGAGCACAGCAATGAGACCTGTTGCAAAGCATTGCCTAAAAATTGTAATTACACGCCCCAACAGGGGCTGAAAAATTGTGCCTTAGGCACTGGTGCTGGTGCCACAACACTGCAACCCCTCACAGATACTGTACTCTGAGCACAGCAGTCACACCTGTTGCGAAGCATCTTTTTAAAAAAATTTAATTACACGCCCCTGTTATACAGGGGCTGAAAAATTGTGCCTTAGGCACTGGTGCTGGTGCCACAACACTGCAACCCCTCACAGATACTGTACTCTGAGCACAGCAATGAGACCTGTTGCAAAGCATTGCCTAAAAATTGTAATTACACGCCCCAACAGGGGCTGAAAAATTGTGCCTTAGGCACTGGTGCTGGTGCCACAACACTGCAACCCCTCACAGATACTGTACTCTGAGCACAGCAGTCACACCTGTTGCGAAGCATCTTTTTAAAAAATTGTAATTACACGCCCCTGTTATACAGGGGCTGAAAAATTGTGCCTTAGGCACTGGTGTGGTGGCATGGATCATTGAGGAGGAGGAAGAGGATAGTCAGTGAACATAACAGGACAGTCACTCAGCATCAGCATAGGCAGTCTTGAAGGGATGTGACATTATAAATTATTCCGTTATATCCGCTTCAGGTGTCTGGTAGCTGGTGGTGATCCAAGACTGATTCATTTTTATGAAGGTCAGTCGATCAACCGAGTCGGTGGACAGGCGCACCCTATGATCGGTGACAAATCCTCCAGCAGCACTGAATGTGCGTTCGGAAAGAACGCTGGATGCAGGACAGGCCAGTAGCTCAATTGCATACTGTGCAAGCTCTGGCCAGTGATCCATCCTCAGGACCCAGTAAGCCAGAGGATTTTCGGTGGGAAAGGTGTCCAAGTCTGACCTTGCCCCTAGGTATTCCTGCACCATGTATATCAGACGCTGGCGATGGTTGCTGGAACCGATCATACCTTGGGGCTGCGGACTAAAAAATTGTCTGAACGCATCGGTCAGACGTCCACCTTCCCCACCGCTCCTTCTGCTACTGACCGAAGCCTCAGCAACTTGTCGTCCAGGACCAGGAGTTTGTAACCTCCCAGTTTCTGGGAACGCGTTGCACAGACCTTTCTGCAAGGCCTCCCTGAGATGTCTCATCCTCTGCTCCCTCTGCGACGGCAAGATAAGGTCCGCAACCTTACCCTTGTACCGTGGATCAAGGAGAGTGGCCAGCCAGTAATGGTCACTCTCCTTGATCCGAAGAACACGAGGATCCTTCCGCAGGCTTTGCAGGATCAGGGAGGCCATGCAGCGTAGGTTAGCTGAGGCATTCGGTCCGGAGTCTTCTGGGTCACTGAGGATGACATGATCGCCAGCCACCTCCTCCCAGCCACGTACAAGTCCACTGGTTTGTTGGGACTGTACATCATCCCTAAAAGACTGCTGCTGCTGATGCTGAGTGCCAGGCTCCACCTCCATGCTCACACAATCCTCCTCCTCCTCCTCCTCCTCCTCCTCCTCCTCTTCCTGTGTGATGGGTGGGACAGAAGGAACATTGTCTGGATAAAGGGGGCCTTGAGAGACAAGGAAGTCCTCCTCTTCCTGCCTCTGTTCTGCCTCAAGTGCCCTGTCCATTATCCCACGCAGCGTATGCTCCAACAGGTGGACAAGAGGTACAGTGTCACTGATGCATGCACTGTCACTGCTCACCATCCTCGTGGCCTCCTCAAATGGTGAGAGGACAGTGCATGCATCCCTGATCATGCTCCACTGGCGTGGGGAAAAAAAGCCAAGCTCCCCTGACCCTGTCCTGGTGCCGTAGTCGCAAAGGTACTCATTGATGGCCCTCTGCTGCGTGTGCAGTCGCTGCAGCATGGCCAACGTTGAGTTCCACCTGGTGGGCATGTCACATATTAGGCGGTTCTTGGGCAGGTTCAGCTCCTTTTGCAGCTCAGTCAGCCGAGCACTGGCATTATAAGATCGGCGGAAATGCACACAGACTTTCCTGGCCTGCCTCAGGACATCCTGTAAGCCTGGGAACCTGCCCAAGAACCGCTGCACCACCAGGTTGAGGACGTGAGCCATACAGGGCACATGGGTGAGCTGCCCCTGTCGCAGGGCGGAGAGGAGGTTGGTGCCATTATCAGAAACGACCATTCCTGGCTTAAGCTGGCGTGGCGTCAACCACCTCTCGGCCTGCCCCTGCAGAGCTGCCAGAACCTCTGGCCCAGTGTGGCTCCTGTCCCCCAAACACACCAGCGCAAGCACGGCATGGCATCTTTTTGCCTGCGTACTCGCGTAGCCCCTTGTACGCCTACGGAGCACCGCTGGTTCCGAGGACAGAGCACTCGAAGAGGACATGGAGGAAGAAGAAGAGGAGGGGGTGGAGGAGAGAGGTGTGTCACAACCAGTAGTAGCATTTTGGAGGCGTGGTGGCGGAACAACCTCCAACACTACTGCACCTTGTCCTGCATCCCTCCCAGCTACCAATAGAGTGACCCAATGGGCCGTGAAAGAAAGATAACGTCCCTGTCCATGCCTGCTGGACCATGAGTCAGCGGTAATATGCACCTTACCGCTGACCGCCCTGTCCAGCGAGGCATGGACATTGCCTTCCACATGCCAGTAGAGAGACGGAATCGCCTTCCGTGAGAAAAAGTGGCGTTTGGGAACCTGCCACTGAGGAACCGCACATTGAACAAACTCACGGAAGGGGGCCGAGTCTATCAACTGAAAAGGCAGCAGTTGAAGTGCTAGCAATTTAGCCAAGCTAGCATTCAACCGCTGGGCATGTGGATGGCTGGGAGTATACTTCTTTCGACGGTCCAGCAGCTGGGGCAGGGAAATTTGCCTGCTACAATCGGACGTCGGTGTACTGCAAGTACTTGGTTGTGACACACCTAATTCTACACCTTCAGTCCTCTCAGAGCAGCTTTCAGAGAGGACTGAAGATATAGTGGGGATGGAGATCCCAGCTGATGAGGAGCAAGGAGAGGTCCGCTTTGTTCTTTGGTGTGGGTCTTTTATGTGTGCTTGCCAACGAGCTGCATGGCAGGTCGACATATGTCTGCTCATGCTTGTGGTGCCCAAGCGGCTGATGTTTTGGCCACGCGAGATACGCTTGAGACAAATATTGCAAATAGCAGTGGTGCGATCTGATGCACTCGTCTCAAAAAAGGCCCACACCAAAGAACTTTTGTGATAACGTGCAGAGGCAGCGCCCTGCACAGGCGGAGCTCTGCGGTGTGGTACAGTTGCTGTGCTGGCCTCTAGCTGGCCTCCAGGGGGCATCCTGCCTCGTTGGACATGTGACGCTGCATCCTCCTCCTCCTCCTCCTCTCTCCCTTCAGGCACCCACGTGGAGTCAGTGACCTCATCATCCCCTCCCTCTTCACCACTAGAGCAAACCTGGCAGTAAGCTGCAGCTGGTGGAACACTACTGTCAGATTGCTGTCCTTCAGCATCCCCTCTCTCTGCGCGCACACTACTGACTTCCTCAAGCTGGGTATCATCATCCGAGCCTTCGAATCGTTGGGCATCCTCCTGGAGCATGTACCCAACACTGTGCTCAAACAGTTCGGGGGACTCCTCAGGAGGACATGGTGGGTCTAGGGAAGGGGTGGCTGATGATGCCATTGAGTACGCGTTGGCAGCTGCTCTGCCAGTACCCTGAGCCTGGGTGAGAGAGGATGAGGAGGATGAGGAGGGCTTGGTCATCCATTCTACCAAGCCTTCGGCATGATGCGGCTCCACATGTCCAGCTGCCGAAAACAAAGACAAGCGTGTCCCATGGCCACGTGCTGATGACGATGCACGACCACGTCCACGGCCAGCACTGTTGTCTCTAGAAACAGAGCCTGCCTGCCCTGTGTTCTTGCCTCGGCACGCTCTGCCTCTCCTTGGCGGTCTTCCAGCCATTGTAGTCGGTAGTGTATATAGTATAAAAAATAGAACTCCTATGTGTGCTCACAACACACTGTAGGTCCTATGGGTGCTGACACTAACACACTATAGGTACTATGTGTGCTGCTGACAAGAAAATATAGGAGCTCTGTTTGCTGCCACTAACACACTAGAAGTCCTATGGGTGCTGCTGAGAAGAAAATATAGGAGCTCTGTTTGCTGCCACTAACACACTAGAAGTCCTATGGGTGCTGCTGAGAAGAAAATATAGGAGCTCTGTTTGCTGCCACTAACACACTAGAAGTCCTATGGGTGCTGCTGAGAAGAAAATATAGGAGCTCTGTGTGATGCCACTAACACACTAGAAGTCCTATGGGTGCTGCTGAGAAGAAAATATAGGAGCTCTGTTTGCTGCCACTAACACACTAGAAGTCCTATGGGTGCTGCTGAGAAGAAAATATAGGAGCTCTGTTTGCTGCCACTAACACACTAGAAGTCCTATGGGTGCTGCTGAGATGAAAATATAGGAACTCTGTGTGATGCCACTAACACACTAGAAGTCCTATGGGTGCTGCTGAGAAGAAAATATAGGAGCTCTGTGTGATGCCACTAACACACTAGAAGTCCTATGGGTGCTGCTGAGATGAAAATATAGGAACTCTGTGTGATGCCACTAACACACTAGAAGTCCTATGGGTGCTGCTGAGAAGAAAATATAGGAGCTCTGTTTGCTGCCACTAACACACTAGAAGTCCTATGGGTGCTGCTGAGAAGAAAATATAGGAACTCTGTGTGATGCCACTAACACACTAGAAGTCCTATGGGTGCTGCTGAGAAGAAAATATAGGAGCTCTGTTTGCTGCCACTAACACACTAGAAGTCCTATGGGTGCTGCTGAGAAGAAAATATAGGAGCTCTGTTTGCTGCCACTAACACACTAGAAGTCCTATGGGTGCTGCTGAGAAGAAAATATAGGAGCTCTGTGTGATGCCACTAACACACTAGAAGTCCTATGGGTGCTGCTGAGAAGAAAATATAGGAGCTCTGTTTGCTGCCACTAACACACTAGAAGTCCTATGGGTGCTGTTGGGGTGCAATGCTGTGCTAACAGCACTGCGGTTGGTACTACTGCAATACTGTACTAACAGTAAGCACGCACCAGACTAATCCCCAGCAGCAGCTAATAACACACTAACTGTGCAATCAGCAGCAATGAACGATCAATGACTTAGGTAGCAATGGTTTAGCAAAGAAATAGCCAATGGTTTAGCAAAGAAGAGCAAATCTTTCAGTATCAAGCAAAGACAGAATCAGCAGACTAATCTCTCCTAAAGCCGGAACTCATGTGACCGGGGCCGATGGCGTGGCGGCCTTTTAAATGGTGGGGCGTGTACTAAAGCCCCTGAGCTGTAATTGGCTACAGCCGTCCTGCCTGTAGCCAATTATTGCTCTCCGAGTTTCGGGCGCTGTGATTGGCCAAGCATGCGGGGTCACAGTGCATGCTTGGCCAATCATCAGCCAGCAATGCACTGCGCCGGCCGCGCCGGCCGCAATGCATTGCGGGGCCGCTCGCATCACACGAATGTGATGCGAACGGCCCAAATAGTTCTGGGCTCGACGAGCGAGCGAACGCCCGATGCTCGATTCGAACATGGGTTCGAATCGAGCACCGGGCCCATCCCTACTGGGCAGGAAGGTGTATAAGTTCCCACCGGTATTGAAGTGGTTAAATGTTTTGGTGTTTGGAGCATTGAGTCAATTGGACCGAAGTTTTGAGCAGCGTCGTAGATGTGGCCCGGTAGAAATAAAACATTAAGGGAGCCGGTTATCTCCAAGCTCCATCTCAAAGACAATGCATCTGGTAGACATGTGCAAAAGGAAAAAATTTGTTTTGTTTTAATTCGTTAATTAATTAATTTCAATTAGTTAGATTCGTTAAATTTGTTAAATTCGTTTTCGGATTTCGTTTTGTTTTCGACCGAATTCGAAAATCGGTCGCATTCGAAAATATTTCAACCGAATTCGAAAATATTTCTACCGGATTCGAAATTATTTCAACATGATTCAAAATTATTTCAACCGCATTTGAAACTATTTCAACCGGATTCGAAAATATTTTGCGACCCGACTTTGGGTCCACGTATCTCAGGGTCACTTAGTAATAGAACCCCCAAATTTGGAGATGTTATAGTGCTAGTTCTACTGTGTTTGCATACCAAATTTGGGGTTTCTAGCTACAAGTGGCCCCGAGATATGTGGCCCCAAATTCGGGTCGCAAAATGTCATTCTCTGCTGCAGAAATGTGTTTGACATTTTGCGACCCGATTTTGGGTCCACGTATCTCGGGGTCACTTAGTGATAGAAACCCCAAATGTGGTATGCAAACACAGGAGAACTAGCACTACAACATCCTCAAATTTGGGGTTTCTATCGCCAACTAACCCCGAGATACGTCGACCCAAAGTCGGGTCGCAAAATATTTTTGAATCCGGTTGAAATAGTTTCAAATGAGGTTGAAATAATTTCGAATCATGTTGATACTATTTAAAGCGGATTCGAAAATATTTTGCGACCCGACTTTGAAAAAAAAATGAAATTGATTCTAACAGTCTGCAGGAGATCTGCAAAAAAAAAAGTGAAATGGCTGTTAATAGTCTACAGGAGATCTGCTAAAAAAAGAAATAGATGCTAATAGTCTGCAGGAGACCTGGTGAGAAAACGAAATAGATACTAATAGTCTGCAGGAGATCTGCAAAAAAAATAAAATAAATGCTAATAGTCTGCAGGAGATCTTATGTAAAAAATAGTAATCTGAAAAAAAAATTAAACATGAAATAGATAGTATCTATATTCTATTCTATTCTATTGTTTTTCTAGTCTATTCTCTATTTCTATTCTAATCTATTCTATCCAAAGTTAAAATTAATTAATTACATTTTTTTAATTCCTACTATTCGAAATTCAAATTTATTCTATTCGAATTTCGAATTTCATAAGATGGTTGCATATTCTTTCTATTTTATTCTATTAAATTATATTTTTTTTCTATTCTGTTCTAATCTTTTCTATTTGAATTATAAATTTTGGAAGATGGTTAGTTACTTACTTATATACATCTGTCACATAAAAAAAAAGATGTGAAATGGATGTCGATCGCAAGGCAAGTACATATGCTGTATGTCATTGTCCGAGTGCCACGTGACCGGCCACGAGTGCCACGTGACCGGCCATGAGTGCCACGTGACCTGCCACGTGACCAAGTTGTGGATTGTCCACTTGCCACGTCACCTGCCACAAGTTATGGGGTTCCTACCACCAAGTGACCCCCAGATATGGGCGATATGTCAAGTGCTTTTCTGCAGCAGGGAATGAAATTTTGCGACCCGACTTTGAGGCCACGTATCTCGGGGCCACTTATAGCTAGAAACCCCAAAATATTTGGTATGCAAACACATTACAACTAGCACTACAATAACCCCCAATTTGGGGTTTCTATCACCAAGTAACCCCGTTGTAATGCTAGTTCTACTGTGTTTGCATACCAAATTTGGGGTTTCTAGCTATAAGTGGCCCCGAGATACGTGGCCCCAAAGTCGGGTCACAAAATGTCATTCTCTGCTGCAGAAAAGTACTTGACATATCGCCCATATCTGGGGGTCACTTGGTGCTAGGAACCCCATAACTTGTGGCAGGTGACGTGGCAAGTGGACAATCCACAACTTGGTCACGTGGCAGGTCACGTGACACTCGTGGCCGTTCACCTGGCACTCGTGGCCGGTCACGTGGCACTCGTGGCAGGTGTCGTGGCACTCGTGGCAGGTGTTGTGGCAAGTGGACAATGACATACAGCATATGTACTTGCCTTGCGATCGACATCCGTGACAGCCATTTCACATCTTTTTTTTTATGTGACAGATGTATATAAGTAAGTAAATAACCTTCTTCCAAAATTTATAATTCAAATAGAAAAGATTAGAACAGAATAGAAAAAATATATAATTTAGAAGAATAAAATAGAAAGAATATACAACCATCTTCTGAAATTCGAATTTCGAATAGAATAAATTTGAATCTCGAATAGTATGAATTCAAATTTTTTAATTAATTAATTTTAACTTTGGATAGAAAAGATTATAATAAAATAGAAAATAGACTAGAAAAACAATAACCCCAAATTTGGGGTTTCTATCACCAAGTAACCCCGAGATACATGGACCCAAATTCGGGTCACAAAATATTTTCGAATCCGGTTGAAATAGTTTCAAATGCAGTTGAAATAATTTCGAATCATGTTGATACTATTTCAACCGGATTCGAAAATATTTTGCCACCCGATTTTGGGTCCATGTATTTTGGGGTTACTTGGTGATAGAAACCCAAAATTTGGAGATGTTGTAGTGCTAGTTCTACTGTGTTTTCATACCAAATTTGGGGTTTCTAGCTACAAGTGGCCCCGAGATATGTGGCCCCAAAATCGGGTCACAAAATGTCATTCTCTGCTCCAGTAAAGTGCTTGACATTTTGCGACCCGATTTTGGGTCCACGTATCTCGGGGTCACTTAGTTATAGAAACCCCAAATTTGGTATGCTAACACAGAAGAACTAGCACTACAACATCTTCAAATTTGGGGTTTCTATCACCAAGTAACCCCGAGATACGTGGACCCAAAGTCGGGTCAAAAATATTTTCGAATCCGGTTGAAATAGTTTCAAATGCGGTTGAAACAGTTTCAAATGCGGTTGAAATCATTTCAAATCATGTTGATACTATTTAAAATATCTTCGAAAATATTTTGCGACCCGACTTTGAAAAAAAATATGAAATTGACTCTAACAGTCTGCAGGAGATCTGCAAAAAAAAAAAAAGAAGTGAAATGGCTGTTAATAGTCTACAGGAGATCTGCTAAAAAAAGAAATAGATGCTAATAGTCTGCAGGAGATCTGGTGAGAAAACGAAATAGATACGAATAGTCTGCAGGAGATCTGCAAAAAAAATGAAATAGATGCTAATAGTCTGCAGGAGATCTTATGAAAACAAATAGTAATCTGCAAAAAAAATTAACATGAAATAGATAGTATCTATATTCTATTCTGTTCTATTGTTTTTCTACTCTATTCTCTATTTCTATTCTAATCGTTTCTATCCAAAGTTAAAATTAATTAATTACATTTTTTTAATTCCTACTATTCGAAATTCAAATTTATTCTATTCGAAATTCGAATTTCATAAGATGGTTGTATATTCTTTCTATTTTATTCTATTAAATTATATTTTTTTTCTATTTTGTTCTAATCTTTTCTATTTGAATTATACATTTTGGAAGATGGTTAGTTACTTACTTATATACATCTGTCTCAAAAAATAAAAGATGTGAAATGGCTGTCATGGATGTCGATCGCAAGGCAAGTACATATGCTGTATGTCATTGACCGAGTGCCACGTGACCTGCCACGAGTGCCACGTGACCGGCCACGAGTGCCAAGTGACCTGCCACGTGACCAAGTTGTGGATTGTCCACTTGCCACGTCACCTGCCACAAGTTATGGGGCTCCTAGCACCAAGTGACCCCCAGATATGGCCGATATGTCAAGTACTTTTCTGCAGCAGAGAATGAAATTTTGCGACCCGACTTTGGGGCCTCGTATCTCGGGGCCACTTATAGCTAGAAACCCCAAAATATTTGGTATGCAAACACATTACAACTAGCACTACAATAACCCCAAACTGTGTTTGCATACCAAATTTGGGGTTTCTAGCTATAAGTGGCCCCAAGATACGTGGCCCCAAAGTCGGGTCACAAAATGTCATTCTCTGTTGCAGAAAAGTACTTGACATATCGCCCATATCTGGGGGTCACTTGGTGCTAGGAGCCCCATAACTTGTGGCAGGTGACGTGGCAAGTAGACAATCCACAACTAGGTCACGCGGCAGGTCACGTGGCACTCGTGGCCGGTCACGTGGCACTCGTGGCCGGTCACGTGGCACTCGTGGCAGGTGTCGTGGCACTCGTGGCAGGTGTTGTGGCAAGTGGACAATGACATACAGCATATGTACTTACCTTGCGAGCAACATCCATGACAGCCATTTCACATCTTTTTTTTTATGTGACAGATGTATATAAGTAAGTAAATAACCTTCTTCCAAAATGTATAATTCAAATAGAAAAGATTAGAACAGAATAGAAAAAAAAATATAATTTAGAAGAATAAAATAGAAAGAATATACAACCATCTTCTGAAATTCGAATTTCGAATAGAATAAATTTGAATTTCGAATAGTATGAATTCAAATTTTTTAATTAATTAATTTTAACTTTGGATAGAAAAGATTATAATAAAATAGAAAATAGACTAGAAAAACAATAACCCCAAATTTGGGGTTTCTATCACCAAGTAACCCCAAGATACATGGACCCAAATTCGGGTCACAAAATATTTTCGAATTCGGTTGAAATAGTTTCAAATGCAGTTAAAATAATTTCGAATCATGTTGATACTATTTCAACCGGATTCGAAAATATTTTGCAACCCGACTTTGGGTCCATGTATCTCGGGGTTACTTGGTGATAGAAATCCCAAATTTGAAGATGTTGTAGTGCTAGTTCTACTGTGTTTGCATACCAAATATGGGGTTTGTAGCTATAAGTGGCCCCGAGATACGTGGCCCCAAAATCGGGTCGCAAAATGTCATTCTCTGCTGCAGAAAAGTACTTGACATTTCGCCCATATCTGGGGGTCACTTGGGGTTAGGAACCCCATAACTTGTGGCAGGTGACAGTGGCAAGTGGACAAATAACCATCTTCCAAAATGTATAATTCAAATAGAAAAGATTAGAACAGAATAGAAAAAATATATAATTTAATAGAATAAAATAGAAAGAATATACAACCATCTTCTGAAATTCGAATTTCGAATAGAATAAATTAAAAAAATGTAATTAATTAATTTTAACTTTGGATAGAAAAAAGATTATAATAAAATATAAAATAGACTAGAAAAACAATAGAACAGAATAGAATATATTATATTTTATTCTATTCTGTTCTATTGTTTTTCTAGTCTATTCTTTTATAATCTATTAAAATCTTTTCTATTAAAATCGAAATCATTATATACTAAATTCGAATTTCGGAAAATGGTTATATATTTTTTTTTTCCGACATTCGAATTTCGTATAGAAAAGATTAGAATAGAAATAGAGCATAGACTAGAAAAACAATAGAACAGAATAGAATATAGATACTATCTATTTCATTTTAATTTTTTTTGCAGATTACTATTTGTTTCCATAAGATCTCCTGTGGACTATTAGCATCTATTGAATTTTTTTGCAGATCTCCTGCAGACTATTAGCATCTATTTCTTTTGTTAGCAGATCTCCTGTAGACTATTAACAGCCATTTCACATCTTTTTTTTTTTTTTGCAGATCTCCTGCAGACTGTTAGAATCAATTTCTTTTTTTTTTTTGCTGATTACTATTTATTTCCATTAGATCTCCTGCAGTATATTAACATCTATTGTATTTGTTTTGCAGATCTCCTGCAGACTATTAGCATCTATTTCATTGTTCTTTTCTTTTTCTTTTTTTGCATTAGAGCAGCCATTTCCTTTATTTCAGCACATCTCCTGCAGACTATTAGCATCTATTTTTTTTTTTTGCAGATTACTATTTATTTCCATCAGATCTCCTGCAGACTATTAGCATTTATATATATTTTTTGCAGATCTCCTGCAGACTATTAGTATCTATTTAATTTTCTCATCAGATTTGCAGACTATAACTATGAGCATCTATTTATTTATTTATTTTTTTGCTGGTCTCCTGCAAACTATTAGCAACCATTTCCCTGTGAATAGAGATATAAGCGGTGATGATGTCCCTCTTGTTGTCTCTTCCCTTAACCGTTCCTCCATTCATAAATGAAATAGATGCTAATAGTCTGCAGGAGATATGCTGGAAATAAAGGAAATGGATCGTAATCTGCAAAAAATGAAAAAAATAAAAAATGAAATAGCTATTAATAGACTACAGGAGATGTGCTACAATAATGTGAGGGGTATTAGTGAGTGTGGGGGGATGGATGGAGATGCTAAGCTCTGATTGGATGGTGTATGGAGGTGATTGTCTCTCGGAGGAGGGGGGGAGGTGATGACATCACAAAGTATTTTATATATTTATAAAACCATCTTCCAAAATTAGAATTTCGTATAGAGTGAATTCAAATTCGAATCGAAAAGATTATAATAGAATAGAAAATATTGGAAAGAATCGAATAGAAAAACAATAGAACAGAATAGAATAAATACAATATATATATTATATTTTATTCTATTCTGTTCTATTGTTTTTCTAGTCTATTTTCTATTTATATTCTAATCTTTTCTAATTGGAATTCGAATTCATTCTATACGAAATTCGAGTGTTGGAACATGGTTTTATATATATATATATATATATATATATATATATATATATTGTGAGGGGGTTAGCTCGGCAGCGGGTGTGTGTGACCCCCGGGATGGGCTCCCCACACGAAAACAGGCCCAGCAAACGGAGGTTGTGGTTTTCAAAATCAAAAAGGTGCGGTTTATTTTCTATTTACAGTGACAAAACACAGCAAAGCAAAAGAAACATAAACAAAATAAATCCTGGTCAACTTGACCTCTGACTAAACATACAGGTTTCCTAACTAACAACTGGGATCAGCCTAGTGCTGTCCTAGTCCCTAAGTCCCTGGTTTTAAATGTCCAAGCAAATAGCCACACAGGCTTTGTCTCACCGCACAGGGGTTCACTCTCCCTAGACAGTCCACACAGGTCTGGGTCCAGGCATGAGCTAACATCTAATGAAGCTGGGAGTTCTTATAGAGGCCTAAATGAGCTGACAAGCTTCAGCTGGTCTCATCAACTCCCTGTCTGCACGACGCCCCACACTCTCCCTAGAGGTATGAGTCATCCATGAGCCCACTAGCCCCAGCTGGGCTTATACAACTCTCCACCTAGTTGTATAAGTCGGCGTAAAGCCTGAATCTGGGCGAAATATATCTACCCCCCTGGATGCAACCAGGTGACTTTACCTTCCTGCTGTCACATACCCCCCCCCTCTTGTTTTAACCTCGGGGTTGGAACACCAGCAATCAGGCATTCATGTACTCGAGACAAAGCATCCACATTCCCCATTTGAACGCCAGGGCGATGCTTTACTGTGAAGTTGAATTCCTGGAGGGCCAGGAACCACCTATTCACTCTTCTATTTGTTTCCTTGTTTTGAGCCATCCACTTTAACGGAGCGTGATCCGTAACCAAGTCAAAGTGCCTACCTAGCAGGTAGTACCGAAGGGAATCTAGAGCCCACTTCACCGCTAAACACTCCTTTTCAACGGTGGCGTAATTTACCTCATGGGACTTCAACTTCCTGCTGAGGTAAATGACTGGGTGCTCTTCCCCGTTCCAGACCTGGGACAATACTGCTCCTAACCCCACATCTGACGCATCACTTTGTACGACAAAGTCTTTAGAGAAGTCGGGTGAGTACAACACTGGCTGGCTACATAAGGCTTGTTTCAAGAATTGGAATGCTGCCTCAGCCTCGGGGGTCCATTTAATCATGACCGACCCTTTCCCCTTCGTCAGGTTGGTTAGGGGCACAGCCTTAGAAGCAAAGTGGGGAATGAATCGCCGATAATACCCAGCGATTCCCAGAAAGGCTCGTACCTGCTTCTTGCTGTTGGGACGTGGCCAACTCTGGATGGCCTCGACTTTGTTGAGTTGGGGTTTTATTACTCCCCTCCCAATGGTGTACCCAAGATATTTGGCCTCTTCCTGCCCAATGGTACACTTCTTGGGGTTAGCCGTAAACCCCGCTTCCCAAACAGAGTCCAGGACTGCTTGCACTTTTGGCAGATGTGAGGCCCAATCTGTGCTATGGACAATTACGTCATCCAGGTAAGCCGCAGCATACTTCCGATGGGGCCTCAGCATCTGGTCCATTTTCCGCTGGAATGTGGCCGGCGCATTCTGTAACCCGAACGGCATTCTTTTATATTGGAACGCCCCGTCTGGGGTTACAAATGCGGTTTTCTCTTTGGCCGACTTGGCCAGGGGGATTTGCCAATACCCTTTTGTGAGGTCAAGAGTCGTCATGTATCGGGCTGTTCCCAGCCGGTCGATCAACTCATCTATACGTGGCATGGGGTAGGTGTCAAATTTTGTAACTTTGTTCAACTGACGAAAATCGTTACAAAATCGCCAGCTCCCATCCGGTTTAGGCACCAACACAATGGGACTAGACCAATCACTTTGGGACTCCTCTATCACCCCTAAGTTCAGCATTTTCTGTACTTCCTCCCGTATTGCCTCCCGTCGGGCCTCTGGGATCCGATAGGGTTTTAACTTCACCCTTTCACCGGGCGGGGTAATGATGTCATGCTCTACCCCAGATGTTTGTCCCGGCAGCTCAGAGAATACCTCCTTGTTGCGAAGCACAAACTCCTTAACCTCCTGTTGTTGGGGTTGTGACAAGGTGGCTGCTATTCCAACCTCAGGAATCACGCAACCAGTTTGAGCTGGTGACCAAGTGTCTGCGACTAGGGACTCTCTATCCCTCCAGGCTTTCAACAGATTAACGTGATAGATCTGTTCGGGCTTTCGCCTTCCTGGTTGTCTGACCTTGTAATTCACTTCGCTCACTTTTTCCATTATCTCGTAGGGGCCTTGCCATTTGGCAAGGAATTTACTTTCAACCGTAGGGACAAGTACCAGTATCCTATCCCCCGGGGAAAAGGTACGGGTCTTGGCTCCACGGTTGTACACTCTCTGCTGTGCTAACTGCGCTTGGGCCAAATGTTCCTTCACGATGGGCATTACCTGTGCAATTCGGTCTTGCATCAGGGCGACATGCTCAATCACACTCCTGTGGGGAGAACTCTCACTTTGCCAAGTTTCCTTGGCAATATCCAACAGCCCTCTTGGGTGTCTCCCATACAGTAACTCAAAGGGGGAGAATCCCGTAGAGGATTGGGGCACCTCCCTAATAGCAAACATCAGATAAGGAAGTAGACAGTCCCAATCCTTTCCATCTCTATCCACCACTTTCTTCAACATTTGTTTTAGGGTTTTGTTGAACCTTTCAACCAGCCCATCGGTTTGGGGGTGATACACAGATGTACGTAATTGCGTCACTTTGAACAATTTACACAGCTCCTTCATAACCCGGGACATAAAGGGTGTACCTTGGTCCGTAAGCAGTTCTTTACAAATACCCACCCGGCTAAACACAAGAGATAGCTCTTTGGCTATGGTTTTGGCCGAGGTATTTCGGAGAGGGATCGCTTCTGGATAACGGGTGGCATAGTCCATTATAACTAATATGTACTGGTGCCCCCTAGCGGACTTGATTATAGGACCTACCAAATCCATGGCGATCCTCTCAAACGGGACCTCAATGATGGGTAGAGGGACCAGCGGGCTACGGAAATGTGGCATCGGGGCCGACCTCTGACACACAGGGCAGGAGGAACAATAATTTTCTATGTCCTTCATCACCCCCGGCCAATAGAATCTCTGTAATACCCTCTCTCGGGTTTTCTCTGTCCCCAGATGACCTCCAAGAATGTGCCCATGGGCCAACTCCAACACCAACTTCCTGTAAGGTTTGAGCACCACAAGCTGCTCAACGGTTTCTTCTGCCCTTTTTGCCACCCGATACAGTAGGTCCTTCTCTACGCTGAAGTATGGGTAAGTGCAGGTATTATCTGGGTTCACTAACTCGCCATCTATTTTCACTACGTTTTCCCGTGCCTTTATTAGGGCGGGGTCTTTCAACTGTTCTGTGGCAAAGTTTTCCCTGTGAACCTCAAGATCAGAAAACTCCACAGACGGTAGGTTTTCGTCTGAGGAGGTGGGCTCCTCTCCAGTTTCTTGAGTCTCCCCTGCCAATACTGATAAGGGAAATTCCGGAGAGTCCTCACCACTCTCAGGGGAGTTCTGGCTATCACATTCCTGGTACATAGGGGCACCAGTGGGGGGCTCAGGATCATCCCACAGTTCCCAGAACTTCGGAAAATCCCTTCCCACAATGGCGTCATGCGGTAACTGAGATACTAAGCCCACTGGATGAAAGAGGGTACCTTTGGGGGTCTCGAAACACACTGTAGTCACTGGATACTCTCGGGTGTCCCCATGCACACAAATAACAGCTACCTTGCTATTCCCAGAGACCTCTGTTTTAACTAACTCAGCCTTTATCAGGGTCACAAGGCTACCTGAATCCAGCAATACCACAACATTTCTACCATTAACACACATTTTGCATAAATGTTTCTCAGTTCCTCGAATGGCAGTGCATGCGACTGTCGCACACAGCGACTGACGTCTGCCCGTCAGAAAGTCACACTGCATGGGTTCCTCCACAACCGGGCAATTGGCTGCAATATGTCCCGCTTGCCGGCAGCGGTAGCAAACGATCCTTCTTGCCGCCTCTTGAGCCGCTGATTTCCCAGGCTGTTCTCGCCAAACTTGGGGTAGAGCTCCCACCCTCTCACTCTCTCCACCCTCACCCCTTGGAATCCTCTTATCCGCCCCTGGGGATGGTCTGGTCTTAGGGTGGAAAGTCCGAGTGTCTCTGGAAGAGGCCGTCAGGTTCTCTGTAGCCAAGTATTTCTCCACACGATCCACAAGACCATCGGCTGTCTCTGGGTCTCCATGGCTTACCCACTTTTGGAGGGCAGTAGGAAGAGCTCTCAAAAACCGATCCATTACAACACGTTCCACAATCTTTGGTGCGGACAAAGTCTCTGGCTGTAGCCACTTTCTGCTCAGGTGAATGAGATCATACATTTGAGACCTGGGGGGTTTTCCAAGCTGGAAAGTCCAGTTATGCACACGCTGAGCCCGGACAGCCAGGGTGACACCCAGCCTTGCCAATATTTCAGCTTTTAGCATCACATAGTCTTTTGCTTGGTTAGGCTCTAGGTCATAGTAAGCTTTCTGCGATTCACCAGTTAACAGAGGAGCCACCAGTCCAGCCCACTGCTCCTCAGGCCACTTTTCTCTTTCAGCGGTCCTTTCAAATGTGGTCAAAAATACCTCTGGATCATCCTCTCCAGTCATTTTTGTCAATAAACGACTCACCCCAAAGGACGCGGTATTAGTGGGACGGCTTTCCTCACTGGTCTGCGGACGTTGCTGCATTACTGCTTCCATCTGTTGTTGTAGTCTCTGCTCTTGCTTCTGCAACAGGTCTATGAAGCGGGCCTCAGATTGCTGCTGGGCTTGTTGCTGAGCCTCCAGACTCTGTTGCAAAGTTGCGTTTGTCTGCTGCTGGGCTGCAAGGCTCTGTTGATGAGCTTGCTGCTGGGCTGCAAGGCTCTGTTGATGAGCTTGCTGCTGGGCTGCGAAGTTCTGTTGTTGAGCTGCAAGGCTCTGTTGATGAGCTGCAAGGCTCTTTTGCAAACCTGCATTTGTCTGCTGTTGATTGGCATTTGCTAGAGCCAGCTGCTTCAGTATCTCCTTATTGCTGGCTTAAAAAAAACTGCCACTGGTTCTCCACCAACTGTGAGGGGGTTAGCTCGGCAGCGGGTGTGTGTGACCCGCGGGATGGGCTCCCCACACAAAACAGGCCCAGCAGACGGAGGTTGTGGTTTTCAAAATCAAAAAGGTGCGGTTTATTTTCTATTTACAGTGACAAAACACAGCAAAGCCAAAAGAAACATAAACAAAATAAATCCTGGTCAACTTGACCTCTGACTAAACATACAGGTTTCCTAACTAACAACTGGGATCAGCCTAGTGCTGTCCTAGTCCCTAAGTCCCTGGTTTTAAATGTCCAAGCAAATAGCCACACAGGCTTTGTCTCACCGCACAGGGGTTCACTCTCCCTAGACAGTCCACACAGGTCTGGTTCCAGGCATGAGCTAACATCTAATGAAGCTGGGAGTTCTTATAGAGGCCTAAATGAGCTGACAAGCTTCAGCTGGTCTCATCAACTCCCTGTCTGCACGACGCCCCACACTCTCCCTAGAGGTATGAGTCATCCATGAGCCCACTAGCCCCAGCTGGGCTTATACAACTCTCCACCTAGTTGTATAAGTCGGCGTAAAGCCTGAATCTGGGCGAAATATATCTACCCCCCTGGATGCAACCAGGTGACTTTACCTTCCTGCTGTCACAATATATATATATATATTTTTTTTTTTATTGTTCTATTGTTTTTTTTATGATATTTTTTTCTATTATTTTAGAATATTTTCTATTCATTTTCGATTTTATTCTATATGAAATTAGAATTTTGGAAAATGGTTATTTATATGTATGTATATATATGTATATATAACCATCTTCCGAAATTCGAATTTAGTATAGAATAAATTCAAATTCGAATAGAAAAGATTAGAATATAATAAAATATAATATATATATATATATATGTGGTAAGGCTGGCCGCAGGCCAGCCTGTATTTGTGGGAGGAGACTGAGAGGGCTACTTAAGCCTCCTCCCCTGTCGGGTCTGGGTTGCCGTCATTTCTGGGCGACGCCGCCGACGCACATCATGTCCGGCCTCCTTACAGCACGGTGGTCGGCCGTTTCATGGTATCGTTCCTCTACCCCTGGGTTCCTTTAGCTTCGTGGGGGCAGCCTGCCCCCCTCCCCCCCCTCCCTTGCAGGCCATGTTCCATCCTGCACCATGGGGGCCGCCCGTCCGCTTCTCCCAGCCCCGGGGGGTCTCGTCTGTCTCCACATCAACCTTCCTTGCTATCCTTCCTTCCACCCACCACTTCCGCAGGGCTTCATCTGGCCTCTCTCTGGCTGGGTGCCGCCCGCTTCCCACGGTGCGCTCGCCGGGGGGGGGCGGCGTCTGTCCATCCATCCATCCACCTTCCTTGCTGGGCTAATCCCGCATGGTCGGGTGGGGAGGGGGCCCCACCACTCCTCGCTGCTCAATCTTCTGAGGGACCGCCTGTTGTCTTCTCAATCCCCCCCCCCGGTATTCTAGAGAGGGGGGACCGCCAGAGGGGGGGGGCCTCGCCACGTGTCATGCCCGCTCTTCACTGTCCTTACGGCCGGACACACGCCAGCTTCGGGTGCAGGGCCGCCCGCTTGTTACCTGCTCCTCCTTCCGGGCTCGGACTCAGGGGAGGGCCACTCCGTCCTGCCTCCCACTCCTCCGGGCTCGCACAGTGAGGGGGGGATCCGTCCGTCCGTCCGTCCTCCCTCCCACTCCTCTGATCGCACTGGGTCATCTTTCGTTGGGCTCATGCCGGCTTCAGAGGGGGGGGGGTCACCCGCCCGCTCATCCGTCCTTCCACACGTTGGGACTCATGCAGGCTGCCCGCCCTCCACCCACTCCCTCCTCCGAGCGCACGCCGCCATCTTTTGCAGGGCCGCCCGCTCCACCCTGTCTGTTTGGGCGCCCACCCTCCCACTCACTCCTCTAAACTCACGCTGGCATCTTGTCAGGCCGCCCACTCGGCTGTTTAATCCTTCCCGGGGCTCGGAGTATGGGAGGGGGGGCGTCGTCCATGCTGATGTTGAGAGGGGGGGGCCGTCCATGCTGGCATAGAGAGGGGGGGCATCCATGCTGGTATAGAGAGGGGGGGACGTCCATGATGGTAGAGAGAGGGGGGCGTCCATGCTGGTGTTGTGAGGGGGGGGCCGTCCATGCTGGTACAGAGGGGGGACTGTCCATGCTGGTATGGAGAGGGGGGGGCGTCCATGCTGTTGTCTAAGGATGGGAGGCTGTCCATGCTGGTGTCAAGAGATGGGGGGGCCATCCGTTTGGTGTCCGGCATTTCTGTCATTGCATTTCTACCCCGGCATTTCTGTCATTGCGTTTCTACCCCGGCATTTCTGTCATTGCGTTTCTACCCCGGCATTTCTGTCATTGCGTTTCTACCCCAGCATTTCTGTCATTGCGTTTCTACCCCAGCATTTCTGTCTTTGCGTTTCTACCCCGGCATTTCTGTCATTGCGTTTCTGCCCTAGCATTTCTGTCATTGCGTTCTCCCCCAGCGTTGTCATTGCGTTTTCTGCCCCAGCATTTCTGTCATTGCGTTTCTGCCCCGTCATTTCTGTCTTTGCGTTTCTGCCCCGTCATTTCTGTCATTGCGTTTCTGCCCCGTCATTTCTGTCATTGCGTTTCTGCCCCGTCATTTCTGTCATTGCGTTTCTGCCCCGTCATTTCTGTCATTGCGTTTCTGCCCCGTCATTTCTGTCATTTCGTTTCTGCCCCGTCATTTCTGTCATTGCGTTTCTGCCCCGTCATTTCTGTCATTGCGTTTCTGCCCCGGCATTTCTGCCCTGGCATTTCTGTCATTGCGTTTCTGCCCCGGCGTTTTCTGTCATTGCGTTTCCTGCCTCAGCGTTTCTGTCATTGCGTTTCTGCCCCAGCATTTCTGTCATTGCATTTCTGTCATTTCGTTTCTGCCCCAGCATTTCTGTCATTGCATTTCTGCCCCAGCATTTCTGTCATTGCATTTCTGCCCCAGCATTTCTGTCATTGCATTTCTGCCCCAGCATTTCTGTCATTGCGTTTCTGCCCCAGCATTTCTGTCATTGCGTTTCTGTCATTGCGTTTCTGCCCCAGCATTTCTGTCATTGCGTTTCTGCCCCAGCATTTCTGTCATTGCGTTTCTGCCCCAGCATTTCTGTCATTGCGTTTCTGCCCCAGCATTTCTGTCATTGCGTTTCTGCCCCAGCATTTCTGTCATTACGTTTCTGCCCCAGCATTTCTGTCATTGCGTTTCTGCCCCGGCATTTCTGTCATTGCGTCTCTGCCCCGGTGTTTCTGTCATTGCGTCTCTGCCCCTGCGTTTCTGTCATTGCGTCTCTGCCCCGGCGTTTTCTGTCATAGCGTCTCTGCCCCGGCGTTCCTGTCATAGCGTTTCTGCCCCGGCGTTCCTGTCATAGCGTTTTCTGCCCGGCGTTCCTGTCATAGCTTTTCTGCCCAAGTATTGCTGTCTGCGTTTTTTGCCTCAGCATTTCTGCCCTGAGATTTCTGTCTATGTTTTTTCTGCCCCAGGATTTCTATCTGCGTTTTCTGCCCCAGGATTTCTATCTGCGTTTTCCGCCCCAGGATTTCTGTCTGCGTTTTCTGCCCCAGGATTTCTGTCTGCGTTTTCTGCCCCAGGATTTCTGTCTGCGTTTTTCTGCCCCAGGATTTCTGTCTGCGTTTTTCTGCCCCAGGATTTCTGTCTGCGTTTTCTGCCCCAGGATTTCTGTCTGAGTTTTCTGCTCCAGGATTTCTGTCTGCGATTTCTGCCCCAGGATTTCTGTCTGCGTTTTCTGCCCCAGGTTTTCTGTCTGCGTTTTCTGCCCCAGGTTTTCTGTCTGCGTTTTCTGCCCCAGGTTTTCTGTCTGCGTTTTCTGCCCCAGGATTTCTGTCTGCGTTTTCTGCCCCAGGATTTCTGTCATAGCGTCTCTGCCCCAGGATTTCTGTTGCTGCGTGTCCGTCGTAGCATTCTGCCCCAGTATTTCTGTCTCCGTGTCCAGTCTCAGCATTTCCATCATAGCGTATCTGCCGCTGGGTTTTTCTGTCATGGTGTTTCTGCTCTGCGTTCTGCCTCAGGATTCTGGCATTGCGTTTCTGCCTCAGCATTCCTGTCTTAGCGTTCTGCCTCCAGGATTTCCGTCTTTCCATTTCTGCCTCAGCGTTGCAGTCTCAGCGTTTCCATCTTCACATTTCTGCCTCAAACGTTTCCGTTTCAGCATTTCTGTCCTTGCATTTCTGCCCCTAGATTTCTGTCGTAGCATTTTCGCCTCAGCATTCAGTCTCAGCATTTCCGTTGCAACGTTTCAGTCTTAGCGTTCCAGAGGGGTGTTGTGGTCCAGTCACGGCATACTCCGGTAGCTGTTCTCTTCTTTGTTGGTTTCTATGTATCATGTTGTCTTCGTCCATGTTTGTACCTGGGTTAGTTAGGGCACACATTTCCGGATCTGTCACGTCTACAGATCCATACGGGCTGAGGTTTCGTTTTTAATGATTGTTGACCACAATCTTCTCGCCCGTATACCATACGTCATACGATGCACGTTCATTCTTACACCTATACGATCACCCACCACGGTCCGTGGGTACACCAGCCCTGAGTGTTCAGTTAATTGCCTGTGTCTGCGCTACAGGTTACTCGGGCTCACTCGCCACTCACACAAGGTGGGGGGGGGTCATCCGTCATCAGGTTCATGTACGCGCGGTGGTCTTGTCACTTCTGCATGTTCTCTTCTTAGGTAGGCTCGTTGTTGTTCTCATGTCTGGTTGTCTGTCATTTCTCTGGTTTGTGTTCTCAGGTTGGGCTGCGCTGGCATCTTCGCCTTCATCAAACATTGCTTGCACTCGCTTCCATCAGTCCTGCCCGTTGCCAGGGCTAGTTGATTGGTGCGGATGTCATTCATCACTGGGTTCACCCTTGGGTAGGAAGCAGTCTTCATTTTACTAAAATCGTCGTTCTGTTGCTGAGGCCCTGGTCACCACCTAGGGTTTCACAGTCTTTCTCGGGGTGTGTGCTGAGCCACGGCCCCTTGTCGGCCACAGGGGTGGGTTTGGGGTTCCGCTAGCGGCTCTGATCTTTTGTCCAGGCATGTCTGCATCATGCCATGAGACTTCTTGCCCGGGATGGAGTCTGACCTTCCTTTCTAGGTTCAGGATTCAGTCGCTTGTCAGGTCACAGGCGGTGGCACGATCCGATTGAGTCAGGTGGGACCAGTGTTCTGTGTCTGGCATGTTTCTCCCATGCTTGACTATGCTCATTGCCGTAGCGCTTGGCCTTTTCTGCCAACTCCGGCAACCCATCCTCCAGGTATCCAGTCCTACAACTCCTGCCAGTTGTCAATTTTTGCCCTCTCCCTCTCTTCCCCATACCTAGTATGGGTAGGCCGGAGGCACATCTTTGATGTCCGGTTGGAGTATTACGATCTACTCGCCCATCGGTTGCAGAGGCTCCTCGGGCCAGCCTTCGCTTCCTTTCCCCCCACGTATCCTCTCATTTGCTAGCAGGTCATTCTCATGTTTGGATTGTGCCGGGCATCAGGCTTATTCCATTCTTGCACGGGACCGGGTTCAGATACTGTTGCCGTCCGGGTGCGTGCTACTTCTCTGTTCGTTACCTTCCCTTCTTCACCTACAGTTGTCTCTTTTTGCCCACTTTTCAGGCATACTGACCAGCTAGGCCAAGGCACACCTCAGGCCTTGGTGCATTAGGGTTATCACTGTCACACTCGAGGACTCGAAGACTCTGACGACAAGTGGTAAGGCTGGCCGCAGGCCAGCCTGTATTTGTGGGAGGAGACTGAGAGGGCTACTTAAGCCTCCTCCCCTGTCGGGTCTGGGTTGCCGTCATTTCTGGGCTCCCACCCACCCGTTCCCCCAGATTCATGCATACTCATTCTATTTTCCTTATTCTTATTCTTACATTCAGGGTATGCCCACTTTTCAGGCATACTGACCAGCTAGGCCAAGGCACACCTCAGGCCTTGGTGCATTAGGGTTATCACTGTCACACTCGAGGACTCGAAGACTCTGACGACAAATATATATATATATATATATATATATATATATATATATATATATATATTATATTTTATTCTATTCTGTTCTATTGTTTTTCTAGTCTATTTTCTATTTCTATTCTAATCTTTTCTATTCGAATTCAAATTCATTCTATACAAAATATTTATACATATAACTATCTTCTGAAATTCGAAATTCATACAGAATGAATTCAAATTCGAATAGAAAAGATTAGAATATAATAACTATAGAAAAGAATAGAATAAAAAAATATAGACGGTCATATTCTATTGTATTTTATTACATTCTATTCAATTCTATTCTATTCTCTACTATTCTTTTATTTCTATTCTATTGCTTTTTATTTTTATATTCTATTTTATTGTATTCTTTTTTAAAAAACGATTTATATTTTTTCTAATTCGATTGAATTTGATTCGAATTCGAGTCGAAAATATTTCGAATTCGATTCGAAAATATTTCGAATTCGATTCGAAAATATTTCGAATTCGATTCGAATTTCGTCCGCGATTTTTCAATTCGAAAAAATTCGGATTCGGTTAAATTAGTTAGTATTGTAATTCGGTAATTCGGATGCATCCGAATGTCCGAATAATGAAAAATTCGTCCGAATTTCGATTCGGAACGAAACGAAATGCACATGTCTAGCATCTGGTGATACAGAATACCAACCGTTCTCATTGCATTTGTATAGAGCCCTGATACCCCACCAATAGCGCGCTGCCCCTTGATGCATGCCAGTTCTTCGAACCTCCGCAGTCAGTAGTGGGATCACTGACTTGTAAATGGTCTGTAATGATCTCTAGAATTCTCATGTAATATATTCATATCTTCTATAACTTGTCATCAGTCTCCAACCAGAACTGTCTCTGACCAACTCTAGTAGAGTATCTGCAGTCTATGACAGTCTTTTGTAGCATTGCATACCGAATATTATGTGCGGTTTCTCGGTGACACCCGGGGGCCACCATTCAGGCCTCCAATGCTTAGATACTTGACAACTATTGGTTTCTTGGTTTGGAACTCTGTCTAGTTTGCCATGAGGAATGTGTAGGGTAGGGGAAGCGCTGAACTCAGATCTGCTGTACTATATTGGCATGTCATGTAGAACGTTGAGGGTTTAGTAGCTGCTGTGGCACAGCCTTACCCTGCCAGAGACTAGGAAGACGTTATGACCCAGAATTCTCAGCCAGGCTGGTTGAGGGTAGGGTTGTTACCTCATCCCTTTATACCCAAACATATATGAATGACACGGGTTCTGAGGCTAATGTAATGCAGATAAGGTACCAAGTGAGTTCTATTGCCACCTTAGCCAGCCACAGAACCCGTGTAATTCATGTGTCTTTGGTTTTAAAGGGATGAGGTGGCAACCCTAGTTGAGGGGCTCCAGGGAGATCATGTCATGGAGAGGAAACTGGCTTTTCAGTTTCCTCAGTACTTGGTAAAGTCAGTTTTGGGACTTTCAAAGTGATCCAGGTGGAATGAAATCTCCAATCCTGGGTCCAGATTTCCAGAACCACCAGAACACTGATTGGTCAGGCAGGGCCGGCCCTACCATGGGTCCCAGTGGGTCCATTGCCCCCAGGCAGCACTTTGAGAGGGGCAGCAAATTGAAGTGCGACCACCTCTCCTTCTCTTCTATTTACCCAGCAAATTGACGACCAAGTGTGTCATGATGACAACTGCCTCCTGGGCCGCTCCGCCTGCCCCTATACTACTCTAGCCAGCCTCTATACTGCCCTAGCCTGTCCAAATACTACCCTAGCATGTCTATATACTACCCTAGCCTGTCCATATACCACCCTAGTGTGCCCATTTACTACCCTAGCCTGTCCCTATACTACCCTAGCCTGTCCATATACTACCCTAGCCTGTCCCTATACTACCCTAGCCTGTCTATATACTACCCTAGCCTGTCTATATACTACCCTAGCCTGCCCCTATACTACCCTAGCCTGTCCCTATACTACCCTAGTCTGTCTATATACTACCCTAGCCTGTCTATATACTACCCTAGCCTGCCCCTATACTACCCTAGCCTGTCCCTATACTACCCTAGCCTGTCTATATACTACCCTAGCCTCTCCATATACTACCCTAGCCTGCCCCTATACTACCCTAGCCTGTCTATATACTACCCTAGCCTGTCTATATACTACCCTAGCCTCTCCATATACTACCCTAGCCTGTCCATATACTACCCTAGCCTCTCCATATACTACCCTAGCCTGCCCCTATACTACCCTAGCTTGTCTATATACTACCCTAGCCTGTCTATATACTACCCTAGCCTGTCTATATACTACCCTAGCCTGTCCATATACTACCCTAGCCTGTCCATATACTAGCCTAGCCTGTCCATATACTACCCTAGCCTGTCTATATACTACCCTAGCCTGTCCATATACTGCCCTATGGTATGTCATATAATTTTGCATCTAGAAAAGGTGCTTTTGTGTTTAAATCTGACTTCCTAATAAATTTATTTTAGTTTTAATTATGATATAAAATAATTGATGTGGGGGCCTTTTGGTGGGCGCAATTTTTTTTAGGGGGGGTGGGGTCAGCGTTTCATTCTTGGACCCAGGCAGCACAATGGCTTGGGCCAGCCCTGTGGTCAGGGGTATGCTGGGCTATTAGTAGTGACCTGACCATGGTTCTGGGCTCCACCCCCGCAGACAGGAGGTCTGTCCCAGGAGTCAGATGAGCTCCACCTAGGACAGCGGTGGGGACCGGAGCAGGAAAGGGGCTGATAAGTGTATGGTCCAAACATTGGTGAATGAACAGTCTGTAGAAGACAGAAGAGGGCATGGAGTGTAAGGCCAGAGTGTCAGTGCTGCAAGTGCAAGCCAGAAGGGCTGAATGGCATTTGTTTTTGATGGACGATAAATGCTGAATACCCCGTGAGGGAAACTCGTGTTTTGTGACTTTCTGGAACATTCTCTTTAAGTATTAATGGGCAAGAAAAGCCCTTAAAAAGAAGAAGCGAGCGAGTGGCTGAGCCCGTAAGACCCCATTCACACAGGGGCGACTCGTCAGGTGTCTCAGCCGCCTGACGAGTTGCGTCCCATTCTGTACAATGGAACCGTTCTAAGCGGAGCGACTCAAGTCGCTCCGACTTAGAAAAAGGTTCCTGTACTACTTCAAGACGACTTCAAGGCGACTTCCATTGACTTCAATACAGAAGTCATTTTGGAAGTCTGCTTTGAAGTCGTCTTGAGATCGCCCAGCACAGTCGCGGCAGAAGTCGTGCCGCCCCTGTGTGAATGGGCTCTAAAGCTCTACATTTGCTGCAAGTTCTCATACTGCTCTTTATCAACAAAGGTATCCCAAAAGACACCCCCGAGGAAGGAACTGAAGCATAGGAAGAGTGAGAGCGTCACACTTATATCAACAGCCTGACATTCACAGGTTGTCAATGTCAGGCACACATGCTTACTCCCGCCACTACTTCTGTCCATGACCACTTTCCATCCATCCACCATTACAAGCCACAAGAAAGGGGAGTGTTTGAACCTACAAAACGTGTTGGTTTTATTGTGGAATAAATGTTTTATGGACTGTTGATATTAGTGTGGAGGTGCAGTGTGGTGTGGCGGGGGAGGTGCAGTGTGGTGTGGCGGGGGAGGTGAAGTGTGGTGTGGCGGTGGAGGTGCAGTGTGGTGTGGCGGGGGAGGTGCAGTGTGGTGTGGCGGGGAGGTGTAGTGTGGTGTGGCGGGGGAGGTGCAGTGTGGTGCGGCGGTGGAGGTGCAGTGTGGTGTGGCGGAGGAGGTGCAGTGTGGTGTGGCGGAGGAGGTGTAGTGTGGTGTGGCGGAGAAGGTGCAGTGTGGTGGAGGAGGTGCAGTGTGGTGTGGCGGAGGAGGTGCAGTGTGGTGTGGCGGGGGAGGTGCAGTGTGGTGCGGCGGTGGAGGTGCAGTGTGGTGTGGCGGAGGAGGTGCAGTGTGGTGTGGCGGAGGAGGTGTAGTGTGGTGTGGCGGAGAAGGTGCAGTGTGGTGGAGGAGGTGCAGTGTGGTGTGGCGGAGGAGGTGCAGTGTGGTGTGGCGGAGGAGGTGCAGTGTGGTGTGGCGGGGGAGGTGCAGTGTGGTGCGGCGGTGGAGGTGCAGTGTGGTGTGGCGGAGGAGGTGCAGTGTGGTGTGGCGGGGGAGGTGCAGTGTGGTGCGGCGGTGGAGGTGCAGTGTGGTGTGGCGGGGAGGTGCAGTGTGGTGCGGCGTCAGTAAGTACTCAGGGTCCAGATGCAGAGAACAGGATTTATATAGATGTAAACATTCAGCAGGTACAACATACCTTTCAGGAAGGCACCCTACCAGGAACACTCACATAATGCAGTAGCAATGTGAAATAGAGCGGGTCTCGTAGTGCCAACAGCATTTTGAGAGACAGAATGTGACCTGGTTGGTCTATACCCAAATGGGGAGGTGTCCAGGAAGGATGGCATGTCCCTGTCCTTCCCCTACTTGTCCGTAACGTCTCCCTGCGGCTAACCACTGTCCCTGTTAGACGGGCGACCTGTCCCTACACTACCCAGGTGTGAAATGTGTGCCAAGCCTGGGAGCCAGGGCCAGGGCCTTAAATGGGCTCTGCTTGACCCAAGATAGCTGCTGGAGTCACATGGGGTGGCAGCAGCCAATTGGATAGCTTTTCCAGTGACCCAGGAAACCATAGAGGAACTATGTTCCTCTTGACCTCCTCTCCATCTGCAGTAGACTGTAGCTGCCTACAAGTCATTTTGATTTTCTCATGTAGATGCTGCTGGCCAGTAACTCTCCTGCAATTAACTTCCCTACATAGATTCACAAAGGAGAGCCGCCCTATTTAAAGTCCATTCAAGTTTCTTATTTTAACTGAAGCTCTGATGAAGTGTTTTCTGGTCCCTGAAACATGTTGGATGGGCGGAGCTGGCAGAGATCCCAACACATTTCAGTAGCCCCAAAGGCTTCACTTCCACATGCAACTCTGTAGCAGAGAGGTTTACACTCTTCCAGCTTTATTCTCCAAAGTATGAACTAACTAGAAACTTCCTACAATAATAAGATCCTTTGTTGCGGTGTGGCGGGGGGGGGGGGGTGAAGCTGGGAACTCAGCACCGGAGTCCCTAAGAGACCTATGAAGCCTGCGAGTGAGCCAGCCAATCCGCTTCCCTGAAATCTAAACAAAAAGCTTTCTGTGGACTGACTTCGCTTTTCCATTTTGCTTCCCCATAAAAAATACTAAAAGCGATTCTCAGCCGGCAATCGCTACATTGAAGCCTAAAAACGCCACATAAACACTTTATGAAAGGAAAGATGGCAGCGGGTTATTTCTGATCCATTGATGAAAGGTGAGATCGGGGTAAATGCACGCCGTTATGGTAACCCCTTCAGCTCCGGATGGTTTTCCCCCCTTCATGACCAGGACATTGTTTACTATTCAGCACTGCGCTACTTTAACTGACAATTGCGCGGTCGTGCGACACTGTACACAAATCACATTTATATCATTTTTTTTCCCCACAAATAGAGATTTCTTTTGGGGATATCTGTTTGTTTTATTGTTTATATATATATATAAATATAAAAATACCGACATTTAAAAAAATATATATGTTTTGAACTTTCTGCTATTAAACATATCCACTAAAAAAAAATCCAATTTCTTCATCAATTTAGGACAATGTGCGTTCTGCTCCATGTCTTTAGTAAAAAAGAAAATCCCAATAAGTGTTTATTGATTGGTTTGTGTGAAAGTTCTATATACAGTGTCTACACATGGAATTTTTTTTTTATATCCTGTACTGGTAATGGTGGTGATCAGTGACTTATAATGGGACTTCAATAGTGCGACGGACAGTCTGACACTAACGGACGCCGGGGAGGAACTGACTAACTGAGACTGACATCACCAGTGACACCAATACAATGATCAGTGCTAATACTATGCACTGTCACTGTACTAATGACACTGGCTGGGAAGGGGTTAACATCTCAGGAAAATCAAGGGGTTACCTGTGTGCCTTACTAATGTGTAATGTGTGTGAGCTCTGTGCTGCTTTTACTAAAAATCTGTTTTTCTCCCTGCTTTAAACACAGCGGGAGTCAGCAGGGGGTGGGGGGCGGGGGGCGGGCACACCCTGAACCCGAAACAGGCGGCGATGTCCAGGTACATGGCTGTCCCTGTAGTAGTTGCCTGTCTGCTGTACAATGCAGGCGGACGGTTCTACAGCGGTTGAGCAGATGATTTTTCCTTCAGTGACACCTGCAATGCGTAAACATTTTTTCCTTCTTGTGACACCACCGAGGGCCATTTTCCTTCCAGTGACACCGCTGATACAGGGACATTTCTTCCCTCCAGTGACACCGCTGATACAGGGACATTTCTTCCCTCCAGTGACCCCGCTGATACAGGGACATTTCTTCCCTCCAGTGACCCCGCTGATACAGGGACATTTCTTCCCTCCAGTGACACCGCTGATACAGGGACATTTCTTCCCTCCAGTGACCCCGCTGATACAGGGACATTTCTTCCCTCCAGTGACACCGCTGATACAGGGACATTTCTTCCCTCCAGTGACACCGCTGATACAGGGACATTTCTCCTTCCAGTGACACCGCTGATACAGGGACATTTCTTCCCTCCAGTGACACCGCTGATACAGGGACATTTCTTCCCTCCAGTGACACCGCTGATACAGGGACATTTCTTCCCTCCAGTGACACCGCTGATACAGGGACATTTCTTCCTTCCAGTGACACCGCTGATACAGGGACATTTCTTCCCTCCAGTGACCCCGCTGATACAGGGACATTTCTTCCCTCCAGTGACACCGCTGATACAGGGACATTTCTTCCCTCCAGTGACACCGCTGATACAGGGACATTTCTCCTTCCAGTGACACCGCTGATACAGGGACATTTCTTCCCTCCAGTGACACCGCTGATACAGGGACATTTCTTCCCTCCAGTGACACCGCTGATACAGGGACATTTCTTCCCTCCAGTGACACCGCTGATACAGGGACATTTCTTCCCTCCAGTGACACCGCTGATACAGGGACATTTCTTCTTCCAGTGACACCGCTGATACAGGGACATTTCTTCCTTCCAGTGACACCGCTGATACAGGGACATTTCTTCCTTCCAGTGACACCGCTGATACAGGGACATTTCTTCCTTCCAGTGACACCGCTGATACAGGGACATTTCTTCCCTCCAGTGACACCGCTGATACAGGGACATTTCTTCCTTCCAGTGACACCGCTGATACAGGGACATTTCTTCCTTCCAGTGACACCGCTGATACAGGGACATTTCTTCCCTCCAGTGACACCGCTGATACAGGGACATTTCTTCCTTCAGTGACACGCTGATACAGGGACATTTCTTCCCTCCAGTGACACCGCTGATACAGGGACATTTCTTCCCTCCAGTGACACCGCTGATACAGGGACATTTCTTCCTTCCAGTGACACCGCTGATACAGGGACATTTCTTCCTTCCAGTGACACCGCTGATACAGGGACATTTCTTCCTCCAGTGACACCGCTGATACAGGGACATTTCTTCCTTCCAGTGACACCGCTGATACAGGGACATTTCTTCCTTCCAGTGACACCGCTGATACAGGGACATTTCTTCCCTCCAGTGACACCGCTGATACAGGGACATTTCTTCCCTCCAGTGACACCGCTGATACAGGGACATTTCTTCCCTCCAGTGACACCGCTGATACAGGGACATTTCTTCCCTCCAGTGACACCGCTGATACAGGGACATTTCTTCCTTCCAGTGACACCGCTGATACAGGGACATTTCTTCCCTCCAGTGACACCGCTGATACAGGGACATTTTCCCTTCCAGTGACACCGCTGATACAGGGACATTTCTCCTTCCAGTGACACCGCTGATACAGGGACATTTCTTCCTTCCAGTGACACCGCTGATACAGGGACATTCTTCCTCCAGTGACACCGCTGATACAGGGACATTTCTTCCCTCCAGTGACACCGCTGATACAGGGACATTTCTTCCTTCCAGTGACACCGCTGATACAGGGACATTTCCCCTCCAGTGACACCGCTGATACAGGGACATTTCTTCCTCCAGTGACACCGCTGATACAGGGACATTTCTTCCTCCAGTGACACCGCTGATACAGGGACATTTCTTCCTTCCAGTGACACCGCTGATACAGGGACATTTCTTCCCTCCAGTGACACCGCTGATACAGGGACATTTCTTCCCTCCAGTGACACCGCTGATACAGGGACATTTCTTCCCTCCAGTGACACCGCTGATACAGGGACATTTCTTCCTCCAGTGACACCGCTGATACAGGGACATTTCTTCCCTTCCAGTGACACCGCTGATACAGGGACATTTCTTCCTTCCAGTGACACCGCTGATACAGGGACATTTCTTCCCTCCAGTGACACCGCTGATACAGGGACATTTATTCCCTTCCAGTGACACCGCTGATACAGGGACATTTCTTCCTCCAGTGACACCGCTGATACAGGGACATTTCTTCCCTCCAGTGACACCGCTGATACAGGGACATTTCTTCCTTCCAGTGACACCGCTGATACAGGGACATTTCTTCCTTCCAGTGACACCGCTGATACAGGGACATTTCTTCCTCCAGTGACACCGCTGATACAGGGACATTTCTTCCTTCCAGTGACACCGCTGATTACAGGGACATTTCTTCCTTCCAGTGACACCGCTGATACAGGGACATTTCTTCCCTCCAGTGACACCGCTGATACAGGGGACATTTCTTCCCTCCAGTGACACCGCTGATACAGGGACACTTCTTCCCTCCAGTGACACCGCTGATACAGGGACATTTCTTCCCTCCAGTGACACCGCTGATACAGGGACATTTCTTCCCTCCAGTGACACCGCTGATACAGGGACATTTCTTCCCTCCAGTGACACCGCTGATACAGGGACATTTCTTCCCTCCAGTGACACCGCTGATACAGGGACATTTCTTCCCTTCCAGTGACACCGCTGATACAGGGACATTTCTTCCTTCCAGTGACACCGCTGATACAGGGACATTTCTTCCCTCCAGTGACACCGCTGATACAGGGACATTTCTTCCTTCCAGTGACACCGCTGATACAGGGACATTTCTTCCCTCCAGTGACACCGCTGATACAGGGACATTTCTTCCTTCCAGTGACACCGCTGATACAGGGACACTTCTTCCCTCCAGTGACACCGCTGATACAGGGACATTTCTTCCCTCCAGTGACACCGCTGATACAGGGACATTTCTTCCTTCCAGTGACACCGCTGATACAGGGACATTTCTTCCCTCCAGTGACACCGCTGATACAGGGACATTTCTTCCCTCCAGTGACACCGCTGATACAGGGACATTTCTTCCTTCCAGTGACACCGCTGATACAGGGACATTTCTTCCTTCCAGTGACACCGCTGATACAGGGACATTTCTTCCCTCCAGTGACACCGCTGATACAGGGACATTTCTTCCCTCCAGTGACACCGCTGATACAGGGACATTTCTCCTTCCAGTGACACCGCTGATACAGGGACATTTCTTCCCTCCAGTGACACCGCTGATACAGGGACATTTCTTCCCTCCAGTGACACCGCTGATACAGGGACATTTCTTCCCTCCAGTGACACCGCTGATACAGGGACATTTCTTCCCTCCAGTGACACCGCTGATACAGGGACATTTCTTCCTTCCAGTTGACACCGCTGATACAGGGACATTTCTTCCTTCCAGTGACACCGCTGATACAGGGACATTTCTTCCCTCCAGTGACACCGCTGATACAGGGACATTTCTTCCTTCCAGTGACACCGCTGATACAGGGACATTTCTTCCCTCCAGTGACACCGCTGATACAGGGACATTTCTTCCTTCCAGTGACACCGCTGATACAGGGACATTTCTTCCCTCCAGTGACACGCTGATACAGGGACATTTCTTCCTTCCAGTGACACCGCTGATACAGGGACATTTCTTCCCTCCAGTGACACCGCTGATACAGGGACATTTCTTCCCTCCAGTGACACCGCTGATACAGGGACATTTCTTCCCTCCAGTGACACCGCTGATACAGGGACATTTCTTCCCTCCAGTGACACCGCTGATACAGGGACATTTCTTCCTTCCAGTGACACCGCTGATACAGGGACATTTCTTCCTTCCAGTGACACCGCTGATACAGGGACATTTCTTCCCTCCAGTGACACCGCTGATACAGGGACATTTCTTCCTTCCAGTGACACCGCTGATACAGGGACATTTCTTCCCTCCAGTGACACCGCTGATACAGGGACATTTCTTCCTTCCAGTGACAACCGCTGATACAGGGACATTTCTTCCCTCCAGTGACACCGCTGATACAGGGACATTTCTTCCTTCCAGTGACACCGCTGATACAGGGACATTTCTTCCCTCCAGTGACACCGCTGATACAGGGACATTTCTTCCTTCCAGTGACACCGCTGATACAGGGACATTTCTTCCCTCCAGTGACACCGCTGATACAGGGACATTTCTTCCTTCCAGTGACACCGCTGATACAGGGACATTTCTTCCCTCCAGTGACACCGCTGATACAGGGACATTTCTTCCTTCCAGTGACACCGCTGATACAGGGACATTTCTTCCTTCCAGTGACACCGCTGATACAGGGACATTTCTTCCCTCCAGTGACACCGCTGATACAGGGACATTTCTTCCCTCCAGTGACACCTCTGATACAGGGACATTTCTCCCTCCAGTGA
The DNA here is from genome assembly GCA_029206835.1 of Rana muscosa. Taxonomy (NCBI): domain Eukaryota; kingdom Metazoa; phylum Chordata; class Amphibia; order Anura; family Ranidae; genus Rana; species Rana muscosa. The sequence goes on from CM055123.1 coordinate 322,533,355, forward strand.
CACCGCTGATACAGGGACATTTCTCCTTCCAGTGACACCGCTGATACAGGGACATTTCTTCCCTCCAGTGACACCGCTGATACAGGGACATTTCTTCCTTCCAGTGACACCGCTGATACAGGGACATTTCCCCTTCCAGTGACACCCGCTGATACAGGGACATTTCTTCCCTCCAGTGACACCGCTGATACAGGGACATTTCTTCCCTCCAGTGACACCGCTGATACAGGGACATTTCTTCCCTCCAGTGACACCGCTGATACAGGGACATTTCTTCCTTCCAGTGACACCGCTGATACAGGGACATTTCCCCTTCCAGTGACACCGCTGATACAGGGACATTTCTTCCCTCCAGTGACACCGCTGATACAGGGACACTTCTTCCTTCCAGTGACACCGCTGATACAGGGACATTTCTTCCCTCCAGTGACACCGCTGATACAGGGACATTTCTTCCCTCCAGTGACACCGCTGATACAGGGACATTTCTTCCCTCCAGTGACACCGCTGATACAGGGACATTTCTTCCTCCAGTGACACCGCTGATACGGGGACATTTCTTCCCTCCAGTGACACCGCTGATACAGGGACATTTCTTCCCTCCAGTGACACCGCTGATACAGGGACATTTCTTCCTTCCAGTGACACCGCTGATACAGGACATTTCTTCCCTCCAGTGACACCGCTGATACAGGGACATTTCTTCCCTCCAGTGACACCGCTGATACAGGGACATTTCTTCCCTCCAGTGACACCGCTGATACAGGGACATTTCTTCCCTCCAGTGACACCGCTGATACAGGGACACTTCTTCCCTCCAGTGACACCGCTGATACAGGGACATTTCTTCCCTCCAGTGACACCGCTGATACAGGGACATTTCTTCCTTCCAGTGACACCGCTGATACAGGGACATTTCTTCCTTCCAGTGACACCGCTGATACAGGGACATTTCTTCCTTCCAGTGACACGCTGATACAGGGACATTTCTTCCCTCCAGTGACACCGCTGATACAGGGACATTTCTTCCCTCCAGTGACACCGCTGATACAGGGACATTTCTTCCCTCCAGTGACACCGCTGATACATAGACATTTCTTCCCTCAGTGACACCGCTGATACAGGGACATTTCTTCCTCCAGTGACACCGCTGATACAGGGACATTTCTTCCCTCCAGTGACACCGCTGATACAGGGACATTTCTTCCTTCCAGTGACACCGCTGATACAGGGACATTTCTTCCCTCCAGTGACACCGCTGATACAGGGACATTTCTTCCCTCCAGTGACACCGCTGATACAGGGACATTTCTTCCCTCCAGTGACACCGCTGATACATAGACATTTCTTCCCTCCAGTGACACTGCTGATACATAGACATTTCTTCCCTCCAGTGACACCGCTGATACAGGGACATTTCTTCCTTCCAGTGACACCGCTGATACAGGGACATTTCTTCCCTCCAGTGACACCGCTGATACAGGGACATTTCTTCCCTCCAGTGACACCGCTGATACAGGGACATTTCTTCCTTCCAGTGACACCGCTGATACAGGGACATTTCCCCTTCCAGTGACACCGCTGATACAGGGACATTTCCCCTTCCAGTGACACTGCTGATACAGGGACATTTCTTCCCTCCAGTGACACCGCTGATACAGGGACATTTATTCCCTCCAGTGACACCGCTGATACAGGGACATTTCTTCCTCCAGTGACACCGCTGATACAGGGACATTTCTTCCCTTCCAGTGACACCGCTGATACAGGGACATTTCTTCCCTCCAGTGACACCGCTGATACAGGGACACTTCTTCCCTCCAGTGACACCGCTGATACAGGGACATTTCTTCCCTCCAGTGACACCGCTGATACAGGGACATTTCTTCCCTCCAGTGACACCGCTGATACAGGGACATTTCTTCCCTCCAGTGACACCGCCTGATACAGGGACATTTCTTCCCTCCAGTGACACCCGCTGATACAGGGACATTT